>OW386290.2:84898874-85372891 GCA_936432065.2 Rutpela maculata
CAGTTGTGTTATCGATTCACAGAAGTATGTTGGAATCAGATGTTTGTTTCGTGAAGCTTTTTAGAGCATTAAAAGCGGCTTTCAGTTCTAGAAAATTAATGTGCTTAGCTTGTTCTTGTCGACTCCAAAACCCATGGGTATATTCCCCATTGCATTCTGCCCCCCAAGCTATCTTTGATGCAATTATTTTAGAAAATTTCTGCTTCCTGATTGGTACTGATTTTTCAACATTATGTAACCACCATTGAAATATCTCATTTAATTCTGTGGGGAGAAACATGTTTTTTTCAAAATTATTCTTTTGTTTTCTTAAGGCTAGCATTTTTTCGCGCTCTAGCGGTTTCGTATAAAGCCAGCTGTATGGAACAGCTGGACATGCGGCAATTAAGGTTCCAATGTAGCTGGCAAAATCTCTGATTTTGCAATTTTTTCTTTCTAAAAATGTGAGTGAGAGAGATTTGATTCTTACGATTTTTTCAGGGAGCAAAAACGTTGTCATGTTTTCGGTATTGTAGATGAACCCTACGTATTTACATTCCCGACTTGGAGCTAAATTGCTTTTTTCTAAGTTTATTATGAAACCATCAGACCTAAGTAAGTTTACTGTAATCTGAGTATGTTTATTTGCCTCTTCTGTAGATCTGCTTATTAAAATATCATCGAGATAAGCTATGCAGTTTATACCTTGGAGTCTTAAGTTCATAATTATTGACTTTAGTAATTTTGTGAATATAAAAGGAGCCATGTTAAATCCAAATGGAAAGACAGTTAAATTGATACAGGGTGTTATTAAATTCAAATTTCAGATATTTCCTGTATTTGCTATCAATAGATAGTAAGAAGTAAGCATCGTTCAAATCTATGTTTGTGAGGTAACAGTTATCGAAGATTAATTTTGTGACTGTTCTGTAGTCCTCCATTTTAAAGTGGGGGGCTGTGACGTATTGGTTAAGTCTCTTTAAGTTCAGAATAAATCTGTGCTTACCGTTTGGCTTTTGTCTTAAGAAGTATGGAGAGATAAATTCTCCTCTTTCATGAGAACAGGCCGAAATTGCTCTAATTTTTAACAGCTGAGATATACTCTCCTGGTACCACCCAAATTGGTCAGTTTTAATATTAACTTTTGGTGATTTTCCCTGTTTGGGCTTTTTTACAAATTTGATTTTTATACCTTTAATCCATTCAAGAATCAAGCTGTTGTTCGTAATCGTTTTCCAAAACGGTAAGAAATTAGAGAGTCGTCCAGCATATTCTTCACTTACCTTTAATTCTTGTACTTGTGTTTGTGCTCCGGTCTGTAACTTGTGTACTGTGCTCGATTGTATCTCTTTTGGTCCCTCAATCTGTTCTCCTTCTTGCCTGCCAATACCCCCCCCCTTTGAAACGGGGCTTCTTCTTGAAACGCCTGAAGTTTAAAGAAGTAGAGGTAGTTTTGGGAGCCTTGGGTTTTGCTAATCTCAACTCTAGAGTGGTCTTCTTTATCTGTTGCGCTGTTTTCACCTTTTCTGTGAGGTCCTTACCAAACAGGTTGTCATCAATTGATGATTCTTCAATTAACTTTCTGTTTTCTGGGTTAAGAAAAGGGGTCGCCTGATGTCGACGATGGAGTGAAAGCGAATGGAACACATCGGCAATCATTTTTGCCGCTTCAACCATTGGAAGAAGGATCGCATTATTGGTGTCATCAGAAGGATTTGAATATAAAATATTAATAGGGGTGGCGAGTGAAGTTAGCCCCTTTCCCAGTTGTTCCTGTAATTTCACAAAGAATTTGTCTTGCCTAGAAGTTTGTTCATCTAGACACTCTTGTACCTCGCTGTTTAATTGCGGTGGAAGCAGAGCTTCACAGTTTTGAACTACTGGATATTTTTCCATAAGTTCGGATCTTTCTTCTTTCTGTATACCTTTAGTGAGATATTCCGCCCACCTTGAGGTTATCAGCTCGTCAACAAATGGTCCTACCTCTATGACCTGTGCTGGGTGAGCTCCCAATATACTGACTGGTGCCTCGGATCTTAGTGGATCGGTTGGTACTAATTTAGGGTTTTCTTCTGGCTCCAGATCTGAGCTATCGTGACTTCGCTCATAGTTATCACTCCTGCTGGAGCTGCTGTCACTTGAACTGCAAGATGCTGGAAAGAAAATTCTAATATTAGAACCTTTTTCCATAAATCTATTTGTGTTCTTATGATCAAATCAGATAGGAAAGGATTGAATAGAGCAATTTCTCAAAACAGAAAACCCTCAAAAAAGTCGGAATGTGCCAAACTTCATGAAAGTTTTGTGTGAGACAATATTTCATCACATTTTCCCACATTGCATCATAAATTTGGCAAACATGTGTGCCGAGGCTCGAAAATTTGACAGCTTGATTGGCAACATAAATCCATTTATGACCGTTTTGAAAGTGAACCCAGCAAACCAAACCACATCATTTTAACATCATAATGATGTGATTTTTGCAACAGTGACGTCGTCATTCTTGTTTGCAACCACGTGGAAATGCCGTCACAGTGACGCTAAACGGCCGCACTCAGCCACGTCGTCAAAAGTGATTTACTTATTTTCCACTTTTCAGCCACATCAGTACCACTCATTTGTGATATAGATATGACCATATTGTGTACAAAAAATATATATTATAACAACTTGAATGTTACCGCCCAATTACTTTTAAAATAAATAAAAAGAATCTATATTGCAACAAATAAATCTACTTTTATTACGAAAAAATAGCTCCATTGAAACTTAAAAATCACTGATTAAAGATTAATATTTAATATCCCGCTCCAAAAAATGATGAATTTTTGAATAAATTATGTTTCCTCATTGAATTTTTTATTGTTTTTTTATCGAAAAAAATTATTTCATTAAAGTCGGCTGACATTTTATACCTTGTGTATGTGTGATTTTACATTCTGAAAAATTTATCATTTTTTTTTCATTTTGAAAAATAAAGTTGAACTTATATTATTTCTTAAATATTTGTTTCAAAATCCTCCTACATACCTAAAATTATTCTCGTTGCATAATTCAGTTACATATATAATTAGCTGTATATGAGAATGTAATTTTAGATATACAGGGTGATTTGTAAACAAATATTTAAGAAATAATTACACCTTTATTTTTCTAAATAAAAAAAAAAAGAGAAAAGTTGTTCAGAATATAAAATCATACACTACCTAAATATAAAACGTCAGCCGACTTTGATGAAATAATTTTTTTCGATTAAAAATAATAAAAAATTCAATATGAGGGAACATAATTTATTCAAAATTAATCATTTTATATTGGAGCCGGGTATAAATATAAATCTTTCATCGTTATTTCATTGAGTTATTTTTTTCGTAATATAAAAGAGGATTTATTTGTTGCAAAATAGATTCTTTTTATTTATTTTAAAATTAACTCAGCGGTAACATTCAAGTTGTTATATAAAGCGACATAATTTATCACAATTCATTATTTTACTTCAGACAAAATATTTCATCAAAGTAGCCTGATATTGCTGAAATCTTACACAAAAAAGTATATTTCACATTCGCTTTACTTACCTTTTCCGTAAATTTTTCTTGAGATTTCGGAAAATATATAAAAAGGCAGTTCATACATAATCGTTTGATATTTGCTTATAAATCTTGCACATATCCCTAGATATTTTAATCGTTTTATAGCACATATATTACTCACTAAAGTGGGGTCCCAGAAAGTGTCTCTAAGTAAAATAATAGAAATTAGATTTAAAAATATAAAAAGTATTAAATAAATTTGAAGTGATCAATGAAACAAACATTTCCGAAACTATATATATTCAAGATATGATTACAGGTATGCCTTATAATATAAATTCACCTAGCTATTTCCTTCTTGATCTTCTTTGATCCCCATAACGGATTAAGTGTCACAATTATATCATAGTCAAAGTCTGCTGTGGCTGGAACTGTTTTTCATACCACATCTAAAAATTTATAAAAAATTAATTATCACAGTTTAAAAATGTTTAATAAGATTTGGTATCATTTATGTCAGTAAAAATAATGTTAAAAGTTGAGTGTTGGTATTGGTAATTTCAAGTTCAACCACACACTCGTTTTGTTATTAAAGTAAAAAGCCGCTGCCCAAGGAATCACTACTTCCACATCCAGATTTTCTATAAAAGTCTCTCATAACGAAAAAATTTTGTATGTGGAAATAATTGTTTATAGAACTTTAATAATATAATATTTGAAATCGTCTACCCCAAAAACCCATAAAACGATATCCCACACGGTAGTGGGGTGGGGGTGGTGATAGGAGGGTAGTAGTGGAGGTGGATGAAGTAAAAAGAATATTTTGAGACTTTTGGTTCTTGTACACACACTAAATCACAATTTTATTTTCATCTCCTTTAATAATGGGGTAGGGGTGGTAATGGCGGTGGCTAATGCCAAAAATTTTTTTTAAACTTTAGCTTCTCTTGTATCACTAAATACCAATTTTATGGACTCTTACCTGCTTGATTTACCGATTTGCCCCCAGTCTACCCCCTATTTACCACATTTTACCCCCCAACCCTTCGACGGAATAAGATGAAAATATAATCTATTTCCAGATCTCGTCAAAGTACATACGTATACCAAATTTCAAGTCAATATCTTAAACGATTCCAGAGTAAACGTGAGCACAAAAAAAGTTACAGACCGACAGACAAAATTTTTTTTTTGCTCAAATTTAAAATCTCGACGTTTCATGACATTCTAAGCCTATCTGAACAATAAAAAATTTTCAAAATTTTTTTTGTTACCATATTTCCACTGGATGTGGAAGTAATTAAATTTAATTTTAACAGCTTACATCTTTAGAACAACTTCATTGACACTATTGAAAATATGAAAAAAAGGATGACGATTGAAAATAAACTACTATTTTGTAAAACATTAATTAGCAATAAAGATACGAATTCAGAATTTGATTCTAGAAGGGCATGCAGAATACGGTTCTAAAATTATTTGAACTTTGTATCACTCTTGATTCGTGGACACCATTTGAATTCTATCTCTAGCAAAATAATAAAGTTTTGATGAGACTTAAAATAAGACACTAAGTATATACTAAATTAAAAATTAAGCAAAAAAAAAACTGAAGGTGAAGTTTTTCATTACCGAAACGAGATATGAAACAATAAAAAATATATTTTTTTATAGAGCCTTATTATAGCTGCAGAAAAAATTGGTAAAAACAGCAGTTTGCACAAAATTCAAATGCAAAATGTCTAAGATTTTAGAACTTATATAAACTTACCATCTTTTCTCTCATTATACTGCCACTGCCAGAAGCCCCCACGAACGAAGATAGTTTTAATTGTCTATTATAACATTCTAAAATAGAAAAAAATGTATAAGTACCTAAATTATTCCAGTTAAATAGGGAGGATTAGATGAAAAAAACTGATACTTAAAGTTTTGAAACTTGGCAGAGATGTTCATTAAGGCCCACTGTTTAAACATACTTAAAGTCGTCAACTCTATCTCTTACGTTCGCGCCGCCATCTTGAAAAAATGGTGCTCAGATTAAGTTTTTTTTCTTATATCTCGCTAATCATTAGAGATATCGAAATTAAGTCTCCAATAAAAAGTAAAGCTTATAAAATTCTCTACAAAAAATGTAATATAATATTTTCCTGTATCTATTATTATCATCTTCTAAAATAGGAAATTACATTTGATCAACACATTTCTAAACCGGACATTAAACGTAAAAAAAATTCATATCATTATGTTAATTCTAGAATTCTCAATAACTTTAAAATATCCGTCGAATATCTGTTTGTCAGTCTGTCAGTTTGTCTATCTGTCTCTCTGTACGACACTTTTTGTGTGTATGATAATTTAACAGAGAAGAGTCCAATTTTATTGAAATTTGAACAGTAAGTTAGTGTTAACTAAAGGAAGAACTGATTTTGAAAAATATCGATTAGTAAATATAAAGGTTATAAAACATTGTATGAAAAAAAGGCATGTGAAGAGTGTTGTAACACCTTTGATAAGATGCTAAAAATACAGTATACTGACCAAAGTTTCGTCAATTAAGATGGTATCATCGGGAGATCATTAAATTTGCAAGTATGTCACTTAAATCTACAATCATAACATACTTACTGATCGATTTTTTTTAAATGCCCAGCGTTCTTCTTATAGCTAACACGAATTTATTGTCCAAATTTCAATAAAATCAGACTTTTCTTTTTTAAGTTATTTAGCTTACAAGAGACATGACGGGCGGAGAGACAGACGGACAGACGAACGGACTGACAGAAAAGACATTTTGAAACTTATCCCGTATTTTATGACAATACAATAATATATTTTTATTATATATGAGTGATATTCACAATTGTTGAAACGTGTCGATGAAATGCATATAACACTTTTTGTACAGAATTTTATAAGCTTTATTTTGTATATAAACATAATTTCGATATCGCTAATGGTTAGAAAGATATAAGCAGTAAACTGAATCGGACCGCCATTTCTCCAAGATGGTGGCTCAAGTGCAACAGTTTGTGCTGGGGACTTTTAGTTGATAAGGGAGCTTTAGCCCCGGGATATCAATGAGGATACGGGGGTTGTTACCTCCTGTATTTTTAAACCTGGGTTATCAATTTTCACACCTTACCAGTCCTCGGCCAGCTTCCGTCACTCTCGGGGTGAGTCCCCAGTATATACGGACATACTGGTTGCCTAATTAACTGTCTAGGTACCTAAATAAACATAATATTAATAAACTATCAATTTATAATCTGAGAAAGAAAACCCATAAGTGGAGCTTATAACAAATCTTTATTTACATTTTAAATAATACCAAGTCAAAAAAATAAGCGTATCAAATTTAATGTAACACCTCAGGCGTGTCAAGTGATAAATTTATTTAATAAGTTAAACCTATAACAGGTTAGGTTCACAAGTTTAAAAAAGGAAAGAGAATAAAAAAATTATTAACACGGGAAATCGGATAATAATACCAAATGCAATTGCACGCAGTTTACACAGTAAAAAAATAGTTGTGCACGTGGAATTTAATATTCCCCGTTAATAGGTAATTTTACATATATCATGAAATAGTATTATGCAAGTAGATACTTAATTCATGTCTTAACGCTATGAAATAATTTTAAAAAAAATATATACATACATATAACCAAAATTATACAAGTTACGACTGACGCTAAATCTTGAGTTTTTTTTTTTTTAATTTTGAAATACAAGGAAGAATATGATGTGAGAACACTTAACCTTTTCCAGGAGTGGAAAGGTATGAGCGTTGAACTGTTTTTCTTGTATTCTAGGGTGATCGATCAACTCTGCCAAATTTCAGCTCGAACCACAACCAGTTAAAACCATCTCGAAGTAATTAAACGGAACAACCAAAAAAAAAAACATCCATCGGTATAAGCTTCAAAATTATTCAACCATTTAAGTACTTAACTATATCATTATCTAACCACTAATCTACGAAATGTACCATTTCCAAAAAAGCCTAAAATTGTTAATATTCAAATTAGTACCATTTACTATTTACGTCCACTAGCAATCTAATAACTCACCCTTTTAGGGCTTAACAAAATGTCGACCATGTGCTCGACCTAACACGTGCTCTATTGTAGCCATTAATCCAGCAATCATGCTGAGTAGATTTTTCCCAAATCCTTATAACTGGTAAATACTGAATCCCCACGATGCAATTCAACAAACCATGTAACTTTTAACAAAATGTGGATAAGAGATTTCTCTCACCGATTTACCAAGCTGCCACAGGCACACGCCTTTTCGCCTCAAAGGTCACGCCAAGAAGGAAGTACAAAGAACCTCTGTTTCCTTACTAGACAGGTGCCTTGCGCAGGATGTACTGCGCAGACGAAACGACAAAAGAATAATTGAATTTTCGCGATACCATTCGAAACCCTTCAAGGAAGGATTGTAGAAAAGTAATCACAAAAATGATTTATTTTACAAGAAAAAATACAATACGATATACGTAATTTGTATAACATTTGAGAAGTTCCATCACAGAAGTCCCCTACGATTAAAAGATAAACCTGACGAAGATTAACCTGTTGATCCGAGATCAGATAAGAAGTGATATAATATTACGACAATTTTTAACGATAAAAATTATATGCTCTCGTATATTAAATGAATTGAATTGAAAAATTGAAGGATTACTAACTTTAGCAAAATATATTAAGGTGAAACATTAAATCGAGCTACTCCGAACAGCAACTGTTCAGTGAGCGAACATTCAGTTAAGAACTGAATCGAACTCTGCTTATCAGCTGATTACCCTCGAGACTGGTTCATATCAAATTCCTTTAACCTATTATTTTGTTTCACTTTATTATCCTTATAAACAACTAATGAATATGAATTTTTAATAAGCAAGTAACATAAGGCACAGAAGGTAAGTGATATATTTGAACTAGTCATTATCATAGATTGGACTACTTGAGTTATGGTTATGTTTATGAATGCGATTTGTTTATAGTTCCTATTTATTTCCAGATTCCACACTATGTCAGAGAATTAGCAATTTACATGGAAAAGAAATGTACCACACAATACTGTGATTGATGAAGGTAAAGTAATTATTTAAATACATTACTCAAAAATGTTTTTATTAAAGTTTTATGTTTATTTCTAGACACAAGTTGGCTGGACTACCACAAAAGGATTACCAAAGTATGCAAATGTGACTAGGAAATACTATTAATATGTGAAAAATACAATACCAATACATGACACATTTTTTTTTGATTGGTATAACTTGAATAATGAATTACATAAAGTTAACGTATCGATTTAGTGATTGAATTCTATAGTTAAACATCTAACAGTGTTGTGTTTATCCATACTCTTTCCCAGCAAAATAACAAATTATATCACAACTTCTAACATGACAAAAGCAACCGTAACATTACTCCCCTCTGTTCCAGTAAAAAAAAATCGAAGGTTTTTTTTTTAATAATACCAGTAAGCCAAAATCGAAGAGAATTTCGTAACAGTTCCCCTCTTCACACAAAAAAAAAGTGTTACTAGAAAAAAAAATTTATAATTTTAGCAGTTTCGATCTCTCACCACAGAATATCAAGTTTTAACATTAACCTCAAGAGTTTTATCAGGTTTTAAATCCTTTACGTGCCAACTTCCCCTAGACTTGCCCTTGTCATCTTCTAGTTCATAAACATTAATGCCAAGTTTATTTTTAATCTTAAATGGACCAGTATATTTCTTTCCCAACTTTGCAGCGTAATTTTTAGCAGCACTTGATAAACTATATTCTTTTTTCCACACCAAATCTCCTTTTTTAAATTTAACTGGCCTATGCCTCAAATTATAATTATGTTTAGTTTTTACATGGGCTGTTTTTAACTTTTCTTTTACAAATTTTCTAAGTTCATCAAATTTACTCTGTCTAGATTTAGAATTATTAGGAGTATCGTTATTATCACTATCTTTATTAACACAATCTGTTTTGTTTCTAATTTGCTGGTATTCAGTACCACTTGTAATCATTTCGTATCCAAAATTAATGAAATGAGGAGATTCTTGTGTTACTTCATGTTTAGCTGTTCTATAGGCGCAACCCAATTTAGATAGATGTAAGTCCCATTTTTTGTGATTTTCTCCAACATAACTAGCTATCATTGTTTTAATTACCCTATTGGCCCTTTCTGTGAAATTTGGTTCTGGATGATAAAGAGGGTTATATAATAGTTTGACATTGTAATCCTTCATTAATTTTTTAAATTCTTTGCTCGTAAATTGAGCACCGTTATCAGTTTTAAGATATTCAGGCACACCAAACAAATGAAAAACTTGCTCTTCCATTATCCTTACAATACTAGTGGCAATAGCTTTACGTAAAGGAAACATCAGTGTAAATTTACTAAAGTAATCACAAATGACTAAAATATATTGGTGTCCTCTAGAACTACGAGGAAGTGGTCCTATTAAATCAGTTGCTATATACTGCCAACATCTGTCTACTATGGGTTTACTCCCCATTTCTCCTGCTTTACGTTTTTGTTCAGGTTTATGTTCCGAGCAAATTCTACATTTATTAATGTACCTGATGATATCTGATTTCATACCAGGCCAAAAGTAATTAGATAAAACACGATGATAAGTTTTGAAAATACCTAAATGTCCTCCAGTTATAGGATCATCATGAAATGTTTTTAAAATTTCGCTACGTCTACTTTTAGGTAAAACCAATTTCCAGCTAGAAATGTCAGAATAATCCCTACCTATATGCTTATACAAAGTTCCATCCCCAGATATTCGAAAATTAGGATATTTTAAAGGATTTGAACGTACTCTAAAGGTCATCTTTTTATACCAAGAATCTAAATCTTTGAGTTCTAAATGAATCTCTGATATTTCTGGAATGGCACGAGACAGACAATCTGGTACCACGTGTTGTTTACCTGGTCTATGTATGATAGTAAAATTGAATTGTTGTAATCGTAACGCCCAACGTCCCAATCGACCTTGTGGATTCTTTAGGTTATTCAGCCATATTAAACTATGGTGGTCCGTGATGACGGTAAAGTGCGTTCCTTCAAGATAACAACGCCATTTTTCAATACTCCAAAGTATAACAAGACATTCAATTTCCGTAATAGTGAACTTACGTTCGTTTTTGGTTAATGACCGAGATAAATAACAAATTACATGTTCTTTGCCATCGTAACTTGGCTCAAAACAGCACCTATCCCTAGTGAGCTACCGTCACACTGTATTATAAATTCATAATTAAAATTTGGACAAGAAAGTATTGGAGCACTAATAAGTGAATCTTTTATTGTGGAAAAAGCTTGTTCGCACTCTGGTGTCCAGACAAACTTAGTATTTTTACGAGTCAAATTAGTAAGAGGTTCAATTATACTAGACAAATTAGGAATAAACTTCCGATACCAAGAAACCATTCCATTAAGTCTACGAACTTCTTTTGGAGTCTTTGGTCTAGGAAGATCTACAATAGCACTGACTTTTTCAGGATCTACATGAAGTCCATCTCTATTTACAACATAGCCAAGAAATTTAAGCTCACTGCGACAAAATTGACATTTTTCTCTATTTAAGGTTAAGTTTGCATCGTTTAACCGTTGAAAAACTTCTTCTAAAACCGTTAAATGTGATTCAAAATCTGGTGTTACAATTACTATATCGTCTAAATATTTAAATACGTAAGGCTCTAATTCAGGACCAAATAACTTATCTACCAAATATTGGAAAGTTGCTGGAGCATTTGATAACCCAAACGGCATCCTTGTAAATTGAAATAATCCTCTACCCGGAATTGTGAAAGCGGTATATTTTTTGCTGTCTTCCGACATTTTTATTTGCCAATAAGCACTTTGAATATCTAAAGTAGTGAGATACTTTGCATTACCTAATTTATCAAGAATTGAACTTATTCTTGGCAATGGATATGCCCATTTCTCTGATACTGCATTTAATTTACGAAAATCTACGCAAAAACGATATGTATTGTCCTTTTTTGGCACCATTAATATCGGTGAACTCCAACCACTTGTACTCTTCTCAATTATTCCCAACTCTAACATTTTTGTGATTTCATCATCAATTTTCTTTTGAATAAATGGACTTACAGGATAATATCTAGATTTAATTGGTGGATTATCAGTTTTAATAGTATGTTCAACTAATGAGGTACATCCTACTTTAACATCGTTCATTGAAACAAAATAATTATCAACAATTTTATTTAATATTTCCCTTTGATTAAGTGTTAAATCATCAGCGGTTTGTATAGAGTTTAATTGAAAATTTGTATTGATTTCATTGCCAAAATACCATTCCCCTCTCCTTAAATCTGGTATCAAATTCATTTTTATCCAAAATATAGTACCTAACACTAAATCGTGACGTAACTGTGGTATAACATAAACTTTAAAAATATGAACTTTATTTTTTAATCTAATTGGGACTTCCATATAACCAATGCAATCCAACTCCTGATTATTAGCAACAGTGCAAGTCATCTCTTTTAAAGTATGTAGCCTAATTCCAAGGTTATGCAGCAAAATTGAGCTTTTATCATTTATAAATACATTATTTGCTCCAGAATCTAATAAACCTTTTATTTCCCAGTTATAAATAGAAACTGTTACATATGGAGACTCTCCGTCACTAGCCTGATCAAGTACGTAATCTAAAATTGGTTTGCTAAATTTATCAAAATTTTGTAATTCTAAGTTTGTACAAGAAAGTTTGTTGTCGTTATGAAAATCATTTGAATTAAAAAATTTATTTGGACCTAAGTTGTCGGTTCTCAAATTAATACTGACCGATGACACGTTAGAGGCCAAAGCTCGGTCTACACTCTGTCTCTGCGTACGTTTCCCTGAGATTTACATCTAATACAGTCATTACGTGTATAACCTATCAAACCACAAGTATAACATTTTCTAGTTCTTACTGTACAATGTTTAGCGATATGGTTTACTCCGTTACATTTGTAACAAATAGTATTTGGGCTTACGCTTACATTTCTGTTACCACCATGTGATTCAGGGTAAAATGATTCAAATCTACTAGTTCTGCCGCTATGAAATCTATTATCACGCGAATCTGATCTGTTTTCGGTATTAGTACCAAATCTAGCTCTATTTATTGAAGAATCTCTATAAAATCTATCTCTACTATTATTCCTGAAACTATCATAATTGTTGTCCCGCTCTCTACTACTAGACCTTCCATATCTATCGTTGCTTCTATCGTATCTTTCTAAACTTCTAATATATTGTCTATCGTTACTATGATTTCTAAAATTTCTGTTAAAATATTTTTCTCTATTATTACTATTATCCCCTACTCTACTAAAATCTCTATTTCTATTTTCTAAAGACAAATCCCTATCATATCTACTAAAATTATCCCTATTAACAAATTTTTCCCTGCTATTACCCCTAAATCTATCTACAGAATTTTCCCTATTACCCTTATGTTTATCTACAGAATTTTCTCTACTAAACCTACAATTATCTAAAGAATTTTCCCTTTTATATCTATCTCTATCAACGGAATTTTCTCTACTGCTTCTACGTGACTGTTTTTGACTTGTTCCTGCTCTATTTTCTTTTAAAATTGAATTTTTATTACCATTATTCCCAAAAGTTACTTGTTTTTCTAACTCTATGTTGTCTAATTTCTTTTTAATTTGGGTTTTATTTTCTTGACACTGCAAATCTACTTCAATGGAGTGTTTACTCACAGAGGGCGGTACAAAATTTAAAATATTTCTATTAGTATCTTCGATACGTCTACCTAATTTTATTAAGTGATCGAGAGAAGTGATATCATCGACAAGTTCTAATTTAGTTTGGTATTCAGGTCTAATTCTTTCACGAATAATTTCTAATTTAATACTTTCGTCCACCTGAACAGATAATCTACTGAATAAATTTGACATGTACGCTATATAAATAGCTATAGATTCAGTACTACCCTGAGTTCTTTCTTTTATTTGTTCCCAAATCTTTTTATTGCCACCTCTAAAAAATTCTTCCCTAAAAAGATTGCAAAGTGAATCCCAATCATGAGCTTTATGCTTAACTGCTCTATAGTAAACTCTAGCCTCTCCCTCAAAGAGTTCTGCACAACTTTTAAAAAGTTGCTGTTTAGGTACGCCCCTAGATTCACAAATTTCATCGACTCTTTCAAAAAAAGCATTCAAACTTAAAGAATCTGATTTCCCAGAAAATTTCAAGCCCCAAGTTTCAATTTTCAATTTCTTTTCCACATTTAAGGTATTTACCCCTTGTGCTACTTGAGATTGACTATTACTATGAGCCTGACTTGAGCTTTGTATAGGAGTTGACGTTCCCTCCTTCTTATTCAGAAGACTTTGTTCAAAAGCTAGCGGAACAGCTAAGTCCCCAATTCTTTGTTGAAAAGATTCCTGTTTACTTTTAAAGTCAGTTAAGTATTTTAATGCTAAAGTTAATATTTTTGATTTTGACTCAGATTCATCTTTATCTGAAGGTGGTAATTCTTCCACAGATTTAAAAATGTGTTCAGTCTTAAAACTGTGACCTTCGTTTTCTAAATTTAAAAGTTCTCGTAATGTTTTAACTAAATCTTTGCTAGTGCCTTGAGGAGTAACGCCTCTAATAGCAATTTCGTACTCTAATTCCTCTTTAAGCAATCTATCTGGTTCTATTTTCAACATTTTGATAACGTTTTATTAAGATGGAATCTCAAAACAAAATTAATTTAATCTGAAAGTTTTACTATCTTCAACAAAAATTTTTTTGAAAACTGAAGTATGGTAGTCCATACAAACAATGGCAAGGATTAAGCAGAAAATAAATCCCTCTAAACTAGGTTTTTTTTTTTTTTTTTTTTTAAAAACATTCATCAATTTAATCAATAAAAAAGTTTATGCAGCAAAGTCAGAAAATAAAATATACATAGTTACCCATTCCTGAAATAGCTGATACCAAGGGCAGTTGGTTAGTTGGGCGCCAAATATGATACGGGAGCTTTAGCCCCGGGATATCAATGAGGATACGGGGGTTGTTACCTCCTGTATTTTTAAACCTGGGTTATCAATTTTCACACCTTACCAGTCCTCGGCCAGCTTCCGTCACTCTCGGGGTGAGTCCCCAGTATATACGGACATACTGGTTGCCTAATTAACTGTTTAGGTACCTCAATAAATATAATATTAATAAACTATCAATTTATAATCTGAGAAAGAAAACCCATGAAGTGGAGCTTATAACAAATCTTTATTTACATTTTAAATAATACCAAGTCAAAAAAATAAGCGTATCAAATTTAATGTAACACCTCAGGCGTGTCAAGTGATAAATGTATTTAATAAGTTAAACCTATAACAGGTTAGGTTCACAAGTTTAAAAAAGGAAAGAGAATAAAAAAATTATTAACACGGGAAATCGGATAATAATACCAAATGCAATTGCACGCAGTTTACACATTAAAAAAATAGTTATGCACGTGGAATTTAATATTCCCCGTTAATAGGTAATTTTACATATATCATGAAATAGTATTATGCAAGTAGATACTTAATTCATGTCTTAACGCTATGAAATAATTTAAAAAAATATATATACATACATATAACCAAAATTATACAAGTTACGACTGACGCTAAATCTTGAGTTTTTTTTTTAATTTTGAAATACAAGGAAGAATATGATGTGAGAACACTTAACTTTTTCCAGGAGTGGAAAGGCATGAGCGTTGAACTGTTTTTCTTGTATTCTAGGGTGATCGATCAACTCTGCCAAATTTCAGCTCGAACCACAACCAGTTAAAACCATCTCGAAGTAATTAAACGGAACAACCAAAAAAAAAAACATCCATCGGTATAAGCTCCAAAATTATTCAACCATTTAAGTACTTAACTATATCATTATCTAACCACTAATCTACGAAATGTACCATTTCCAAAAAAGCCTAAAATTGTTAATATTCAAATTAGTACCATTTACTATTTACGTCCACTAGCAATCTAATAACTCACCCTTTTAGGGCTTAACAAAATGTCGACCATGTGCTCGACCTAACACGTGCTCTATTGTAGCCATTAATCCAGCAATCATGCTGAGTAGATTTTTCCCAAATCCTTATAACTGGTAAATACTGAATCCCCACGATACAATTCAACAAACCATGAAACTTTTAACAAAATGTGGATAAGAGATTTCTCTCACCGATTTACCAAGCTGCCACAGGCACACGCCTTTTCGCCACGCCACGCCAAGAAGGAAGTACAAAGAACCTCTGTTTCCTTACTAGACAGGTGCCTTGCGCAGGATGTACTGCGCAGACGAAACGACAAAAGAATAATTGAATTTTCGCGATACCATTCGAAACCCTTCAAGGATTGTAGAAAAGTAATCACAAAAATGATTTATTTTACAAGAAAAAATACAATACGATATACGTAATTTGTATAACATTACTAACTTTAGCAAAATATATTAAGGTAAAACATTAAATCGAGCTACTCCGAACAGCAACTGTTCAGTGAGCGAACATTCAGTTAAGAACTGAATCGAACTCTGCTTATCAGCTGATAACCCTCGAGACTGGTTCATATCAAATTCCTTTAACCTATTATTTTGTTTCACTTTATTATCCTTATAAACAACTAATGAATATGAATTTTTAATAAGCAAGTAACATAAGGCACAGAAGGTAAGTGATATATTTGAACTAGTCATTATCATAGATTGGACTACTTGAGTTATGGTTATGTTTATGAATGCGATTTGTTTATAGTTCCTATTTATTTCCAGATTCCACACTATGTCAGAGAATTAGCAATTTACATGGAAAAGAAATGTACCACACAATACTGTGATTGATGAAGGTAAAGTAATTATTTAAATACATTACTCAAAAATGTTTTTATTAAAGTTTTATGTTTGTTTCTAGACACAAGTTGGCTGGACTACCACAAAAGGATTACCAAAGTACGCAAATGTGACTAGGAAATACTATTAATATGTGAAAAATACAATACCAATACATGACACATTTTTTTTTTTGATTGGAATAACTTGAATAATGAATTACATAAAGTTAACGTATCGATTTAGTGATTGAATTCTATAGTTAAACATCTAACAGTGTTGTGTTTATCCATACTCTTTCCCAGCAAAATAACAAATTATATCACAACTTCTAACATGACAAAAGCAAACGTAACATAGTATGTTTAATAGTAGGTAAGCCTAAATGAACATATTTGCCAAATTTAAACACTTTATCAGTTTTTTTCGTCAAACGTCGAAATTTGTTCTAATTTGACTGGGGTATTATACTATATATGTAGACATAATTAGACAATCCTCGGATGGGTATTAATTAAAGCAAATACCATACAATATGACTGCATTTTGTCGTCAATTGCTAAGAAAACAATTATCAGTAGGTATTTAAATAAAAAATAACCTAAATATGCTCTCTATATATTTATATTTTATTTATCTCTTTTATACTGTTTTTATAAATATAAATATAAATTTAAATATAAAAGTGTACCTATATTTTACCAATTAATTGAGAGCACACAAAAGGTACCTAATAATCCGTCGAATATCAAATGGGGCACGCCGCATGGATGACATGGAGACAACACTGTACCTATTGGTATACCTAATGTGGTACAAAAACTAAATTATGAATTCGAAAGTATTTTGTAATTGAAAAATAAATAACCAGTGTTAACCAATATATTATGTTAAATGATAAATTAGCTTTTTTCCCTTGAATTTTAATTACGTCATTCGATATGTCACCAAACATGAAAATTACAGGCAAGGTATAAAATAAGAATACAACATTTCATAGTAACAATGTAGCTAATACAAGTAGGTACTTACCTTTACGTAAAAATGTGTTGATATTTACCAAACAAAAACCAAAAACATTAAAACTAAAGTTTATTGACGTCAACGGCGTTAATAGAACACAAGTGTAAACTGAAGATGACAGATGACTTAAGAGTAGAACAAAGAAAATTCCAGTAGTAGTACTAGACTAGTGGCGCTGCCGGCGGTGGTCGCTATTTAGTAAGAGATGGTGATACCAAAATGAGTGGTGGCTCAGTTAGTTACATCCACGTTTTAAAATGTATCATTAAAATGATGTGGTGATTGTGGACCTCCCAATCTCAACTGACATGGAAGCGGTTATAATGTGAACGTTCTGAAACGGTCCAAAGAGTGTCATCACGGTGATGTGATGCTTTGCCATTTACAAAATCCACTAAAATGTGAGTAGCTATAATGTGGATGTGGCAGAGTGTGTTTACTGGGAATGGTCACTTTTCAACATTTTTACTTAGGAAATCATGTGTTCCCTTCGCTTTTTTGCTCCGTAACATGGGTACGGAGTTGTCAAACCAAACCATTGACATAGCGGTAAAAAGTTGTCGGCCATGTTGCTGTCGTCGTTGATAAAAATTTTCTAGGTGTTTTTGTACTTACAGTTGCTTGATTCGAGCCTTCTTTTTAACTTTTTTATTTTCCGACGTAATTTCTCTCGTTCCTCTCGTTTCCTTTTCTTATCTCGTCCCATTTTTGTCCACGTTTTTATTTCGTTTTTACTCGACGTGACCTTAACGGTACCACAAAACGAAGTGAGGAATATCAGTTTATCACAGAATAGGAGGAAATGCAGGGCTGCCAACCTTGCAAAAACTTTAAACGTGGTACAAACGGTGTTGCAAAGCGACACTACAGAATGTATAATGAGGACTGGACCATGAAGTATAATTGACATCCACAAATATTACGAAATAGTAGAAGTAAAAGCATACTATTTAGGTCTCGTGGTCGCAATTTTTAACATTGCGCCCACGAAACTACTTTTATAGAATGCAGGGACCGAAACCGAAAATTATTTCGGTTCGGTTTCGGTTACAGTTAACTGACGTACACCATTTTCGGTTTTCGGTTACGGTTTCAGTTTTCAAAGCAGCGACAATCCGGTTTTCGGTTACGGTTTCTATTTTCCAGAATCTCTCATTTCGCTTTTCGGTTGCGGTTACGGTTAGGAAAAGTTCGTAATAACGGTGCGGTTTTCAGTTAAGGTTTTGGTTAAAATTAAATTAATGCTTGCAGGGACCGAAAACGAAATTACTTCGGCTCGGTTTCGATTACGGTTACCTAACGTACACCATTTTCGGTTTTCAAAGCAGCGCCAATCCGGTTTTCGGTTACGGTTTCGATTTTCCAGAATCTCTCATTTCGGTTTTCGGTTACAGTTACGGTTAGAAAAAAATTGTAATTACGGTGCGGTTTTCGGTTACGGTTTCGGTTCGGTTACGGTCCCTGATAGAATGTATTGTTTAATACACAAAACAAATTATTTCACTGTAAAATTCATATTCTTCGAATTTTTTTATTCCAATCATAAGATACAGATATTATACAAAAGACGTTTAACTAAACTAAAACCAAACACAATGTTGGTTTTATTTAAAATATATTGTAAGGAATATAAAATGTGAAGCTATAAATAAGTTTGGTTCAAAGTTCAACGTAGACTAGACGTATTCTTCTCTCCTTTAATTCAGCCCAGGTAGGGTTCCCAGTCCGGGACTCCCGGGATTTTACTATGAATTTGTTGATGGCGCGACAGTCACAGAGCGACACAGTACGGCTCACAGCCGAGCTCGCAATGTGCAATTCCTCGAGTCACAGAAAAGGTAGTTTACCTTTTCTGCGCTCGAGTCTCTACTCTAGTCCACTACCTACACCCACCGAATGCATTACTCTGTAGCCTCCACAAAACAGCCGTTCCGAGCTGCGCCATGACATGGAGAATATAAATAAGGAGTAGCCATAAAGCTGATATCTTACAGTGAGAAACGGTCGCAGAAGGCGTGGCTTGTTATCATACTGTCATGAACGGCTCGCCAGGTCCTGATTTAAAAAAAAAGTTTATACAGCATTTGAGGAGATTGTTAGTTTACTTTACACTTTGAGACTACCATACAGTGTCAGAAAATTTTTCATTTGGGTCGGCAATGAGAGCAAGCGAGAGCGAAGCAACTAGGCTATTCTTTTTTATCGTATAACACATCCTACTTGTGCCACCTGCTTTCCCCACCACATTTGCGTGGGCAGCTCTGTCTGCGGGAAATGTAAAGAGTTATTTGACTCGTTTTGAAAGTAAAACGGGTTAAATAATTTCAGTTATTAAAGCACGTAATAATATTACCTATACTGA
This sequence comes from Rutpela maculata, assembly GCA_936432065.2. NCBI lineage: Eukaryota > Metazoa > Arthropoda > Insecta > Coleoptera > Cerambycidae > Rutpela > Rutpela maculata. The sequence continues at coordinate 84,918,653 of OW386290.2, forward strand.
ACAGAGCCAACTACATCCTTCCTTTGAATAAATGGTACTGAAATTTTTAATAGCAATGATGTATGTACGTGTTTCCTTGATAGCGCGTCATTATTTGCTCCCTCTACTGGAGCACTGATACACGCCTTTATTGTAGGCGGGTCTGTCAAGCCGTTGAAACTATGCCTGCCACCCAAATCCAAAATCTTCCGACACTGTATATCAAGCCAGTAGAGTAATGAATGAGATGACGGTTTCACATTTCAATTCAAATATAATATAATATAATCTAAAATACAATCTAAAATAAATGGAAAATAGTTTCAACATATCTTTTGTGTACAGACCTGTTTTAACCTATGAAAAGTGATTCCAAAACATTTGTTTTTATCGATACTACTTTGATTTGTACAGTTACTTGGCGGACACGAAATCATATGCTATGGAGAAAAACACTATTTTCTATCAAAAACATTTATTTTATAATAATATTAAACCAAGATACATGTCGCGTTTTATTGACGTTTCGATCATACTAAAATGAGGAATGTGCTGCCACATTCTGCTTCTTATTTATTCAACCTCCTTGGGCCGCGAGGAATTAAATCTTCACACTGCCGGTTTCAATGATCGTATAAGCCAAAGAAGAACCACGACCTCAACAGTATTTAGTTACCTCAACAACCCCAAAGGCGCTCCAATAGTTTCGAATGGTTTGTTTGCGCGTGCAGATTCCAAAACTATTTCTTACTTCATAAAAAAAATGGTAAAACGATTATTCTCACCAGCAGCAGAGGAAACAGATGAGTCAGATGATGAAGAAATGCCAATGTCTGTTGACCAACTTCGAGAAAAAGTACAAACGCAAGTGCCCTTGAAAAAAAATTAGACATGGCATTAAAAAACGCAACATTGTAATCGAAACCTGTAAATAATCCACCGGAAAGTTCGAGGAAAATTGTGGAGACAAAAATAGCCCTAGTTGAAAATGATGGTATTCGTGGCCAATTAGCCTACGATTTCTCCAACTAGCGTGGAGTCAGAAAGGGCCTTCTCAGTGGCAGGCTCTTTAGTTACGAAAATACGGTCGTCATTGGGAAACGACTCTTTAAATGCCCTAGTTGCCCTAAAATATTTCATTAAATCACAATAATTTATTAATATATGAATAAGTATTATTTTAATTATTAGTTACATGGCCGAATTGGCCGATGTTAATATGATAATTATGTTGGTTTAGTATAAATAAAATTTAAGTTCTTTACATACTTCAATGTTTTTTCATTTACCACTTATGCAAAATATCTTCAAATTGAAAAAAAAGGCGAAAATCCGCCAGTTTAGGAATTTTCGGGACCTCGGGACTAGTCCCGGGACTTTGCTGTCCTGGTCCCGAGGTCCCGAACGACTCTTTGGTCCCGGGACTTGGGAGCCCTAAGCCCAGGACAGAATAATATAGTTCATCACAAAATTGTCACATATATCAATTCCGCTTTCCGTAATCATTAAATCACTCAATCGATCATCTGCCATTCTAGTGTAGATCTCGTTTTTTTTTTAAATTCTAAACGCTAAATTTTTTACCCATTTGTAGCAACTGAATATCCTGCAGTAACCGAGTAATAGTAAAATTCTAATACTAGCTGTGCCCGCGACTATATTCGCGTAGAATTTTGAAATGAACTAAAAAGCTTCTTTGTAAACGACGTTTGAGGTAGAATCACCAGTACAGGGACATGTATGTACAAGGAGATTGCGTCACTGACGCGGGAAAGAGCCATGTAGAGCTGACCGTGGGAAAAGCAACTGACATGAGAAATTCTCTCATTAAGTTATACAGCAGTTTGACAAAAAGAACCTTATTCATGATACTACACACACACACAGTAGGTTTTAACAGATAAAAATACTTTAGTTGAAAGACGTTAAAGACAAAATACTTTATACTAACAACAGGGTCAACTGACATTACAACACTGACTCATATTTGGTAACTTGACGGACGGACAAGCAAAAGTCACTAAGTGAACACTGGCGTACGCAGAGTTCACAACTTATTATTCACAACACTCCCACCAGTTGTGTATTTTGCAGCGAATTCTCTGGAACATGTTCTTCGCTAAACCCTTAGTAAATATGTCCGCCAGTTGATCCTCAGAAGCTACATACGAAACGTCGATGTCGCCATTCTCAAATTTTTCTCAAATGAAATGGTAGCGTACATCGATATGCTTTGTACGTTTGTGGAACTGTGGATTACTAATCAGCTTGATGCAGCCTTGGTTATCTAGTCGCATTTCAATGGAATTGTCCATATGTACACCGATTCCAGACAATAATAGCTTGAGCCAAATTGCTTCTTTTGTTGCATCGCTCGCTGCAATGTACTCGGCCTCTGTAGTTGATAGAGCAACTACTTTCTGACGCTGACTCATCCAAATCACAGCACCGCCTGAAATTTTAAAAATATAGCCACTGGTTGATCGACGTGTGTCGGAATCCCCAGCATAGTCAGAATATCCAACAAGTTCATCGCTAGTTCGGCCATATTTAATACCAAGTGAAGTTGTACCTCTCAAATAGCGAAGTATTCTTTTGACAGGCTTCGGATTTGACAAATAGCAACTCACCACACTTACGGCGTACATGATGTCAGGGCGACTAACAGTAGTTGCAAACATGAGGGATCCTACTGCCTGTCGGTATGGAACACTATCCATTTTTGATTCTTCTTCAAGGTGAGCCCCTGCTTCAAATGGTATCGTGACGGGGTTTGCACTAGTCATATTAAATTTATCTAATACACGATTTATATAACTTTCTTGAGAGATAAATAATTCCCGTTTATCTCTATCTCTCATTATTTCAAGTCCAACGAAATACGTCCCATCGCTAACCGTTATTTCAAATTGTTTCTTTAATTCACTTAACACTTGTTGTATGGCCCCTTTAGAACTGGACATTAATAAGCCATCGTCCACATATAATGCTAATATTAATTCATCTGTTCCGTAATAACCATGATATACACAGTGGTCCGCCTCATGAGGCTTGAAATCATACAATTGAAGAAACTCGTTAAATCTTTTATTCCACTGCCACGGAGACTGTTTGAGTCCATACAACGACTTGTTTAATTTGCACACAAGGTTTTTATTACTCACATTTACCCCTTCTTGTACTTCCATAAAAATGTCCTCCTCTAACTCACCATTCAAAAACGCCGTTTTAATGTCAAACTGACCAAGTTCATAGTCCCGATACGACGCCACTGACAACAATATACGCACGGATTCAAATCTCACGACCGGCGCAAAAGTCTACACCATGACGCTGTAAATAACCCTTAGCCACAAGTCTAGCTTTGCACCGATCTATTTCACCTTTAGTGTCGAGTTTTATTTTAAACACCCATTTAGCAGAAATGGTTCTTTTGTGGTCAGGTAGCGTTGTAAGTGTCCAGGTATCGTTCTTGGCAAGAGCTGAAAGCTCCTCATGTATGGCTTCCAGTCATTTACTTGCATCTGGGCTTGCCTTCATAAGAGGTGGGTTCTTCAAACTCAACCATATTTGCCTGATAACGGGTAACAGTGTCCTGTCTCTTAATTGTCGATGTTCTCCATCATCACTTGCCACACGTGCATTGACTTCTTCTGCTTCCACCAGTTCTTGACTTGTCAGCGCATCAGGTTCGTTATTAAGGTGCAATTTGAGCAGTTTCATACCCTCATCTCTTTTCCAACACTCTTGTTCATTGAATGTAACGTCTCTTGAAACAGAAAACTTTCTCATTTGTGGATCAGACAATTTATAATTTGGCCCATCTTTGTCATATCCAATAAACATCTTTTTCTTTGACTTGTCATTCCGTTTTCTACGATGCTGTTTAGGTATGAATTCATACGCCACCCAACCAAATGTTTTGACGTGACTAAGTTTTGTTTTACTATGTGTCCATAATTCGTATGGGGTGGTGTTAAGTGCCTGCTTTGTTGAAATGTGCGAAGACTATAATAATCACCCTGTAGAACATTTATTATACGTAAATAAAAATGACATCCACAAATATCACGAAATAGTAGAAGTAAAAGCATACAGAAAGGAAAATAATATTTGCACTAGAATTTCCTCTAACACACCCAGAGCACTTTTCATACTATCACCTTTATTCGATACCTACAACCACCATACAACAATAAGGTTCTTCCTCTTCCTTGCAATGCCTATCTGACTATGAGCGAAAACTTCTACCAATACCAATCAACACCATGCAGGTAGATCGACACCAAATACTATTGCCAAGGAAGCCTTCTTATCGATGGATGGAAACAAAACGATTGTATATTTCAACTGTTACAACTCGGCCAGGAAGATGACACATGTACCCAGGTCCCAGTAAGAACCGTGCGTTCCATCTAGTAAGATGCCTATGCAGTAACATAGGCATTTTCCCGAATGAACAAAAATTCAAACTACTTGCAAGACGACAGATTTTACTACCCTACGGGGCACCTATCTATTCAATTTACCCCCAAATTGTAATTTTAAAACATCAGAATACACTTCTCAAACGAGAAGCCCAGACAGCACACAACATTCCACGAATATTCTGTAAATCTTCAAAATAGAATGTATATATCTATATATTCCCCTATTATTCTGGGAATATATATATATATATATATATATATATATATATATATATATATATATATATATATATATATCTGAAAGAATATTAACAGAATATTCTTTATTAATATGTTCACTGAATAATCGTAAAGGATATTCTTTCATTATTCCTAACTGAATATCTATAATTTATTATATAAAATATTTATAGAATAATCGGAACGGATGTTATTTATAGGTATCAGTTTTTTTTTTGTTATTACAAATAAGCACAATTTACTTAAAAATCGTCACTTTAATTTATATCCCGGAAATTCGACAAACTTTTGTTTTGTGTTTGGTTTTATTTATGCCCTAATTACGATTTTTATAATTCCGTATCCGTACACAAAAGATATAATGTATCAACGCGTACCAATGTACTTACTTTTTAAAGTTTAAACATTTAAATTTTAAAAAACCGCGCATTTTCTTTAACATTCCGCATCTGTTACAAGGCACAGGCACGACTCAAGGTTGGTAAGCCTTACTTGTGAAGGTTAATCAACCTTTTGGGCCCAACTAAATAGTTATCCTTACTTTCTACCGAACTTTTCCGTATTTTAGCTTATAGTACACTCCATATTTGCTGTTTTTCGGGATCCTTCTTGATACAGGCCCAAAAACTTTTTTAATTAAGTAATTTTAATGGTGGTGCAGTGCGGTGCAAGAGTGCCATGGTAATTTAGCCAACATGCGTTGGCAACACTGGCTTAGTTTGTTTGGCATCCGTTTTGCCGTTGAATTCTCTCAATCTCTCGTTCATTGTTCATTTCCCTCGTTTTTTAGTTTACTGTTACCAATTATTGTTATTAGCATTATTTGCTTTATTAGAAGTTTGCAATATACGAAAGTGTAAGGTAAGTACATGCATATATTAATATCCAAAAGAATCATTTATCAGTCCAAAATATTACTGTCAAGAGTTATAACCTCAAATTTTCATAAATCATAAGATTTAGGTGAATATTATCTTATTAATGAAGAATCTAATCATGCACTCCTCCATCTATTCAATTTACCAAAAAATTATTTATTATTTTTGTAAAGAAAGTTAAACGTAAGCGTAAATATTTGATGGCCATCAGGGAATGATTTATTTCACAGTATAATAACTACACGATACAAAGCTTATTGGCACTTTAAATACATACATTGTATACTAAATCAGACATACTAAAATATAATTGTAAAAAACTAATTAAGATTGGGACGATGCGATAACGAAACAACCATATTAACTCCGACTGTGGAAAGCCTCATAGTGTACACGGAAAAAAATAAATTTCAGAGATTTGCTTCAATGAAGCTAATTATCTTTCAAATAATTATGTACCTCAGATCGTTATTACCAGAGTGGTTTTAGCATTAATGTGATTTTTTTTTGTTTTTTCAAGTAAATTTAAATATGATTGAATTTCAATTAAAAATTTGTGCTTAAAAGAAATTTTGATATTTCATTGTTTAGATAACACTGTTTTAGATCAACGCTAATTAATATTAATTTAAAGGAAAGGTCATGAAATATAGGACTGTCATCGAAAATACAATAGCAGTTTTTTCTGTGTAAATTTTTTGTAATGATTTAAACTTTTAATATCACATCATGTGAAAAAATTAGAGATACATGGTAGTAGTTAACTTACCTAATTAAGTCTTATTAATTAATAAGAAGGTAGAAATTTTATTCAGGTACCTTTTGTTGTAGGTGTACATGTACATATCATTTTTAACAAGACGGGTTTGTGATTTGATTATAGTTAAGTATATAACATATTATTTTAATATTTAATTAGTAATTAAGAAATATCTACTGGTTGTTTTCAAAATGTCGAGACAGATGAAATATAAAGGCACACGTTTTTACAGACATACTAATGAAGTGGCTGAAATTTTAAATAAAATTACCAAAGAAGTTTTAAATAAAAGTAATATTTCTCATTCTGTTAATAAGACTGTTTGTGAATTTGATAGTACTATGGAAGTGTCTGCCGGTACAAGTAAAAATGTTTCAGATGGTAGTAATAATAATAATATTTGCAACCTTTCAGATACCGAGAATGTTTCCTTTCATGGTTTTTATAACAGTGCAACTTCTGAAAGTGACGAGGATGATTTAGCAAGTGATTTTTGTAATACTCGTACCGATATTTTAAAACAAAATTTTCCAAAATCAGATATTATTGCTCGTTTAAAAAGTTGGGCTGTAACTAATAAAATAACACATTGTGCCTTGAAGGAACTATTACAAATTTTATCTGAATCAGAAAGCTCCACTTTTAAAAATTTACCAAATGATCCCCGAAGTTTTTTAAAAACACCGAGGCAAACCATAATTCAAGATATAGAGCCATTGCGTTATTGCCATATCGGTTTACAAAATTCAATTGAACAACTCTATAAAGTATTAAATGAAAAACCTTTGGATAAAATAGAAATTGGAATAAGCATAGATGGACTGCCTCTGGCTAAAAGTTCCTGTAGTCAGGTGTATCCCATTTTAGGCATTAATAAAAGTGTGTCCTGTAAAAGTAATGTCTTGCTTGTGGGAATTTATCACGGTTATGAAAAACCTAAAAATTTTAATCAGTTTTTATCTCAGTTTGTTGAAGAGGCGGCAAACTTAACGACGAACGGGATAACTTTGTTTGCAGAAGTTTATCCATTTAAAATATCCATGTTTCTATTTGATGCTGTCGCAAAGGCACCTATATTATCTATTAAGGGGCATGCAGGATACAGCTCTTGTACAAAGTGTACTCAGGTGGGTGAGTATATAAAGGGTAGGATATGTTTTCCGCTTTTAAATTTCGTAAAGAGAACACATGAACAATTTATTGCACAATCTGACTCGGAACATCATACAGGACGCACCAGTTTAGAAAATATTCCTTATATTAATTTAATAGATGATATACCCCTTGATTATATCCATTTGGTTTGCCTAGGTGTTGTGAAAAAACTTATTTGCAGCACTTGGTGTTTTGGTTCTGTACCACATAAATTTTCCAGTATTCAGTTTAACAACTTATCGCACAATTTAGAATCGCTTTCCCAATATGTACCATCGGAATTTGCTAGAAAACCAAGAGGTGCAAAAGAGGTTAAACATTGGAAAGCTACTGAATTTAGGCAGTTTTTACTTTACACAGGACCAATTGTATTAAAGCAATTACTTTCTAAACAGAAATATCAGCATTTTTTAATGTTAACCGTTTCAATAAGTATTTTATCAAGTCCAAAGTTTTGCAATGTTTATGTTGATTATGCTGAATCTTTGTTGATTATTTTGTAAAAACTACAAAAAATCTATATGGTCCAGAATTCCTAAGCCATAATTTTCACAATTTATTGCATTTACCAGATGACGTAAGGAAATATGGTAGTTTGGAAAACTTTAGTAATTTTTCAAGCGAAAATTATTTGCAGAATCTCTTGAAATTAATTAGAAAGCATGAGAACCCATTGGCTCAAATAGTTCGACGAGTAGAGGAATTAAACATTAATAAAAGCAGCCCTTCCGAAAATAATTCTTTTAAATTCCAGTTGGTTCATGAACATTCTGAAGGGCTTTTATTTAACGACTGTACAGCACCTGAGTAAAAATCAATTATATTTCAAACTTTCAGTATCATTAAATAATTCCTGTTGTATGTTAAAAGACAAAACTATAATCGAAATAAAAAAATTTGCATACTCTCCAGATTTTAAACGATATGCTGTTACAGGCTGCAAATACAAAGAACAATTTGATTTTTTTGACAAACCTTGTGATTCCTCCATTTTGGATATTTATTTTGTACAAAATTTGGGAGAACTTCTTTATTGGCCAGTTTCAGATATTGATTTTAAATTAGTTAGATTACCTTACCGGGACGGATTTGTGTGCTACGTTTAAATTAGTACAATTTTTTCTTCTATTTGAATAACATAGTTTGTTTTTTTGTGGTGTTTTAACATTTAAGTGTAATTTAAAGAATTAACTTCGATCACAATCTTAATTATGCATTCTGTATACATATAATGTTTCTACAAATTCTTGTACTTATTTCGCTACAGTCCATGAAGAGTTGAAAATGTAGATTTTATTTGTTATGTTTCAAATGTTTTGTGCTTGCACATGCAATTTGGCTACAACTAATAAGTGCTATTATTTCCTAGTACAAACAAAAATGCATAGCTAAAATGTTGGACAAATAGTAAAAACTAGATTTTGGACGTCCCTTTGCGAGGGCTGTAGCTACCTAATTTCTGAGCAAGTTTTCATGATTATTTTGCTTTATTTTCATGAGAACTGTAAGCACCCAAAATGTGATGAAACCCTATGGAATTCCAAATAGACAAAATAGTTCAATTAACAAAAAAAAATAGTGGCAAAAATACTTTGGATGTTTACAGCAATGTCTTGGATAGTCGTGAAATTTATTCAAACGGATGAAGTAGAAGCTGTACCGACTTGCTGGTACAATGAAAAAACCAGTGAATGTTTCTATCCTCCTTTTCAATGCGTAGCCCTCGAAAAGGCGATTAGACACTGTATGGCCCCGGAAAAAGGATCGTGGAGTTTATACGATGTAAAACCATTGTCACAAACAAAATACAGCATGTTCCAAAAAGCTTCTGCTAAGGCTGCTAAAGCATGTCTCACTTCAGATATATCAGATTTGGAACACGAATTGCCCTCGAAAAGGGTTCCAAAGAAAAAAGTATTTTCTGATGAAGACGGAGATTCTTCCGAGGATTCAGAAGAATCTTTAACATTTCCTAAAGCGCCAAAAATTCAAAACAGAAAAACAGGTAAACAAAAGCCTCTTTCTACAAAAACATAATATGTATGCTAAAAACCTTATTTAATTTTACATAAAATTTAAATGGTTTTTTTACTGATAGAAACTCAGATTGTGGTGGAACACCAAACTTTTAATTTCCTTGATACATTACATTATTATTTTTATTTGCAGGTTCCACTAAAGCACTTCCAAAAAATACCTCTTCACAAGAGCAGTCTAACAATAACAGTGAATATTTTGGTAATTATATTGTGCACCAAACTCTTATTATTTAAAAAGATTAGTTACTTAGTAAATTTAGATTAAAAATAGTGAATATAAAATTAAACATTTTTCTATACCTAGTAAAAAATATGTACCTACATAAATATTTTATTATTTGCAGGTCCCAATAAGGGTGTGGCACAGAATTCTGCTTCTAAAGATCAGGAAGATAAAACCAGCGAACTTGGTAAATATGACTATTATGTTTATTAAGTGTTTGTGTTACATTTATAATAATGAAAATCATTGCTTTTTCTCACGAATAGGCAAGCTTTACTGTGCATAATAGAAATGTATGAAAACGTATTGTTATGGAGATTTTGGGTGGCTTCCAAAAAACCAACAGATTTTAATTGTTAAGTTCAGCTCATTTATTTATTTAAGATATAATATAGCTAGAAATTGTAATTTTTAAAAAAATTGCCTTTATCCCTATAACAAAGCATTTTAGGGCACATGTATTAATTATTTGGAATGTCGGAAAACCCTAGGTTATATTTTATAAATTAAAATATAAGCTAGGGCTTTCTAGGACTCCAAGACGTCTTATAAAATTACAAAATTTGTCATGAAATCATAAAACCTACACCATTTATACTTTTCCATGGTTTATGAGGAAATTTAAATAAAAATCTATTTTGTTATTACAGATTACGCAGAATTGAAATCGAAAGTTGTGTTACATATGGTAAAACATAACAATAATTTAAAAATTCAGGAGAAGATATTAAACGAGCTACAGAAAGATATGGAACAAATCAAAATTTCTATACAAAATATCTTGGAAATTTTAGATAACAAAACGGAAGACCATATGCGAGTTGAATTTAAGACCGATATGTTTGAAAATCTACCTGCTAAAACTTCTTTAGAAGAATTAGAAACGAACCTTCAAAATGAGCAAAACTTTAATAGACTTGTAAGTTATTTTATTTTCAATTGTTACAAGTACTAATTTTTTATTAAAAAAAATATATTTATAGAGAAAACATCTACTCAGGATTGGTGGATCTGGATTTAAAGATTGTATAAAAAGATATATGAAAATAATGTTATCTGATGAAGTGGCAAAATTATACAGCATGGTTGGATACAAGGGAAAAAAATCTTTCTCTAAAACCCAACTGTTTCGCTTAATAACAGGTATGTTCTTTTTGGGTAGTCAAAAAGTAAAATTAATTGTTGTATTTATCAAGTTGTCTTATGAGTATGGTAATTTTTAGAGAGGCTGTTAAAGAAGATGATAAAAAAGTAACTGTGAAAGAAATTGAAATGTTTATAGGAATCTATTTGAGCAAAGCTAAAGAAAGACTAAAGGACAGAGAGAAGAAGGAGGAAAATCTAGATCCGGCTAGAAATCAACTACAATTGGAAACGGATACGGTGGAAAATGCAAATTTGCAGTGAATGTGAAGCAAGTAGTTTTGTGGATGGACTGGGTGAGAATTTATGTTTAATTTTTGGATCAGGCCTTGTAATGGACTCTGAATAAGGATCAAGTGGGCCCTAGGATGACACGTTTTATTTCATTCATTTTGAACAATGCACTCTGGCAATTATTTTATAGAAAAATAAGGATTATTTAAACTTTATTTATGTATATATATTATAAATATATTATATGCTATTTGTCAAACTTTGGTTGAACTTTTCTGCCTGCCACAATATTTTTAGTTTAGCACATATCTGCCCCATCGATCCACATTGCCTCTTTCATACTTTTTGTCTGCAAACAGATCGAAATGCTTTTGTAACATGATAATTAACAGCATTTTTTACTGGTCATATACGTTAAGCAAAAATTTAGAAGATTGTGAACTTTCATTAAACATTATAGAGACGTAGTGAAGTGTAACTTAAGATTAATGTTCATACCAAACAACATTAATTAATTTACTAGTGAAATATTTTTGTCGAACTCCTCTATACGTTTCCTTAGATATATAAGGAATAAAACCAGACTGCAACCAACGGCTATTCTCCAGACTAATGCCTCGCCGAGCACTGAATTACGAATTACAAGCCTGGCCGCGTTAAGTGCAATAACTATGTATTGCCACAAAACGCTAAAGTTTCGAATGTAACAGACACCACACACCACTTTGCAATTGGTGTGGGGTGGCTGGCACGAGAGCTCCTTTCACTAGGAATAGGTCTTTCGGCTGGCTTGTAATTCGTAAATCAGCGCTCGGCGGGGCATTAGTCCGGAGAATAGCTGTTAGTTGCAGTCTGGTTTTTATTCATTATATATTTTTAGGAAACACATAGAGGAGTTCGACAAAAATATTTCACTAGTAAATATTCTGTCCCCTAAAAGCATACTTACCACCATTTATTTCTACATTAGTTCAGAGGCAAAGTGAACGATGTTCCTGTATGTTTAATCCACTACTCATTGCTTGTTTTATGTTTGCAGTGAGTGAAATTCTTAACTTTCATTAAGTCATTATTATTTGTTGCAACCTTTTTGTGTTAGGGTGTTAACGTTGCTAGTAATACTGTAATTAATATTTATTCACGTTCCTGAAGAGCTAATTATGAAAATACCTTTGGAATATTCCCAAAAATTAAAACTAAAATGTAATACATTTATATCCACTGTTTAAAAATATATCCTGTTCACAATTATGATATTGATATGTGATATTGATTATCTAGCTGTAGTCGTAATACCGGTTGGTACAACAGGAGCCATTTCCATCTCCTTCATCTTGAGGTTCTTCTTGATAACTGCTTACCGCTACTCCTGTGTGTTCAACATGGACAATTTGATTTGGACTTACCGTAAGGAATGCTATCAATAAGCACCGGCATATGGAAGATGTGATTGACTGCAGAAAGTTATGTGCAATAACAGTCTAACTTTTATACCTCACAACTACTATATATGTAAAGATATAAAGTTATCCTCAAACTTGTTCTATTTTTCAAAAAACTTCTTAAAATTTTTGCAAATCTGTCAGTATTAACAGGTCACACAATTAAAATTTTTCATTACCGAACGTGGGTGACAAAAAAATGGTAGAGCTAAAACTTAATTTAAACAGAAATATATAATGAAGATGGAAACCAAAATGTTTTATTCAAAATATCGTGAAGAAGAGAATCATAAATAATAACTGTAGAATTTCCACCCTTGTAGAGCCCCGAAAAACTTTGGTGCCCTCTGGAGTTCTATAAAGCACCATATAGAGAGGTTATAATTATTGAAAAGGTATTATTTAATTCGTATTCCCTGTGAAGAATTCTGAATAAGGAACTTTGTAGGTTTTGTATGCTTGCATATTTCTGTAATTAAGTACATTTTCAAATATTTCTTTTTCCTTATGTTAAGATATGAGAATCCATGTGACCTGTTGCATTAACAAATTTTGCTGAAACTTTAGGACATTTTTTGGAAAATGGAAAGGTAAAAAATTTAGAAAAAATTAAAAGGTAAGTATACTTACCTACTACCCTAAAATAATATTCTATATAGCCTCTTTTGAATATTCAATAGAACCAAAACTTTGGACCTGAGAATATTCTCATAATTCTATAGGATTGTTCCCGGAATATTCATATAACCTAACTAATATTAGATGAAGATTCCCTGCATATTAATTTGTTTCTGCAAATATCTTGTATAGTCTATGGAATATTCTGTGCACTTATTTTGAATATTCAACTTTGTAGCTAGATTCATTCCCAGAATATTCTATGAGAATATATAATTATCTATTGAATATTCATGGGAATATTATAAAGAACTTTTTTTTGTCCCATTTGAATTTTGTAGGAATATTCCATAAATATCTTGGATATTGAAATAGTTTTCTATGAATATTCTAATATCTTGAAGATATATTCTATAAATATTCAGTGATGATTCTTGTGCTGTCTGGGAGGAAACAATCAGCGGACTGTTGCCGGAAATAAAAACGACGAAGGCAAGAATCAACATCACTAGGAAGTTGAAACTAGAAGATGTTCCTTTAGACCAACTTCATACACTGAAGAAAAATCAAGACAACATAGAACCCATCCAATTGAAGAAAGATGTTGAGACGACTCACTACTGGACCATACCTCTTTATATTATTTTTGTTATATTTGTTTCAGTATTGACTATCCATCGACTTAGGAAACGTAAATCGAAGCAATCTACTCAACAAACGGAGGCTACTCTAGTCGAAGGTCAATCAAGGGACAACAAGGGCCAAGGAGTAAAAGTTTTATTTGTCCCAAATAAAACTTCTGTCTAGCAAGGGAGGTGTTATGTAAGCAACTCACTCTACGCTGGCTATGGCGGACACCCCCTTACGGGACTCGTCTAAAGTCTTCATAGTCGACCGGATAGAAGACGACAACCATTCTGGCGTGAAACCTTGGGTCGGTTGCATCAAACATTATTGTTTCAGTTAATCAATAAATATTTTTGTATTGTGTTCAATAAACTTTTATTGAACAATGCAAATGTCTCGATTATTTTTTAAAAAGACTTTAGTCCACTCAAATTAGGAAAAAACCGGAGAAAAACTCTGAACAGCAGTTTCTCTGCATAGGAAGTATTCAACTCTTAGAACAAGATTTTGCTTACGCGCAGAAAAAAAAAATAAATGATTTTTGAGATATATACATATATATAGGTTTTTTCGTGTTTTTCTTCATTTACATGTATATATCTCGAAAAGTACGCGTTTTTAAGGCGAAACGAACATAGATAAACGCGTTCAGAATATGACTTCCTACAAAAAAAAAAAGGTTGTATATATTTTCCGATTATCCCATCAGCTTTTTCGGAAAAGCTACTTGAAAAATATATATATGTTTTTTTCGTGTTTTTTTATTTTGAATGCAAATATCTCGAAAAGTGTGCGATTTTAGGGCTAAATGAACATAAGTAAACTTGTTAAGAATGAAATTTCCTACAAAAAAGCGTGTATACATGTTTTCGAGTACCCCATTGGTTTTTCCGGGAAAGCTTCTTGAAGAATATATATATTTGCTTTTTCGTGTTTTTTTTTTTTTCATTTTGACGTATATGTCTCTCAAATATATACAACCTTTTTTGTAGGAAATCACATTCTGAACAAGTTTACTAACGTTCATTTAGCCTTAAAAATGCGTACTTTCCGAAATATATATATATATATCTCCAAATGAAAAAAAACACAGGAAAAAGCAAATATGTATATTTTTCAATGAGCTTTTCCGGAAAAGCCAATGGGATAATCGAAAAATGTATAGGAGATTTTTTGTAGAAAATCTCATTCTGAACAAGTTTATTTATGTTCATTTAACCTTAAAGTCGCGTGATTTTCGAGATATTTGCATTTAAAATAAAAAAAAAAACACGAAAAACACATATATGTTTCAAGTCGCTTTTCCGGAAAAGCCAATGGGATAATCGGAAAAATGTATAGAACCTTTTCAAAAATTTTCTGTAAAACAGCGTTTTTTTTTCCTAATTTGACTCTCGACAAACTTAACTAAGAGTACATCTTAGACCACAGAACGGTGTTTCTTTAACTAGATTTCTGTGGACCAATTTCTCATACTAAACTGCTGGCCAATTGAAACGGACCAACGGAATTTTTAGGTTGAATTTAAATTTTTTGAGAACGGTAATGGATATCAATTACTACGGGAGCCCACTCTAAGTGTCCGTGCACCCCCCCCCCCCCCCCCGATCCTTAAGCAATGTTTTTTATAAAGATTAAAGCCTAAGGAACAATTTAAGATATGTCCCAAAAAAAAATTGGCTGCACTTTCAAAATGGCGTCCTTAAAAAAAATTGCAAGTTTTGTTTTGTCATTTAACACAAAAACCAAAAAATATGGAGAAAAACTTTCTGCACAAAAAACAAAGTGTATAAAATTTTCTACAATTTTGTTCCTATAGAATATTTGGATAAGAGTTACTATTTTCCAGATAAATGATTCAGCTCTTAAAATAAAATATAAAATTTAATATAAAACGTAATGCTACGGGAGCCTACCCTAACTGACCGTGCACCTTCCCGATCCTTGGGGACAATATTTTTCATAAAGATTAAAGCCTAAGGAACAATTTAAGACATGTCCCCCAAAAAAAAACTGGCTGTACTTTCAAAATGACGTCCGTTTAAAAAAAAATTGCAAATATTGTTTTGGTCATTTAACACAAAAAGATGGAGAAAAACTTTCTACACAAAAAACGAAGTGCATAAAATTTTCTACAATTTTGTTCCTATACAATATTTGGATAGGAGTTGCCATTTTCCAGATATCATTGTTACCGTTTTCGAGATAAATGTCTGCAAATTCTATTATTATTATTATAAATTGTTTTCAGTTTATTTTATTTTTTGTTATGTTAATAATATTAAGTTATATTATACGCCTTACAATAATTGTCACAGTTATTTCCTCTAAGTGATTTACCTACCGATATACGAATTTCCATGTTTTCTTAATTTTGGACTCATTTATCTGGAAAATGGTAACTCCTATTAAAATATTGTATAGGAACAAAATTGTAGAAAATTTTATGCACGTTGCTTTTTGTGAAAAAAGTTTTTGTCCATCTTTTTTAGTTTTTTTATTAAATGACAGAAACAACATTGGCAACAGTTTTTTTTAACATATGGCCGCCATTTTGAAAGTACAGTCAGTTTTTTTTTGGGACTTGTCTTAAATTGTTCCTTAGGCTTTAATCTTTATGAAAAACATTGTCCCCAAGGATCGGCGGGGGTGGGCTCCCCGACTGAATGTGCGGTTTTCAAGATTCAAGAAATAATTTATTTGTGAAATAGTGGATTTTGCTCCATTCTTTTATTTTGAAGCATGTTACTATCTACAGGCGTGACGGAAAGCTATATGTTTCTTTTACCAAATTTATAACTTCCGAGATTTCGCAAAAATTATTTTATATTTTTTTGATGCGCATTCTTTTAGTCACTGGTTTGTGGGAAAAAGCAGTTTCTCAAATTTTTTATCTCTCTCTTATTTTAAAAGATACCGATATTTTTTTAAAAACCGTTATTTCTCCCATTTTTTGCCGTTGGACTTTATTGGGTTTCGTAGAAGCAGATCGTTGTAGGTTATTCTAATACCTTAGGATAGCTCTAAAATAATAATAATAATAAGTACATTTTTTGTACTTTCAGATCATGGTGAATAAATATTTTATTTTTATTGCTCCATTAATAGTAAATATGTTTTGTTCTTCCCTTTTTCTTTAGTTGACATTGTAAATAGTAATAGTGCTTAAAAAATAAATAAATAAATATATTTTTTTATTGTTTATTTAGATTCCATTAAAAATACATACATACAATTTTTCGCATATTTTTGTATTTTTTTGGGTGAGAAATACATCAAGAAGATTTGAAAAAAAATTGTTTGTATCTACAGGTTCTTTCCTTCCCCTTCACATGTGTGCCAAATTTCAACTTGACATCTCTAATTGTTCCGGAGATAATTGGATTTCCGTTTCTTTTATTTTGATGTAGGTAATCCAAAGACGAGTCACCAATACGATTTTGGGTACTCCACTGGTCACCACAAACAAAATTCAATAAGGCCTAACTTCAAAAAAATGGGAAAAAGAATAGGTTTTAGAAATAAATCGGTATCTTATAAAATAAGAGAGATATCAAAAATTTGCGAAATTGCTTTTTCCCCCATAAATTACAGTTATTTAATTAAACAGTCTATTTACTTTTACTAAAAGATCGATTTCATTAGAACAACTTAAGAAAACTGTAACTATCTATTACCAAAAATATGAAAATACTACGTTACTTTTATTTACCGACTAGCTTTAAAAGTTAAAATGGTTAGTTTAGCAAAAGTATTATTATATTATAAGTTTTTAAATAAAACTCGATCATAAAATGATAACAAGAGGTATTACGAAAACACTGGTCGAGAGCAAAGCAATCCCCGGGTATGGAGGAAATAATTCATTTTCCAACACAGTAGGTACATAAATGATATTTTTATAATGCAAGTAGTAAAGAAATGACAGTTCTGTGACACCCCCCATCACTTTTTAGTACCCTCCCTCCACTCTTCCAGAACCCCCCACCAATTTCTCAGAACCCCCTCCATTTTTCATAAGCCACGCCCCATCCCCTCCACTCTTCCAGAACCCCCCTCCATTTTTCATAAGCCACACCCCATCCACTCCACTCTTCCAGAACCCCCTCCATTTTTCATAAGCCACACCCCCATCCCCTCCACTCTTCCATAACCCCCCTCCATTTTTTCATAAGCCATGCCCCACCCCCTCCCTACCTCATCGGAAATGTTATAGGTCAGGCAGTACATATTTTCCTACTTTATCATTATATCCATCTGTATGGATGTGTATCAGATGTATGAGTGTATTAAAGGAATATATGAAAATCTATCCCACCATAATTCAAACCTCCCACCTCACATCCCTACTATAATTCTGAACCCCCTTCCCTCATCATTCCCATGGAAGAGGGTAATCTGAGACGTCATAGGTTAATCAGTACATATCTTACCACAATTCTAAACACTTTACCATTATTATACTCATCGTGTCTGAATGTGTCGGATGTAAAAGTTTACCACATCACACTGTGTTCTTCGTGATTAGTTACCAAATCAATTGTAAGAATTTTACGGAAAATATGGATCCAGCACTGAGCTGTTCACACTGTCAAAGAAGTGAATTAATAAAAGAGCACCAGCATGGTAAAAATTTGTATGATTTTACCGAGGAAGAGTTACAACATTTCCCATTAATATATCTGATTGAAAAAGTTAAACCCATTGAACTTCTTTATGCATGGTCTAAATTACCAAGAGTATATACACAAGATTTTAAACCAATGGTTCAACTACCTTGCTTTGTACACCATAACCGACCAGAATGGCATAGTCATGTGGATGGCCCACCAGAGTCGCAATCCAGATGTAATGTATGTAAATGGGGGCTTCAAAAATGTGGGTGATTTATGCTGTGTTAAATAATTGTAAATATTTATGATAATACCTTTTATGTGGTGAAATAATAAAAAAACAAACAATAATGTGTGTCCTTTTATTTAAGAAATAAATTAATTTTTCATTGAACCACCCTGTATAATTAGAGTTATAATAAGAAAACAAAAATACACATTTAATTTTATACATTTATTTTTGTAAATACAAATTATGAATATGCATATATTAATGAGTATTAACAATAATAATAATAATTAAAATAAATTTAAAAAGCAATAAAAAAATACTCTATTTAAATGGAAAATTTACCACAAAGTCTCTCACATATTCCAAACTTCCCTCAATTTCATTTTGCTTCGTTTTTATATGGGAGTGTAAATCGGCTAATTCTCGTTGTTTTTTTTCAATTTTTTTAAGTTCCCTATTTAAAGTATTTTGCTGATTTTGGCAGTGTCGAGTATACCTCCCTGACTCAACAATTAATACCTTCCGTACCTCGTGCAGGAATTTAGTTCTAGCTCCCTTTATTTCATCATCATGAGCATCACATTTCCTCTTAACTTGATGAATATAATTTGTGAAGAGCTCATCTTCCGAGTCATCTTCATTTTCCTCAGAACTACGACGAGCAACCTCACTTCTCTGATGTGATGCAGATGGGGCTGATGGGGCTGATGCTGATGGGACTGCTTCAAAAATGGGGCGAAGAGTTCCAAGATCGCCTTCAGTAATGCATAACTCAGAATCTACAGATTCAACTGAACGAATTGAGTTCATTCGTTGACACACTTTTTCTTCAAATGATATGTCTTCATATAATTCATCAGGAGTTGCCGAACGTTTGTTACTTGAAAAACTTTTTTGTGCACACATTTTTAATGATTTTTTATAGTGGATAAATAACGCAAGAAAAGTGAGACTGAAACTAAATGTATTTCTGATAAAGTCAAGCTTTAAATATGGAAATAATGTGCTGAAATTGCAAGTGGATATTGTTTGCGAAGAATTGATAAGAATAGATGAGTACAGTAATAATTTACTAAATGAATTCATTGAAACGAAAAAGATATGTAAGCGTCTTTTATCTACATTGTTATTTATCATAATAATGAAAGAAGCATTGTCAAGTCATACAGAAACTATAAACACATACTACAGAGTAAGGAAATAATGTGCTGAACTTGCAAGCAGGTATTGTTTGTAAAGAATTGATATGAATAGATAAAAAAATATGTAGGCGCCTTATTTATCTACATTGTTATTTATCACCTCTTTCGAGGCATTATCAAGTTATATACTTTGATAGGAATGAAACAAACACGTAACGTTCTCATAAATAGAAGTAGTCAGCAAGTATTGAAGTACCATAATTTGTATTATTCATTGATATGACTCACTGTATTTACACTATGTACCACAAGCACCACCACCCAAAATACCCCCCCCCAAAAAAAATCCTCCAAAATCACCCCCCCCAAAATACCCCCAAAAATTACCCCCCCAAAAAATTACCCCCAAATTACCCCCCAACCCAAAATTACCCCCCCCCCCCCCAAAAAAAATCACCCTAAAAAAATCACCCTCCCCCCAAAAAATCCCCCAACCCAAAATTACCCCCCAATACCCCCAAAAAATCACCCACCCCCCCAAAATACCCCCCCAAAAAACAACCCCCCCAAATTACCCCCTACCTGTGGGTATTTCCCACAAATATGTATACTACCTACAGTCCATATACCGTTCTTATTACGCAATTTATTATAATAACATTCCTTTATAAATTTATCAAGACAATAAAATATAACACCGTAGATAAAATATCAAAGCACAGTTGTGTAATCATTTAACAAACAAAGGCTTCTTCATTCAAGATAATAAATACCACCTCATTATAAAAACCAGCTATAAATAGAACAATGGGCTATTATTTTCGCAATTTATCACTTACTGTTCATATATTATTTAAATAACACATAAGTAAATAAAAAGTATTTCATTGTGATAAAACTTATTTTATTACAGCATAAATTTATTATTAATTAAATGAAATTTATTCACAATGAAATCTCAAATGATTAATATAACTTTATTTCACTATGCATTAAAGCGTTTAAACAATAGATAACTTGAGATGCACATTTTTTACACGGTGGCCTATGTAAATTCAGTATGCTATTGCAGGTACCCCCACCACTTCTTTTGAGAGATATAAAGGGGCGAGAACATTTCTGATTTTTAATATTAGAGTTTTTCTTGTGTCGGAACGTACATTTCAATAATGCAGTGTCCTCAGTGCTTGAAAACTTTTACTGCGAAAAGTAGTTTATTACGTCATCAACGGGAAAGTTGTCGCTATAGAGAGATCAGTGAAAGTCATACAACCAAAAAAATGAAAGTAAAAAATTCATCACAATGTGTTGAGGATAAATCAGTAAATCAACCTGGCCCTTCCTCCTCATCTAGCATAGAGTTTCCTACAAATTCACAAGAGACTCGTTGTCCAGTATGTGATAAAAAAGTGAAAAAAAATGAATTAACTGGTCATCTAAGAAAGGGATTGATATGTCTGGAGGCGGAATTGAAAAGCTGCAGAATGCGTTTAAGAATCGTATTGCAAGTTTTCGTTTTTCTTCAAAGGAATGCAGTGTTGATATATCCCAGTTTTTGGATGAAATAAAAGAGAAAGTTTTCCTTTCGATTGAGGAATATATTAAAATGTACTCGAGCTTAAAAATTAATGTGGAATTATTTGGGTTATATGTTATTGAAGAGAAAGAATTGTCAGAAATAAAATCATTCAATACAAGAAATAAAGTTGTAACGCTTTCAACCGATTTATTAAACTTATATAATGACTTTAAGGAGGAGATACTAGAGAAAGCCTCAACATTTCAGGAGCGAGACTCAGGATGGGCTTTGAAACATGTTAGTTTTCTCGAGGTCAACATTAATAAGTATAATCCACTATTTGCATCATCATACATTAAATTGCCGAGGCAAATAGAAAATAGAAAAGCTGTTTTAAATATTAAGAGTGGGGATGAAAAATGTTTCGCTTGGGCTGTCAACGCCGCCATCTTCCCTACCAATGGAAATCCAAAGAGAGTTTCATCTTACCCTCATTATTCCACATTGTTAAATTTTGAAGGTATAGATTTTCCTGTTAAACTTAAAGACATTCAAAAATTTGAAGGTTTAAATAATATATATATATATAAATGTATTTGGAATAGATACTCAATTTAAAAATGGTGAAATGGTCAGTGAGATTGTAGGTCCCTTATATTTTACACATAGTCGACAAAATACACATGTGAACTTATTACTAATTACGGATAATAAAGGGAACAGTCACTACACACTTATTAAAGACTTGTCGCGGTTAGTTTCTTCTCAGAGATCAAAACATGATGGTGGAAATTATATTTGTGATGGTTGTCTATATTTTTTTAACTCTCGTGAGAAATTAATGGCCCACCAAAGCAATGATTGTAACCATTTATGCACCATATTACCAAACCCAGAACCTCTAATTAATAAGTGTGGTGAAAGGCTTGCTGGGAATATCCTGAAATTTATAAATTTTGAAAAACAATTACCCGTTCCTTTCGTGATATATGCTGACTTTGAAAGTTTATTAAAACCGGTTCATCACAATGAACCATGCGATAGTAAATCATTTACTGTTAAAACATATCAGCATGAACCATATTCATTTTGTTTCTATATAAAGTGTAATTTTGATGATAAATTTTCCACACTTGAATATTATCGAGGTACTGATGTTGCGGAAGTTTTTGTTAAAAAATTGGAAGAACATGTTTTACAATTGTATCAGAATCATTTGAAAAATATAGTCGAAATGAAGCCATTGACAGAAAGTCAACAAAAATTTTTCGACAACAGTCAAATTTATCACTGCCACGTTTCTGGTAATTTTAGAGGAGCTTCTCATTCTTCTTGTAATCTAAATTTCAAAATTCCTAAATTTATACCAGTATTTTTCCACAACTTAACAAATTATGATTCCCATCTATTTATTAAGAAATTAGCCTTAAAGAAAGAAAAAATACAAGTTATTGCACAAAATAAAGAAAAATATATTACATTTTCCAAACACATTCTTGTTGATAAATCTAATGATGAAAAACCGAAAAATATTTACATTAAATTGAGGTTTGTGGATTCATTTCGCTTTTTACCCGCTTCATTAGATAAATTAAGTCAAACACTGGAACCACATCAATGCCTCGAAGTGAAAAAATATTACAGTGATGAGAAACAATTCAATTTAATAAGACGAAAAGGTGTTTTCCCATATTCATACGTTGAATCCATGGATAAATTGAATGACATTGAATTACCATCACTTGAACAGTTTTTTAATATTTTGAGTGGTGAATCAATTTCCCAGGAGGATTATAATCGTGCTTGTGATGTGTGGCAAACCTTTAATTGTCAAACTCTTGGTGAATATTCAGACATTTACTTGGTATCGGACGTGCTGCTTCTTGCTGACATTTTTGAAAATTTCAGACAAATATGCATACAAACATATAAATTAGATCCTGCACAATATTTAACGGCTCCGTCATTAAGTTGGGATGCTATGTTACGAAAAACTGGTATTCAACTTGAACTTTTGACTGATATAGATATGCTACATTTTTTTAGGAAGGGAATACGTGGTGGTGTCAGTCAGCGTAGTAATAGAAAGGCTGTGGCAAACAACCCATTTATTTTAAATTATAATCCATTAGAACCAACATCATATATATTATATTTAGACGCCACAAACCTTTACGGTTGTGCGATGAGTCAATGTATGCCCACAGGAAATTTTAGATGGTTAAATGATTGTGAAATTGAAAACTTTGATTGTACTAATCTTGGTGATGATTCACCAAAGGGTTATGTACTTGAAGTAGATCTGGAATACCCACAACATTTACATGATAAACATAATGATTTGCCTTTCTACCCTGAAAATATTATACCTCCAGACTCTAAAAATTCAAAATTACTATTAAATTTACATGATAAACATAAATATATAATCCATTACAGAAATTTAAAACAATGCATCGAACATGAGTTAATACTTAAAAAAATACATAGTCATTGAATTTTCACAATCTGCTTGGTTAAAAACTTATATAGATTTGAATACTAAACTTAGAAATTGTTCAAAAAATGCATTCGAGCGAGATCTTTTTAAATTTTTTAATAATGCAATATTTGGCAAAACTATGGAAAATGTAGACAATAGAACTGATGTGAGGCTAGTATCGCATTGGGCAAATAGTATAGGCAGTGTTGGTGCTGAAGGATTAATTGCAAAACCAAATTTCAAATCCTGTACAGTGTTTTCGGAAAATTTAGTAGCAGTGCAAATGTCTTTGTTAAAAATACTATACGATAAGCCGCTCTATGTAGGTTTTACCATTTTAGATATATCTAAAACTATAGTTTATGATTTTTTTTATAATTTTATAAAAAAGAAATATGATGACAAAGCTTCTCTATGCTACACCGATACAGACTCTTTAATTCTAGAGATTTACACTGATAACGTTTACGATGACATTAAGAAATATATAGATCTATTCGACACATCAAATTTTCCTATTCCAAATATACACAACATTCCAAAAACGGAATCAGTTGTAGGCAAAATGAAAGACGAATATGCAGGTGTACCAATAGATAGCTTCTTTGGCATTGGAGCAAAAGCTTACTGTGTTCAAGCAAATAGTGACGTCACAAAGAAAGCTAAAGTATTATAAAAAATCAATTACATTTGATCGATTATAAACAAATTGTTGAGGATGGTGGATTGATATTTCGAAAAATGTATGTATTCTCATCACATCTGCATACTCTATATACCGAACTAAAAAATAAGGTTGCACTCTCAGCACACGACGACGAACAATATGTTGTACCCGGGAGTACAAAAACTTTGGCGTGGGGGCATTACTCTATCAGTAATTTACACAATAACGCTGACCATAATACCGCTGAAGATAACCTCATAATTCTTTTAAGGCTAGCCGATGAAATTATTGAACAGGAAAATTTAGCAATGGACTTTGATTTATTGTAAATAATATGAATAACATCACTAACTTTGTCTAATAAAACACTATTATAAAAATTTTGTGTTTTTTTATCGTTTAATCATCCCATCTTATTACAGTTAAATCATATATGAATTGAAAGTGGATGTGTATGTACAATATAATGAAACAACATTAATACTCTGATTGTGTTTTTTATTAGATTTTGTGTATACATTCATAAGCTATTAGGTACAGTGTTTTGGGCTGAGTGATAATCGGTTGCAGGAGACGATCTTTATATTTTTCTTGTCGAAAAGGAGTTCCAAATTTCACAGGACCAAAATTACAGTCAACCAATAAAGCACTTTTTAAGTGTAGCGCTTTTCTAACCAAGACACAATCAAAAAAACACAGCAATTGGAATATTTCAAGGCTCAGATGTATCCCTGGTATAACATTTATAAATTCTATAATTTGTATATTATATTTTCGATGGTTGAATACTTTAAAAACATTGCGGTACCTTGGGGATGATTGCCATTCACTTTTGTCACTTTTGTCGCTAGATTTGTTGTTGAAATAAAATATGTCCATACCCCCACTGGTATTAGTTAATTTTAATAGCAAGCAAATAAAACTGCCAGCAATTACCCAATGTTGACCTGGTAAGTTTCTCAAAACTTCATATTCTTCAGGGAAGTCTTCTTTAATTATTTGCACCAATTTATAATTCCACGTGCAATAATTCACTGCAGGACTCATGAACAAATTACGTAGACACACTCTACTCATTTCAGCTATTAGGTTTTAATTTTATTAAGCAACTGCCATTCACAAGCTTAGGTTTCCTTTTATAGTTGTATATTATCTTTAGCTGGGTTAAGTGGAGGAATAGTTTTGCTGAACTTGCAATAACATTTTATATCTAGACTGTAAAGTGTCAACTATGCAAATGCTGATATGGTAATATCTCACAATTCTTTTAAGGCTAGCCGATGAAATTATTGAACAGGAAAATCTAGCAATGGACTTTAATTTATTGTAAATAATATGAATAACATAACTAACTTTGTCTAATAAAACACTATTATAAAAATTTTGTGTTTCTTTATCGTATAATCATCCCATCTTATTACAGTTAAATCATCTATGAATTGAAAGTGGATGTGTGTACAATATAATGAAACAACATTAATACTCTGATTATGTTTTTTATTAGATTTTGTGTATACATTCATAAGCTATTAGGTACAGTGTTTTGGGCTGAGTGATAATCGGTTGCAGGAGACGATCTTTATATTTTTCTTGTCGAAAAGGAGTTCCAAATTTCACAGGACCAAAATTACAGTCAACAAATAAAGCACTTTTTAAATGTAGGGCTTTCCTAACCAAGACACAATCAAAACACCACAGCAATTGGAATATTTCATGGCTCAGATGTATCCCTGGTATTACATTTATAAATTCTATAATTTGTATATTATATTTTCGATGGTTGAATACATTAAAAACATTGCGGTAGCTTGAGGATGGATGCCAATCAGCTTTGTCACATTTCTCACTAAATTCGTTGTTGAAATAAAATATGTCCATACCCCCACTGGTGTTAGTTAATTTTAATAGCATACATATAAAACTGCCAGCTATTACCCAACGTTGACCTGGTAAATTTCTCAAAACTTCATATTCTTCAGGGAAGTGTTCTTTAATTATTTGCACCAATTTATAATTCCACGTGCAATAATTTACTGCAGGACTCCTGAACATATTACATACACACACTGTACTCATTTCAGATATTAAATTTAATTTGGGTTATATAAATTTTATTAAGCAACTGCCATTCACAAGCTTAGGTTTCCTTTTATAGTTGTATATTTTCTTTAGCTGGGTTAAGTGGAGGAATAGTTTTGCTGAACTTGCAATAACGTTTATGTCTAGACTGTAAAGTGTCCACTATGCAAATGCTGATTTGGTAATTAAAAATAGAACTGCTGACTGTGTGGATAGATAATACAATAATAACATTATTCTGATTTTAAAGTGTTAACTATGCAAATGCTGATTTGCTAATTGAAAATAGAACTGCTGTCTGTGCAGATGGGTAGGTAAATCAAGTGATAAAATTGTTTTCTTTGTATAGACATTTAAGAAATAGGTGGGGTATATGGTTAGGTGGGAGTTTCATTATAAAACTCGAGCATTAATTTAACACTTTAGTCACTATCAATTTAATTCGGGAGGAAATAAACAGTAAATTTCAAAATGTGGATGGCGTATGTGAAAGAAATCGAAATTGTTGATTTACAAAGTGGTGTGAATCATTTAAGACAATTATTTTCAAATTTGAGGTTCGATGCGGAACATGAAGCGGTTTATGGAATGGGTAAATTTTATACAGAGGAAGAGTGTAACGAGGTAGCCAAGAAGTACGATGAAGGTCTTCAAAAATGTGACAAGTTTCTGGATGAAGAGATCTGCCAGCACTGCTTTGTACAATCTTTGATAGATTTGAATCTGTGTGTGTATTTGGATCGGATAAAACAATTTTTAAAACCGGATCTTGCCAGCAAGGTGATTGCTTATAATGGGGACTCTGACAGTGACAGTGGTGAAGATGTGTAGCTAAATTGAGTATATGCAACGATAAAATTGTATATTTAGGTGGGAATTTCATTATAAAACACGGACACTTTAGTGACTATCAATTTAGTTCGGGAAGAAATAAACGGTAAATTTCAAGATGTTGGCGTATTTGGAAGAAGAAATCAAAATTTTTGATTTAGAAAGTGGTGTGATTTATTTAAGACATATATTTTCAAATACGAAATATGAAATAGTTTATGGAATGGTAACATACCAAGAGGATGAGTGTAACGATCTAGCCATGAGATATGATCAAGCATTTAGAAAATGTGGCAACTTTCTGGAGAGAGCGATGTGTCAGCACTGCTTTGTCCAATCTTTGATAGATTTGAATCTATGTGCATATTTGGATCGGATAAAACAATTTTTGGAGCCGGATCTTACCAGCAAGGTAATGGCTTGTAATGGGGATTCTGACTGATAGTAGTGAAGATGTGTAGCTAAATTGGAATTGTATTTGTCAGTAGTTGTATTGTTAAAAATTTTTAAATAAAAACAACAGAAATTCATTTAATTTTTTTTTTATTGTTTTACTCATGACATTATAAAATTTTCATACAAATAATATACATTAGAAAGTGCACACATACAATTAGTATTTAAATGATAAAAACATTTTGCACTAGATTTTCGTAAAGGTGGCTGCTCCTCAAATTCAATAACGGGTTGTGAAGTGAACTGTCTGATGTAGTTCGCCTTTTCTCCTCCTTTTATGTAAACACAATCATCAGATTTAACCAAATTATCAATAATCTTTCCAAACATATGTAGTGGTGTAAAGCCATCAGACCACTTAATGCAGTGATAATTTCCTGTTAACCAGCACACTTGTTTTTGTAAGTCTGGTGAAAGCATCTTAAATGGGTAGGGTGGTTTAAATATATAGTGACACGTTTTCATTCCATCATATCCTGCCAGTTCTTTAACAATAAACTTATTGTTTTCGATTCGAAATCCTTGAACATCGATAATAATTTTCATATCTTTAAACGTTGTAGTTCTTTTAGCACCTTCTCTTTTATACAGTATAATTCAATCGCTCTTCTTAAGTCACGTAATTTTTTTCTGTGTTCTTTTAACTATTGAATATAGTCTGATCTCATATTAATACTAATAATTTACATTATTATTTTTTTTATATATAGGTAAAAATATGTCAAGCGCATTTTACTGCTGACGAACGATTTTTGTTAGAGGATTATAGGTGAAATGCTTCTCGTGCAGAATGAGACAATATGCATTAGTATCCGTGGTAGTAGGGATGCCAGTCTCAAACTCTATTCTCATAACCACCGATCCTGTTTGTAAAGCTTCTTTTTGACGAGAGCAATCAATATGAGCTATTGGTGCAAAATCTTTGAATTCAGTGGGATTGAAAATGGGTTGATTTATTTGGTGGGGGTAATAGGATTCTTGAAAATCGGCAAACATTTGATAGAGAGTTGCAAATTTGTTATTCTTGAAGTCTAAATATAAATCATTGTATGGATATCTTTCAGAATTCAAGAAAACTCTAATGCTTCTAAGATCACAATCATCAAATTTACTCATATCAGCTCTAATATTTCCTTTCTTATTTTTTTGGAATGCTATTATTACATGCCTAGGAGTTTCAACTTTAGTAGATGTCTTGACAGGCCACGTATGTCTGCTTGAGGCCGGTAGAGATGGATATTCAATCAGTTCCCTACTTCTAAATGTTATAGGAAGATCCACATTCCTACTTATAATTTTATTTAATCGAAGCTGCTCTGAAATACCCACGGTAACATGTGAACTCTCCAAAATAATTTAGAAATCGTGATTTTCGGCTTTTCATCTATAGCAACACCATCTTTATCCACTTCATCCTTAGTATTTGTAATGCAGTCAAAATCATTACTATTACGTACCAGTACTAATTCTTGTCGCATGTTAATGATTATTTTTTGAAAATCTTCAAAGAAACCAACCAGGAATTTTAATGGAATACAGACGTTGAAATTTCCACTTGCATCTATCAAAATTTTAGGTTTTTTATCTTTTTTCTGTTTTGGGAACCATCCAGCATTTTCCATACAAACACTTTCATTTTGATTCAGTGATAGATAATTAAATAGAGTTGAAACTAAGCCAACATTTCTCACGGAATCTATTACTATTCCATTTAACTCATATCTAATTTCTCGAAATAAAAACGCAACACCATTATTGATAAACTCTAAGTTGGTAGGTGAAGTTCCATCCTCATTTGTTAATTTTCCTTCGATGTATAAATAGCTATAACATGGTGCTGTATAGGTATCTAAATCCTGAATGGTAATTCTCGTTTCATCATTATAATCTAGAGTTCCAGATATATTGGGTTGATATGAATGATACTGATATTCTACTACGGAGTTGTCAATTATGGGTTGCTCGGTTATATTCAGTAATTCCATTATACTAATACTTCGAATCCAAGTGATTTTAAGAACCGTCGATTTGCTGATGTTATTCTGTTGAGAGTGTTTTTAGAACTGTTGACTTTTTTCCTACGTATCCTTTTATAGTGTGGTTTTTGTGTATGAATGGGAGACCTTGAATTAAATATCAACACCATTTTATTATCGAATTGATTTTCTAAGATGTAGTCTAACAGTTATCGTTTCTTTTTGAAAATTGACAAGATGTCCTTCTTGATCAATCACTTTTAACTGTGATGTTGTTGATGGTTTTAACGCTCACTGGGAAGTAAATAATATTTAGACGTGATTCTACTATTTTATACCCAATTGGAACTGTTGGATAGAACTGATGAATGATCCCAGTGAACACATATATGGCTGTTACGTACCAAAGAGAGATTGTCAAGGTAACACACACCATATTACCAAATATATCTCTATTATATAAACCATCTTCAAATGCTATATACATTTAAGTTATTAACAAACATGCCTGTTTGTTAAATACAAACATTATAATATGTGATTTTTACATAACTGCTGCATTACAATAACAAGTATTTTGTATATTTACATGCCATATAATATTTATGTATGTCTGTTATCATCATGTAGATTTTAAGTTATATTGCCTGTTTGTTAAATAATAACATTAAAATATGTGATTTTTACGTAACTGCTACATTACAATAACAAGTATTATGTGTATTTATCAGCTATATAACATTTATGTATTTCTGTAATCAGTATGTACGTTTAAAGTTATATTGCTTATGTGTTAAATAATAACAGTAAAATATGTGATATTTAGATAATTGCTACATATTACACATCAACCATCTTATATGTTTACACCAGATATAACATTTATATATTTTGTGATCATCATGGACATTTTAAGTTTTTCTACAATTACATTACACATATATATTTAATCATGTAATTTGGTAAACTACAAACGTGAAACAAGCTAGCTTACATATGGAATGTCAAAAAAGTTTGGTTAAGTATATATATTATGTATATTGTTCTGGTGTAGTAACTGCTATAGTTAGGTTATAACATCAGTAACCAGTGTAGTTTAATCAACATAATAATAGCATGCCCAATGAAAATAAGAAGCTCTTTTACCAATTAACGCTTGTGATATTAAACAAAAATGTCTTCAGTTGCCATTAAGTGGCAATGAAAATGTAATTGTGCCTATATAATATTTGATGATTTATTCGTTTAAATACTCTATAAATTTATTAAAATAGTGATTAGTGTTACCGGCCGTTTTATTTTTTTTATGTATCTATTAACAAAAAATAAAACTCGCCGATCAAAAACTAGTTTAATAATCCCGTATCTTCATACAGTTGGATAACATTTTAATATTGTGATGTTTTAAATTTCCCGGTAAATCTGGTTATAAAATTATTATAGGACATCTCTTTC
Organism: Rutpela maculata; assembly: GCA_936432065.2. Taxonomy (NCBI): domain Eukaryota; kingdom Metazoa; phylum Arthropoda; class Insecta; order Coleoptera; family Cerambycidae; genus Rutpela; species Rutpela maculata. The sequence goes on from OW386290.2 coordinate 84,949,873, forward strand.
GCACTCTGTATTACATAGTTCGTGCTAGAAAAGGATATGAAATTAACTCAAATATCCCTAACAAAATAACCTAATCGTAATATTCTAACCTAACACAAGTGACCCTGAAGGAGGTGCAACGTGACTTCTAGCGTGCGTTTTTAACATGTTAAAAATATCGTCTTTGTTTTTGTGTGGAATCAAGTTCAGAGATCAAAACTATTGTAGGTAAGTACGTAGAAGTGTAAATCATTAGCACCTCGGTGCAGTGTTAAGTCGCTTATTAGGTACCTACTTATTTGTTGGAGTTTTATTGACATATTTCCCAATCTTGAAATTGAAATTTAATGATGTTTAACTAAGCTCAAGCCACAGAAAAATTATAGGTGCTTTATTGTAGCTTAAATTGTATAATAACAGTCATTAAAACTACACATTTATATAAGTAATAAATGGAAACAAAGTCCTTGGGCAACGATGTAACATATTGTTTGTACCTATAGGTAAAGACAAAGAATTTCTAAAAAAGTTAGAAATTGCTTTTAAGTAAATAATACACAAAAGAGTTATAAAATTTTGTCATAAACTATTGTTCTAGCTGCTGTTCCCACATTGTGAAAAAGAATTTGAGAACATCGCTAGTGAGTGGTTCAGACTGTCAAAGCAAAGGCTACAGAGAGAAAACAAGAAGCTGGAGCAGTTATTGTACCATAATTTATTGAGATATGTATGAAAAAAGGAAACCAGGCGCCAAAAACTAGTTTTAAGATAATTAAGTTTTAAGTATTAGTCTGCTTGCAAATTCATGCTGACAGGTTGGTCTGTAAGTAACATTTTTTTATATAGGAAATTTGTTTTCGTCATTATCTGAGTATTATTGTCACGTTTGTTGAATTTTTCTTGTTTCTAATAAATTTTTAGCTCCTTTTTGAATAATTGAAGAATTCTTGTTTTTTCATTAACTATTTTCGTTCAGTATTTTAGTTGATATATGGTACAATTAAATTTGGATAACTATACATTAAACCAAACTTTATTCGGATGTTAAATATATAGTTCAAAAAAGCATTTTTCAGTCACTAGAGTAAATAAGTAATAAAACTAAATATTACCTGTGTTTAATATATAGATAATAATAATAACTCGACTGTCAAAAATAGTATATTTTGTGTATGTAGGTGTATAGACACTTAGAAAATGCAAAGTGTCGTACTTCTCATTAATATGCCTGCGATTTTCGTTTCTACTGTTCGTTTACATCTATATCAAAATCAATAGTGTTACTGTAGCCTTCAACGTCACCCTCAAAATCCACAGTTTTTAAATGTTGTAAAAGTCCGAGCATCATTTGGAACAAACTTCATTAAGCTTTTAATGTCTACCTTTTTCCCTGAAACTTCTTTTAATGTAAGATAAAGCTGTTCTGTTTTACCAAAAACTTATACACTTTTCTTGTCTCTAAAGTAATCATGCTAATGTTTATTTCTTCGTAATTTATAGCGGAATGAAAATGATTCATGTATACTGTCAGGCTTTTCTTTATTTTTTTTACCTTATTACATAGCTTGCAATCAGCTAACTTTTTCTATTTATGTTATTTTTCTTCAGCTATTTTATCTTCTATGTTTTCTGTTAACCAAAAGTTTGCTTGTAATAAACAAACTATATAGTTTAGAAAATGTGCAATTTGGCATTTAGTTCCTTTATTAATTTGGCAGTTGGTTTATTTTTGATTAACTCATTATATAAATGAACGTACCCTTCTTGTATGACTTTGATTAATATATTATTATGATATATGTATTTTATGAATATAAAAATTATTTATTTTAGATTGGCCTTTTTTTACATCTAGTTTTTCCTTACTTAAGCCATATTGTAACAGTAGTACAAGGTGTCCCCGGATGGGATTAGCTATACAACAAATGACCAAAATTTTAATTTTTGGACAAAAAGTCACTATAAAAATTTCCGCATTTTTAAAAAAATACGATTTATGTTAAAAAAAATTATTTTTTTTATGAAGGAGCAGGGTGCTTAAAAATTCCAAAAATATGAATTTTGCCTAAGAGTAAACTACCTTTATTTTTCATTTTTAATAAAAAAAAGCCATTTGAAATATTTTTCTTTCATAATCCTAAATTTTTTAGTATCCGTTACGGAAAAAATACGAAAACTGAGGTGAGGCATTGGGGAAAAAGACGTATTAAACAATTTTTTCCAATTGTATTTTCCTTAAAAACGAGAAAACTAAAGGTAGTTTGCTCTTGGGTCAAATTCATATTTTTGAAATTTTTGAGCGCCCTGCATAAAAAAGTACATTTTCTTAACACATTGTATTTCTTTAAGAAACAAAATTTTTTTATAGTGGCTGTCGAAAAACTAAAATTTAGGTCCACTTGTGGTATAGGTAACCCCCATTTGGGGACACCCTGTATATTATTTGCTACCCCCTTGTGCATATACCACGGAAATTGCATGTTATATAGCACACATGTAACATCAGAACATATTTTAAGGTAAATATTTTGAAATACAATATATGTCTTTTACATGTATGTTATATATTTGCCACATATGAGTATGTTACAAGTTATGTTGCCATTACATGGCTATAACTTTTTTTGTGGCTGAAATTTTAAGGTCCATGTACCTTACATTTACCATACATCCAATATCCTTGGATATAACATGTTGAATAGATTACGTAAGAGAAACATACCAGGTATGTATCCGTGTTCACTGGGATGTGAACAGGTTTTCCATTAAAAAAAGAACACAGCAATATTACAGTCAATGCAGATAGCATTCACTTTGGAAACCTTTACTGGATCATCGGAAATATTAGTATCATTAGCGTTTAACTCTCTTTTCTTGAAGCCTAATACCGGACCTATCGAATCCTCCACGTTAAAATTAATTATCCTGTTTGTTCTTATAATAATTTTGGATGTGTTAATATCTATATCAATCCTAAGAACTGCTTCATCATCTTCTTGAACTATTTTATTTGTCATGATTTTTAAAATATCATCAATTTCATAACACCCTACAGGTATTTGAACTATATGTTCATTATTTCTCCCCCACGCAAATTTATTATTATTGTTGTCAATATTTGGGATAATATTATAAGTATCAAAATTAGTTAATCCAATTTCATAATCTGCCTCATCATCTAAATATATCGGTGGATTGAAATTGTAATTTAATACAGAAGATTCTCCACTGAGAGCGAATGTAAAAGACATAGTGATACTTTGAATGTTTATTAGAAAATGAATAAGAAAAACTTATTTACATTGATTATAAAAAAATAATAGACATAAATGTCCACAGACATATGAATCATAATTTTGTACAGAATCATAATTATATTTTATTTCATTCAAGCTACCATCACTTAAAAAGTATTTTCTCAACTCATCTGGGGGTCTTAAATTTCCATAACTTGTAACGTTAAATTGGGTTCCGATCTTATAGTTGTATATGCGGTTTTAAATTTAAAAATGAGTGAGGCTACGTTTGTTTTTTTACATGTTTTAGTTGATACCTGAGGAAAAGGGTATTTATATTGGCTTCTTTTCTATTGTTGATAGCAAAGTGGATAGAGAAGGTAACTTGTTTGTGTATCGTTGGTTAAATAAAAATACTCTGGAAACCTTCTTGTTACCTATGGGTTTTATTTCATAGAATCATTATAATTTAGGTTCATGGATTTGTCATGTCTGGAGGGTTATAATAGTTTTTATTTTATGTATTTTTCCTTTGGTTGCTGGCAGGAGGTATTTTGGCTGCCTAACCTAAAACGATAAACAAAACACAAGTTAGTAATAGCTACCAGGGAGAGTTTATATTGTATGACTTACTGTTGAATTGAGCTAATCCTATTATTTTTCCTTGCTATTTTCTCAGGAATTCGGTTCCAACAAAGTGTGTAAACATCTTTGGGAATGTCTGTAAGTGTAGGCAAATATACACATTTCAGGGCGTATAGTCTGGAAAAAGGATTTAGTTACACTTCTATTAGTTACAACAAAACCACACTCTCTTACCTGTAGTTAACAAGTTCTTATTTATTTATTTAAAAGAATAAGCCTGGTAGACCTTTTTATTATTCCTTTTTGTCAGCTGTCATATTTCAGTTTGAGGAAAAGTGTTACCAACATTGGTTATGGAGGAAAAATTATGGCATTTAAATTATTAATCCTAGTTTTATTTATTTTTATTGTAAATATGGTTCGATCATGGGTTTTATGCTTATTAGTCTCTATTTTAAGAATTGCTTTAATCATTCTATGGTTAGGACTATTTTCTGTGTATTTATAAATTAATACGCGAAAAGGAATTATGGGTAGGTTCCTAATGAAATGGCAAGCTGTGATTGGTGCTCGAGAACATGTGGTTGACCGGAAAAGAAAACGTGGGTTTCTGTTCACTGGTTAGCGCGTCGTTCCGCCATTCAGTCGAGATTTTTCCTGACTTGTTTTAAAAAAAAAAAAAACATCCCGATATTCACTTTTGGGGATCATGCTGGAAAGTCTTAAAGTTTAGAAGGGCCTGATTGTTTGTTAAGCTGTTTGAAGCCGATTATGGTTATTGTGGAACTTCTAAATAGGTAGGAAACGAAGCTAATGGATCCTTGTTTTTTTTGTGTGAGCCCATTCCGGTTTTGTTGGGTAAGAGCATTTTTGCGATTTTCTTAGAATATCAAATTCTAAACATTTTATCCTTTTAAATAGGCAAGACATTGTATATGGTTAATTAATCTATTGGAGAGTTAAGTCTTTACTTTCAAGTTTGGGAGATAGATTTTTCTTGTTATGGAAGTTTTGTTGGAGGCCACGTGCCGAATATTGGATTTGAATTTGCTGTTATGGTTACGAATTTACGAGTTTGTGGTTGTAAGGACGCTACTAGGACAGACTTTAAGTACGTAGACTGCAGTCACGCATCAGGTTACAGTTACATGACGAGAATTCACCTGGAGAGCCTGGAGTTTCTGGTATCATTATTCATCACCTTTAAGGACTTTTGAGGTCGGTGACTCATATTTAATTTGCATTACAGTGATGTCCAGAATAAAGGACCCCCTGTTACGTTTCAATTTTTTTGTTCATGTAATTTTTTGTTCATGTAATTTTTTATACCGATGGCCAGTTTGAGTGCCTAAATATTTGATATGTTACTCATGTAGTATACTTATTGTTTTTTTTACAATTAATGTGAGTAACTGCGCAGTTATATACGTATATTGAATTGTCTTGTACATGCACATATCTTAGGATACTAGAAAGATGTTGGATGATAGTAACGTCCGTACAGTATACTGAATTTATTTAAATTAGAAGCGATTTAACATCAGGTAAGAATTTTTTGTACGAATTTTTTAGAGTAAATCAGAGATAGTCACCTCATGACTGAACCTTTCACCATTTTGTAATAAGTTTTTTTTCTATTTGGATATACTTGTCCTATTTTCTGTAATAAAATTTTATCTTAAAATTGACTCTACTGTTTATTGATTATGTTGTCAAAGGAGACTTCAAGTATTAGAATAAACACGGAGTTTGGTAATTTTAAATCGGTGTGTCGAACAGGTGCTTAAGGTTGGTGGAATTTTATTGGAAATTACCTGGCGCTCAAACTTTTTTGGCAAAATATAAAATCGTTAAAAATAAACGAATCTCACCACTGAAGTCTCTTGCTGGAGTTAGCTAACCTTGAGTTAAATGAGCATTTTAGTACTTTTAGTTTTTTTGACGGCTTAAAATTCATGAAATTCTGTTCTGTGTCGAGTATTGTCGTTAAATTTATTCGCTGAATATTTTTTCTACAGCTTGAACCTATTTCTTTGGGTTACTATTGGGTATAATTTTTGGCATTTCTAACAGTTTTCTTTCTTAGCTGATATTGACACGTTTTGCTTGTTATACAGGGTGTATAGTATATAGTAATTTTATTTCTGGTGTCGCGGTAATTTTTTTACAATGGCTTCAAAAATAGATTCGGGTAGATTGAATAAGGACGAACTAATTTACGAATTGAAGATTAGAGGATTGGAAGATGTTGGAACGGTAGAACAAATGCGTGCAACGTTAAGAAGACTTTTACGTTTGGAACGTTCTGGAGATTCATTGACTTACCCTACATATGATTTAGATTGTAAAGAAGAGATTACGATAGCTGATACTAAAATAAGCGAAATCGAAAATCTGATCAAGGACTTAAGCACTGGAGAAGATAGTGGACCTTATAAGAAAATAGAAGCGAAGATCGGTCATATTTTAATGAGAGTGGATCGTATTAAGACAACGGATGATGGTACGAAGAAGCAACGAAGTCAATTATTAACTAGGATTTTACAACTTAAGTCGACTTTGGCACAACGAGTTAAACGGGTTACCTTGGAAGAAAATATGTTGGACGCCAGCATGTTAAGTTTACACATGGGAGGTTCTTCTTCGGAAGACAGTGATGCTGATGTTTTTACTAGAAATAAACCGCTAGGGTCAAGCTCTACGCAACTTCCTGTCACTGCTCCAACGGTTAAGTCTATTCCTGTGATTAAGTGGAACGTTACGTTTTCGGGAAAGCCTAAAGAGATGTCGGTATTAGCTTTTATTGAACGAATAAAAGAATTAAGTATTGCTAGACATGTTTCTAGTCAAACTCTTTTTGAATCGGCAGCGGATTTATTTACTGGTCATGCGTTGGTTTGGTTTAGGGCAAATCATTCCAAATTTTCTAACTGGAATAGTTTGTGCAAAGGTCTAAAGGCACAATTTCTGGAAATAGATCATGATGAAAAATTATTTCAGCAAATCAAAGAGCCTAAGCAGAGGGAGGAAGAATCCATTGGAATTTACTTTGCTTATATGAGAAACGCTTTTGCCAGGTTATCTGTCAAAGTTCCTGAGCTAACGCAGTTGAAGATCTTACGGGACAACATTAAGCCTTTCTTTCAAATTGCTATTGCCCGGGATGAGCCAAAGTGATTTATGGAATTGGAAGAGATGTGTGTGAAACTGGAACGGAGATGTTCTTCGATTGATACTTTTTCGTCTACTCCTGTGAAAAAATGGGCAGTGGAACCTGACTTAATGTATATTGCTTCGGAACCTTCGACTAGTTCACGTACTTCTGACCATAGTGTGACGATTTCTCGACAATCGTCAAGAAATGCTACTCTTACTTGTTGGAATTGCCAAGCAAAAGGACATAGTTCACGTCAGTGTCGACAACCAAGAAAAAAATATTGCTTTAAATGTGGAGCACCCAACGTTACGAAATATGATTGCCCAAAGTGTAAAAAACCAGTTTCGGGAAACGCGAGTACGAGCCATTAAGAGGTCGATTAGTGGAGGACTCGTGTGCGACCATTTCGAGTGTTTCAGTTGATGAAAATTTTTCTCAACAGAAAATTATTCTAGATTATATTTTAAGCCATGCAGAGAATGATCAAAGGCCGTATTTGGAAGTATCAATTTTAGGAAAAAAAATGCTAGGATTGTTGGATAGTGGTGCAACCAGAACCGTGGTCGGAAAAAAGGGTTGGAAAATATTACAAGACCTAAATTTAAAACTTAATATGGAAGATTCTCCTCACTGTACGTTAGCAAACGGAAGTAAATGTCAAAGTAATGGGTCAATTTTAGTACCGATGACACTTATGGATAAAGTGAAGCTTATTAATGTCTTAATATTGCCAGATTTAGACCATGTTCTTATACTTGGAAATGATTTCTGGAGAAAAATGGAAATAATACCGGATCTAAGGAGAGACGTATGGAAATTTTCGGATACGGAAGAAATATTTGAGTTGAACACTATAGAGGCTGATCTGTCCACCGAACAGAGACAAGTCTTCGAAGAATTTATCGAACAGAAGTTTAATTTGATGGGAAATTCTGTTGGATGTACTCATTTAGTTGAGCATGAAATTATTGTGGATTCCCCACCGATTAAGCAGCGGTATTATCCTGTTTCACCTGTTGTACAGCGACAGATTAATGAAGAGTTGGAGAAATTATTGGAGTCGGATATTGTTGAGCCGTCTACTAGTGCGTGGTCTTCCCCCATCATATTAGTATCGAAAAAAGAAGGAGGTAATAGATTCTGTGTGGACTTTCGGAAGTTGAATCAAGTTTCGAAGAAAGATGCATATCCTTTACCATATGTATCAACCATTTTGGACCGATTAAAGGGAGCTCGTTATCTTAGTAGCCTAGATATTAAATCAGCGTATTATCAGATACCTTTAAAACCTAACAGTCGAGAATATACTGCATTTACAGTACCGGGGAAAGGATTATATCATTTTAAAAGACTATGTTTTGGATTAACCAATGCACCCGCTTATTGGCAACGTTTGATTGATAGAGTTTTAGGGGCGGATTTAGAAGAAAATGTTTTTGTCTACTTGGATGACATAATTATAATATCGCCATCTTTTGAGAAACATATGGAAATTTTAGAAAAAGTGTTTTCAAGATTAATAGCGGCTGGATTGACTTTAAATCGAGAAAAATAGTAGTTAAGTAGTGCCGATTCTAGCGCAAACCCGTCAGTAGAGTAGCAATCAGAGTTCTGTGTGACGTCATCATTCCGGCAGCCCCGCGGGGGCGGGCAGGTGATAGATGATAGATCCTATGATCTAGGTTCTAGTGTGAGGTGAGATAATGCTAGATGATAGATCCTATTATCTAGGTTGTAGTGTGAGGTGGGATCTTCTTAGATGATAGGTGATAGGACCTAATGGGAGGGGGGAGATCCAATCCCTGAGCTTAGATAAGAGATTATATCTAAAAGGACGTGGCTGAGAGTATACAGGGTGTGTCTAAAATAAGATGGTTGCTGTTTATTGACTAATAGTATTGTATGTTTACGTTAGTGGGCATTAAGAAAATGGCTACTGACGTCCATCATTGAGATTAAATAGACAAGTCTTATAATTATGAGATAAATATTCATTTACTTCTATATGTTAAGATTTGAATGTAAAACTGCGGTCAAATGCAGAGACGTTATCGGATTCCAGGAAATTGTTAATGTAAATAAATGCGACTGTCTACGGCTATATGTATATTTAAAACGTGATTAATTACCTTTAGATAACTACAGCGGCTAGATCAAAGGAAATATCGAGAGCCAATATAAACGCTTTTCAGACAAGTCTCTTTAGCCTGAGTTTTATATAAGATAAATATTCGTTCGCTTCTCTACGTTTAGATTTCAATGTAATAAGAATATAATGCAGAGCCGTTATCGGATTCCTGGAAATTGTTAATGTAAACAAATGAAATCATTTCTGATAGCCTACTAACATAAGATAGGTATACGGTAAAGATGCATGCGAAGAATTTTGTGTCTTACAATACATGGTTTCTTATGGGAATATGTAGCCACCCCGCAGCGATATAGCAATTTAACATTGTTTTATATGTAAAAGACGAACAGATTATGAAAATTCGGGGGCCTTTTAGAAATCGTTCACTGCAAAGTCACGTGACCCTCAGCCGTCGAGTATAAAAGCAGCGTCATCTCCCCACCTCGATCATTAGCTGTTTATCTCTCGCGGTGAACGGTTGTCTAATTGAAACAGTATGTCGTCTACCGAGACCGTATCTAAACTCAGTACTGATATAATTAATTTAACTAAAAAATCATTGCTGCTCTTAAAGACCGATGATGAAATCGACCAACATATTTCGATAATTAATAGCAATATTAAACTAGTAGCCAAGGCAATTAAAATCAAAATTCATATCGATAATAAAGGTGAAAATATATTTAAATTGGAAAATAATTTAGCGCTTTTAAAATACTACCGAGAGCAATTGAAAAAATTAAAATTAAAAAATAAAATATTAGGCGGTTCCTTAAAGCCGGCAGCACGAAAATATTTAGTATATCTTGTTTTAAAAATCGTGTTAAGTCCGGTATAATAACTAACGTACAAATTAAAGAACCGGTATTATTTTTTAAAGAAGCGTTTAGGAGCTTCTCTATTCAAATTAAAAAATGTTTGAAAGATGGACTAATTAAAGTAAATGTTATTTTTGAATGTAACTTCGTACAGCCTACTAATGGCACAGTGGAATTAAAAACATTTGCTACAAGGAACGCTGTGATAGACTTAAATACGAATTTAAAGGAATGGTATAGAGAAAATGTATCCGAACGGTAATTGAAACATCTAGAAGACTTTCAAGGAAAAGATTCAGGCTGGGCCTTATCGGAAATTATCGGGCTAAGAGTAAATGTTAATAAATATTGTCCTATAACAGTGGGATTATCAACATACGCTGAAATGCCAAACTTTATAAAGGAAAAAAAGTGTGTTATTAACGTTAAAAATAATGACGAATATTGCTTCTTATGGTCAGTAGTTTCGGCATTATACCCAGCTAAAAAGGATGGGCAGAGAGTAACTTCATATCCTCATTTTAAACATGTTTTGAAATATGATGGCACCGAGTTTCCGATGGAATTAAGAAATATTAAAAAATTCGAACGCTTAAATGATATTTCGATAAACGTATACGCCGTAATTAAAAGGGAAGTTTTACCGGTATGTTTAAGTAAATACAGTTTTGAACGGGTCGTAAATTTATTAATGATTCCTACGAATTCTGCCGATAATTTTACTGAAGCTACGCAATATCATTTTGCTTGGATAAAGAATATGTCTCGATTATTATCTAAACAACTATCTTCACACGGACATCAAAATTTTATTTGCAATCGATGTCTTAATCATTTTACAACTCAAGAACTTCTAGACCGACATTCAAATGATTGTAATTCGAAAACTAATACTTGCAAAATTGAATTACCCGACGAGGATGAAAAGTTTTTAAAATTTAAAAATTACCGATATAAAGAAAGGGTACCGTTCGCTATTTATGCCGATTTCGAATGTATCTTAGAGGACTGTGATGGTAACACGAATCAAAATACGCAAAATTACCAGAAACATACGGCTTTTAGCGTCGCGTATTACTTAAAATGTTCCTATGATGACAGTCTATCACAATTTAAAATGTACCGAGGCGCCGACTGTCAGTACTGGTTTGTTAAAGAACTTGAAAAAATTTCAGACCGAGTTAATGTAATCATGTCCGACATAAAACCTATGGAATCGTTAAACGAGACACAAAAAAATGAATTCGATCTCGCGCAGGTCTGTCATATCTGTGAGGGGCCCTTCAAAGAGACGGACATTAAAGTAGCCGATCACAATCATTTAACTGGGTATTATAGGGGACCGGCGCATATGAGATGTAACATTAATTATCAAGATAGTCACGTGATTCCGGTTATATTTCATTGTTTATCAGGTTACGACGGCCACCTGATAATCAAACAGCTAGCAACGGCATTTGACGGACAAATTTCATTATTACCGATTAATAAGGAAAAATACATTTCTTTCACTAAACGAGTTAAAGATACGAAAATTAAACTAAGATTTATTGATTCGTTTAGGTTTATGGCAGACAAAATCGAAAAACTAGCTTCCTATCTCGACGATGACCAGAAACGAATCACTAAATCGTATTGTAATAATGATGAACAATTTCAATTATTAACGCGGAAAGGTGTTTTTCCTTATGATTATTTAAATTCTTGGGAAAAATTAGACGAGACATCTCTACCGGCTAAAGAAGAATTTTACAGTAAACTGACTGACGAAAACATAACAGAGGACGATTATAACCACGCTATGAATATCTGGAATAAATTCGATATTAAGACATTAGGGGAATATTCCGATATATATTTAAAAACAGATGTATTACTGCTAGCTGATATATTTGAAAATTTCCGCGAGACATGCATACAGACGTACGGACTTGACGCTTTAAATTATTATACTGCTCCGGGGCTGGCATTCGACGCGATGTTAAAAATAACTAAAGAAAATTTAGAGCTTCTCACAGACATTGATATGATACTGATGATCGAAAAAGGCGTGAGAGGCGGTGTAGCGCAGGTATCTAACAGATATTCGAAAGCTAACAACAAGTACATGGGGGATGCGTTTAATCCCGACGAAAGAGAGACTCACATCATGTACTTTGACATCAATAACATGTATGGAGCCGGGATGTCTGTTCCGCTACCTACAGGTGCTTTCGAGTGGGTACCCGTCGAACAATTTTATGCCTTAGATATTCCAAATTTATCGGACGAGTCAGACATCGGTTATATTTTGGAAGTAGATATCGAGTATCCACTTGAATTACATGAGCTACATAAGGATCTCCCGATGTGTCCAGAACATATGGTGCCGCCCGGTTCAAAACATTCAAAATTAATGACCACTCTGTTAGATAAAACGCGATATGTAATGCATTATAGGACTTTAAAAAAATGTTTAGAACGCGGATTAAAACTCAAGACGGTACATAGAATTTTAAAATTTAAACAGTCGCGATGGCTAAAGAAATACATTGATTTAAATACGGATTTACGAAAACAGGCAAGTAACGAGTTTCAGAAAAATTTCTATAAGCTAATGAACAATGCGGTGTTCGGAAAGACAATGGAGAATGTCCGCAAGCACAAAGATGTTAAATTGGTAACTAAATGGGAGGGGAGATGGGGCGCCAAGTCTCTGCTCGCGAAACCGAACTTTCACAGTTCGACTGTCTTCGGCGAGGATATGATTATTATTGAAATGAATCGACTAAAAATTAAATTCGATAAGCCAATATATGTGGGGTTCGCCATTTTAGATCTTTCAAAAATTATTCTTTACGATTTTCATTATGATTATATTAAAAAAGAATTCGGTGAGCAAGCCAAACTACTTTACACGGACACAGACAGTTTAATTTACGAATTTAGCGACGTTGATATATACAAGTACATTAAAAAAGACATCCATCAGTTCGACACATCGGATTATCCTGTAGACAATGTCTACGGAATACCTCATGCAAATAAGAAGGTACTAGGCGTAATGAAAGACGAATGTCAAGGGCGCGTAATGACAGAATTCGTAGGACTCCGTGCAAAAATGTATAGTTATAAAGTGGAGGGTGTGTCGGTAAATAAAAAAATCAAGGGTCTCTCGCGTTCGGTAATCAGAAAAATTACATTTGAAGACTTTACGAATTGTCTATTTAATAAAGAAATTTTGACCAAAGAGCAGCGATTAATTCGATCAAAGAAACATGAAATATATACTATCAAACAGAATAAGGTGGCACTCAGTCCGTATGATGATAAAAGAATTATAAATTATATAAATACCGATACGAAACCTTGGGGATATAATTTCCAACAAGTCTCGGCTCGTCAGATGACGTCATCGACGCAGTGAAGCGCTTGGCAGTAGCCGTTCGGATTCATTTACTTTAGAGACTTTGATCGCGATGGACGGGTTAGAAAAAGAATTGCAGTACAAGCTTGTACTTATCACTCGCGACATATATGAGAGGTACATTCAAAATGCATTGAATCGGGGTAATTATCAATTAGTTCATAAAATTTTAGAAAAGATTGTTATACCGGACAAAGCTTTATACTGGATGGCTTTAAGAGATAGTTCTAATTTCGATTTAATGAAAAAAATATTTACGAAAAAACTTCAAAACGATATTTTTATTCAACAGTTGGAATATATTTTCCAAAGAGAATGTATTACTCACCTTACCGTGTATCGATTACGAGAAGTAATTAACAGACATTATCCCGCCGCGAATAATAGTTATTTTAGAATTTTTTTAGAAGAATTATTAACGTGTAATGATGATTATATGTCAATTGATTTTTATTCGAAATCGTACCCGGCTAAAAATATTTCTGATAATTATAAAAGTATTGATTGGTCGATTAATAAAGCATTTTGCGAGGCAGCTTACTTTACACAATACGAATTTCTTGAAATTTTGTTTCGAGTAATTGGTAGGAATAATATACATTTCAAATTAGATATTAATTTCAATGAAGAGCATAAGCAGCTAATAAAATGGCTGGAGGATAATATATCCAAAGGTCGCTCTGGGCAGCCGACTGGTTGGAGCTCTGGTCCAGACAGCGGGCACTGGCCATCGACTACCTTAGAAGATTATGTTAAGACGCTTGACATAGTTCGTCTACATTTTTTGTAATTAGTATTAAAGTATTGTAATATAAATATTTTACATTTAATAAATTAAATTATTTATAAAATGTGTGTTTTTATTTCCTAATACCTATCCTGACATGATGATCATGAGAGAGGCAGGTGAGACAGCTTGAACAGCTCCAACAGCTCGAACAGCTCCAACAGGTGTAACAGGTACCGTACCTGTTACACCTGTTGGAGCTGTTCGAGCTGTTGGAGCTGTTGGAGCTGTTCAAGCAGCCCATATACATATACATATACGTGTATTATATATGGTTAGTTTCAACAGCTCGAACAGCTCCAACAGCTCCAACAGCTCGAACAGGTGTAACAGGTACGGTACCTGTTACACCTGTTGGAGCTGTTGGAGCTGTTGGAGCTGTTCAAGCAGCCCATATACATATACATATACATGTAATATATAGGGTCAGTTTCAACAGCTCGAACAGCTCCAACAGCTCCAACAGGTGTAACAGGTACCGTACCTGTTACACCTGTTGGAGCTGTTGGAACTGTTGGAGCTGTTCAAACAGCCCATATACATATACATATACATGTATTATATAGGGTCAGTTTCAACAGCTCGAACAGCTCCAACAGCTCCAACAGCTCGAACAGGTGTAACAGGTACGGTACCTGTTACACCTGTTGGAGCTGTTGGAGCTGTTGGAGCTGTTGGAGCTGTTCAAGCAGCCCATATACATATACATATACGTGTATTATATATGGTCAGTTCCAACAGCTCGAACAGCTCCAACAGCTCCAACAGCTCCAACAGGTGTAACAGGTACGGTACCTGTTACACCTGTTGGAGCTGTTGGAGCTGTTGGAGCTGTTCGAGCTGTTCAGACACTTAATAAGTATGAGATGCTATCAACTCATTGAAATAAAAAAAAGATTATTAATAACATTTTTTATTAATATAAAAAAATTATAATTAAAATTGTGTAGAATTAATAAAATAATAAAAACACTGGTCTGGCTATCCGGCAGGAGGGCAGATCGTATGTTAATTAAAAAAAGAAATTTATTGGTCTCGCCGGCTGACAGATCGACCTCTCCAAATCTCCGAAGAAATTCTGAGTTCAATGGAGTCTGTAACAATTTAAAAAAATATCTATAAGTATTGAGTTATACGAAACAGAAAAAATATTTTAAATACCTTTCATGATGTCGGCTAAGAGCATCAGCCGGGGCATCTCCTGTGGTGGCGGTGGTGGTTGCGTTACGGGGTCCTGGGGCTGAGGCAGCCCCAGGTACCTCCAGCCCTCCGGTGGGACTTGACACATCGAACATTGGCAAATATTGCCCGCTATCAGCTCTCTGAGCCCCGTTTGATTGTGCATCTTTGCAACGTCTAACTGATCACTGCGCTCTGACTCGAGGCAAGAGCTCTCCCCCCACTTCTCTCTCTCCCTCTCTGCCCCCCACCCCACTCGTCATTCATACACGCACACATGTATACAGAAATAAAAGCCAGTATGGTTAGCATAAATTTGTTTATTCAAAATCCTTATCTTTATTTACAATATACCACTGATATATCGAGTAGACATTCTGCCTAGAGCAGCGTAAATGATTATTAATATGTTTATGACAATGATATTCTAAATTATTTAACATTAAACTATTCATATTATTACAATTATATAAGTCTATAATATTATTATTATTAGACAGATAATGCTGAAGCCATCGCTTCTTTTCCAGTCCCTTGACATAAACTTTTGCTTCTCTCTCAAGTACGTGGCTGTCGATGAAGTCCTGCAGGTCGCCGTACCGGAGATTATCATAAGGCGTGGACCATTGGAGACCGTGCACATGATCAGTTATCCAATTAATTTGCTTCTGAATATTGTGTGTAAGAAGCCCGTAACTAACAGTCGGTTTAATTATCCGATGTACACACGAGACATCGGTAATATTAAAAATTGAAATTTCTTTACATGTAAACGCTAACTCCTTTTTATGCTGGAAGCCCTGCACGTCTATTATATACATATTAGTATGGACGAACTATACTGGTTAAAGGATTGTAATAAATCAATCTATCATGAATTATAAGACAATATGCAGCAGTGTCTTTCGGAATATTTTTATTAGTGCTAAATTCCAGCCTAATGTCCACTGCACTCGACTTTACAACCTCATTCTGACACGAACAGTCGATAACTACCAGAGGAGCTTTAGTTTTAAATTTATATTTAGTAAGCAGAGGTTCATTTTCTTTCTCATAATAAGATTTCTGAAATTGACAGAACATTTCATACAGAGTAGCACAGAAATTCTTCTCAAAATTAATATTCAAGTTATCATAGGGATATGATTCCGAATTTAAAAAAAGTTTAAAATTAGTCAACTCGCAGTGATCAAATTCACTCATACGTTTAGCGACTGCATTTTTACGACCCGTTTGAAGGCCGAAAATAATATATCGCGGTGTCTCTAACTGAGACGAAGTTTTAATATTCCAAGTATGCGTCTGCGATTCCATCAGCATGGGGTATTCATGTAATTCCCAGCTTCTAAACGGTACAGGCAAATCGATATTCCTCTCTAGATATTTCATTAATTTTAATCGCTCAACGTCAGATACAGTCACGTGTGGTACACGCCATTGAACGATTTCCAATTCTACTTTAATATTTTCATCGGCTACAAGATTTATGATTGCGTTTGTATCAATACTACTGCGAACGAGTACCGGCTCTTGACGGACATTTAAAATAATTCTTTCAAAGGTCTCTGCGAACCCCAGACATATTTTTAAAGGTATACATGCGTCAAAGTAACCGTTCTCGTCTGCAAAATTATCATCCACATCAGTCCACCCAGCATTTTCTAAGTGATTCGCGTCATTCGGAGTGAATGATGCATATCCCTTCATAACAGTCGCGAGGCCTGGATTTCTACTGCTGTCCACAATTTTACCGCTCACTTCGTATCGTATCTCGTCAAACAGATACAATAACCCCATTTTATCAAAGACCACTGTGTTCGAAACCGTACCATCCTCTTTAAGTAACCGGCCCCGCATATACAGCGAACTAGCATACGGCGCAGTATACACATCCTGCTGCTGAATGGGTATACGAATTTCGTCGTTATTATTTAAATTTCTGATTGAATATGGTCCATGACTATGATTTTCAAAATTAGTTATCGCGGTTTCAAACGTAGGCTTCTCAAACACGTTTAAAATATTCGGATTCATATTAGCACTTTGTAACCGAGAGAGTAAAGAAAACGTCTATTTTTAGATGTTAACACCTTGAAGGTTACAGGTGAACTGTTTCGAGCGCGAGCAGGTGTTCCTTTTAAACTATTTCGGAAACTAAGACCCATTCTTCTTCAAGTGCAGTCTTACCGTGATGACCTCGCCACGGAAATTAACAAGATCACCGTCTTGATCGACTATCTTAATTGATATGCTATCTATATGCCTCTTATTAATCGGCAGGTAAATTGCATTACCGGGACACTCTATTATTTTATAGCCGGGAGGCACGCTAAGAAAAAATTCATGAATAATGTGTACAGATCTATCATTCATGTAACTGCCCGTGATGAGATTACACTCCACGCATATAGCGTTTACTTTTTGAATTTTTGCCGGGAAATCAGATATATGTTTCTCGAGCGGTTTTAGACGACGAAATGTAAATCCTAACAAACTGCCAATACCGCCGGCCTTTTCAAAATTTATCATCTTATTGGATTTTATTTCCACTTTTAACGTATTTTTATTGGATACTATAGAAATATGACTATCGTTACCATGATTCAGAATAAAATGCTTTCTTACGTAATTATTTATATCTTCTATTTCATACGAGCCCTCCGGAATTTTTATAAACTTATCGTCTGTATCATAATATATATGATTATTTGTAGCGTCTATGTTCGGTATGGAGTTATACGCCTCGAAATTTATTAAAGCAAGCGAATATTCAGCGCCGTCTTCAAGGTCTATGGGTGGGGAAAAGTGCGCGGTTAAATTAGATGATTTGCCGGATAATGTAAACGTACAAGACATGTTGCGGCTTCAAGGTTAGCTCTGAGAATGAACGTGACTTAAAAGCATGACGCATTATATAGAAATTGTAAACACAGATGTCCACAATTTACTGTGTCATAAGACTGATACTGCTTGTGATTGTATTCAATAGAACAATTTAAATATTTTATTAATTCGAGAGGAGGCTGTAAATTACCAAAACTATCATAATAAACGGCTTTCGAACCGTTCTTAAAGTATGCAGTCCAATGAGTACCATTACCGCTATCACTATCCAAGTTCACAATGCCCGTCTCAATTTTATGTACGCGTTTAGGTAGTCGGTCTCGCATAAATATTCCTCGAAAATTAGGTATATTTAACATCTTAACATATTTTTTCAGATCCACGTCGGTGAGCGCTCGATTTGGTAATTTTACTAGTCACTTGCTGTTGGTGTTTTTATTCATGTATAGTCCAAGTCCCGTTCGATAGGGACGAAGATAGAGTCCCTTACCTAGGGTGATACTCTCCATAGCCTGATTGTGACGTTTAGATTCTTTAAGCTGGGAGGATGCCGCCTGAGAATCTCTTACAGCTTTCGCTATACCTGCAGATCCGCCGGCTAGCGCTCCCAGAGCACTAAGTCCGGCAAATATTGGTATTAGCGGTAGAACGCCACCCGTCTTCGGTATAGGAATAACGCGAGCAGCCATCGGTGATATTTTTTTATCTTTTTTAATACGCTGTACTGCACGAGAGGCCTTTTTAATAGCATCCCCGACAGAGGGAGCTCCACGTACTAGTTTACGAATTTTATTGGATATTTTTTTAAACGTCATCGTACCGCCACATTTTCTTTTTTTACATCCCAAGCCTAATTTAACTTTAGCACTCATGATGCCTGCTACACCGGCTGCTGCCGCTCTTTCTCCGATGGACGAATCCCTAGCAAATACTCGCTTCAGAGCACGTTTTGCCAATTCTTTATCGGCAATATGCCGTCCTTTCACATCATTGACTTTAGAATATTGTATGTCGTGGTCACGACACGCCTCATCTAGACCATTAATTCCGCGATCTCCTCGCGCCAGTCTTTTTTCTAATTTAGTACCCGGGCCGCAGAAACGATAGCCAGGGATATGGGCTTCGAAAGGTAATTTATTTATGAGAGCGTTTACAGCCATGTTACCTCTATCACATGTAATAGTAGACTGAGGTGTTACAGGTGACCGAAAGCTATTTATACTTAAACTCCTGGTGGAAATACCTCAGTGTCAATCATGCGTTTCATCAAGACAGGTAACAGTCTGAAAATCGATAATCTCGATTTCGATAGTCATGTGAAAAAAGATAGTAGACATGGTTCTCTGTTACCCGACAGCATCAGGTGTATCATATGCGGACCTTCAAATTGTGGGAAAACAAACATCGTGATAAGCCTGCTGACTCATCCACACGGCTTGCGTTTCAAGAATGTTTACGTCTACTCGAAATCTCTCTACCAGCCTAAATATGAATATCTTAGAAAAGTACTCGGCTCGATCGTGGGATATCATGAATTCAAGGATAGCGATGTAATAATGACGCCTGCGCAAGCTAAAATTAATTCCATTTTTATATTTGATGACGTAGCTTGCGACAATCAAAGTGTGATGCGTGACTACTTTAGCATGGGACGGCATAAACAGATAGACAGCTTCTATCTCTGTCAGACATATACCCGCATTCCGAAACATCTGATAAGAGACAATGCAAATTTACTGATATTATTCAAGCAGGATGACATGAATCTTAGACATGTATATTCCGATCACGTTAATACCGATATGAGCTTTGAGGATTTCAAACATATGTGCTCGTTATGCTGGAAAGATAAATACGGATTCCTAGTGATAGATAAAGATAGCGATATCAAACATGGCCGATACAGAAAGGGGTTTGACGAGTATATATACCTGTGATTTTACTATCTCAATCAGTTGATAATTACACATGTTATCTGACGCACCTGTCGACATGGACATTACTAATAAAATTATCGAAGCTCGGAAAGCCGTAAAGCGCAAATTAGAGGCACTCAAAATGCACGATCTGCAAATCGAAAAGTCTTTTGCCCCAATCACCGCACCTTTACATTCGATAGCTAAAACATATCAAGCTTGAGACGGACGAGAATTTAAACATTAAGAAAAAGTCTGAACCCTCAGAGGATGAAAAAAATATTAATATTACACCGTCACCGTCGATTGTCGACTCTGAAGAAGGCGATCAGTCAGATGAGAAGTATCTTGAGAAATTTAGCGATCTGCCTAAAACGTATATATCTGAGATGATGCATGATACTGAAAATACACATGATTTTCGATATGGTGTACGATATAATCCCGAAGAAGATAAATATTATATTGGAAATTCTGCCATTCAGTTTGACGGTGACAATTTAATAATAAATAATAAAGAGTATCAGGGCACTCGCGGTCTTTATGAATTACTATTTAAAAAACGTTCGCATCACTATAACTATGATGATAAGAAACAGTACATTGATATTGTAAAAAGGACTAGCGCACATAAGAGAAATTATGATTCTGAAAAGCAAAAGTCCGGTAGTAAGAGCTGGAAGTACCTGCATATTATTAAACCGATGCTTTACGCTCGCGAACCTCGGCAACGTGCTCCTGGTAAAGTAAAAGGCGGTGAATTAATGATGCAAGTCACCGATAATGCTATTGATTACGTATATTGGGACGATCCTAATGAACTCGTCGATCGTCTTAGGCTTTTGATAGCTTCACAGGAGGCAGGCAATTCAAGTCATACGAATGAAATAAATAGAATTTTAGAGGAACTATTAGAAAGTAAAATAATCGAACCGCTGGATTAATTTAACAGTACGTAAATTATTGTTGAACTGTAAACATGTCTGCTATAAAAAGAGATATTGTTAATGAAATACATAAGCCGGCTAGAATTAACTTTAAGAGACGAAAAGTCGTAGTTAGAGGTTTAAATGAATTGCTTCAGGCTGACTTAGTCGAAATGATTCCATATGCTAATTACAATAAAAATTATAAATATATTCTCATTGTAATTGATGTTTTTTCAAAGTACGTATGGGCTGAACCAGTTAAATCTAAATCTGGCGTAAATGTTACTCGAGCTATGGAAAAAATATTAGTCGCAGATAAACGAATCCCCGTCAATTTACAGACTGATAATGGAACCGAATTTTATAATATTAATTTTCAAAAATTAATGAAAAAATATAAAATTAATCATTATTCTTCGTATAGCACTAAAAAATGTTCAGTAGTCGAACGCGTAAATAGGACTATAAAATCTATGATGTATAAAGAATTTAGTATAAATGGTTCTTTTCGGTGGTATAATTTACTTGCTGATATTATTAAGAAATATAATAATACTAGGCATCGTACCATCGGCATGAAACCTGTAGATGTAAATAAAAAGAATGAAAAAATACTCTTGAAATCCGTTTACAATTATCCTACAATTACATACTCGCAATTACCTAAATTTAAAATTAACGATCATGTGAGAATAAGCAAGTACAGAGGCGTGTTCGATAAAGGTTATACTCCTAATTGGTCTAATGAAATATTTACTATTTCAAAAATTAATTATACCAGCCCCATAACATACTTACTGACCGATGCACGGAAACAGCCAATAGAAGGATGCTTCTATACTGAAGAACTGCAGAAGGTTAAACATTCAGACATGTATCTCGTTGAAAAAGTTTTAAGGAAGAAAGGAAATAAGGTTTTCGTTAAATGGCTTGGATTTGACAGTTCCCATAACAGTTGGATTGAAAAAAGTAGCATTGTTTAATTTTTATGCACTTATATTAATTATTATTATTATTATTATTATTATTATTATTATTGCTATTATTTTTATAGGTTATGTATTCCATGTACATATATAAGCTTTATTACTGTATTATGCGTTCAGATAAATAAAATATATTATAAAAATTAAATTATTTTTTTTATTTTTCGTCTGGGGTGGCTTTATTTTTAAGATTTAATTCTTTTGATTGCATATTTGAATTCAGCATTAAAAAACACATAAAATGTAGCATGAACATTTTCATTACAATAAACTTGAAAAATATGAATTTTTTCATTTTTTGCCTGGGCTGGCTTTATTTTTTAAGATTTAATTTTTTTGATTGCATATTTAAATTCGATATTAAAAAAGACATAAAATGTAGCATGAACATTTTCGTTACAATAAACTTGAAAAAAAATCTGAATTCTTCATTTAATTAGGAAATGGGTAATAATAGTCAACCATTTTTTAAATTAATTTATTAATACATATAAGAAAGAGGTTACATGTTTTGTGATATAATAACAGAATATTTATGTTCAAGTACTGGATTAATTATTTGAGCGTATCGTAATATTTTAATTTGAAAACGATCTCGATCGCGGGCGTCTTGCATCCAGTTACCACATCTAGCAGTTCTATGGGCATAGCTCCAATGGTAAATGTGATGAATTTTAACGTCCTCGCTGAACTGAACTGTTCTTGGACTTCTTCGGCTGGATACTGACATGTTGAAATGTACGTAAAACTTCAACGTACTTAACGTCTTCTCCGAGTAATTTTAAATTGTTCATAAATTGCTGTAACCTCTTCTTATATGTTTCGGGATCCATCTTTAGGACTCGATGAATTCAATGTTAGTAGTCGTGCCTGCTAGCCCTCTATATACCAAGTACACTTCTTTTAGTATAATGGTTTGTTGTAGCGTTACCATGTCATCATCAGAAATAATGCGTGAGTATCTGGCTGGTAGACTCACTTTACAATTTTCGAGGATTACTTGGACCTGGATACCATACGGTGAAAGTGCTTTATATATATCTAGCACTTTATATTTTCTATCGACTTCCAGCTCATAGATTTTCATGAACGGCGTGACATGAGCTTCAACATTAATTTTTGTGAAAGACATTGCTGCTGCTGCTGCTTGTATATATCGACTTTAAGATTGTGAATGAATGCAGCGATCTCAGGTCTTTACTTTTATGCTGTATTCCACCCCCACTTTTCGTATCGTGTAAGCAGAAAAATATGAGAAAAAATATGATGATTTCATTGTTTACATTATTTCTCTCCAAACCCTGAGACGCTCCTTATAATAGATCACGTGACTTATTAGTCATTGTATTATAACCGCCGGATGCTGTTATCTAAAGACAATTAATCACGTTTTAAATATACATATAGCCGTAGACAGTCGCATTTATTTACATTAACAATTTCCTGGAATCCGATAACGTCTCTGCATTTGGTCACAGTTTTAACATTCAAATATAAAATTTACGTATTGAAGTAGATGAATATTTATTCCATATATAAGACTTGTCTATTTAAACTCAATGATGGATGTCTGTAGCCATTTTCTTAACCTCTAACGCCCTCTAACGTAAACATGCAATACTATTCGCCAATAACTATAAACAATAAACGGCAGCCATCTTATTTTTATTACTAGATACACCATATCACTAGTACACCTTATATACTTATTTTTATTACTAAATACACCCTGTATACTTCTTTTATTACTAGATACATCCTATATACTTCTTTTATTACTAGATACATCCTATATACTCTTAGCCACCCCCTCTTAGATATAATCTCTTATCTTTAGCTATAATCTAATATCTAAGCTCGGGGATTGGATCTCCCCCCTCCCATTAGGTCCTATCACCTATCATCTAAGAAGATCCCACCTCACACTACAACCTAGATAATAGGATCTATCATCTAGCATTATCTCACCTCACACTAGAACCTAGATCATAGGATCTATCATCTATCACCTGCCCGCCCCCGCGGGGCTGCCGGAATGATGACGTCACACAGAACTCTGATTGCTACTCTACTGACGGGTTTGCGCTAGAATCGGCACTACATAACTACTAAAAATGCAAATTTTTTAGATCTGAGTTAAAATATTTGGGATATGTCATAGATAATAAGGAAGGTTAGAATAAAGGACCCCCTGTTACGTTTCAATTTTTTTGTTCATGTAATTTTTTGTTCATGTAATTTTTTATACCGATGGCCAGTTTGAGTGCCTAAATATTTGATATGTTACTCATGTAGTATACTTATTGTTTTTTTTACAATTAATGTGAGTAACTGCGCAGTTATATACGTATATTGAATTGTCTTGTACATGCACATATCTTAGGATACTAGAAAGATGTTGGATGGTAGTAACGTCCGTACAGTATACTGAATTTATTTAAATTAGAAGCGATTTAACATCAGGTAAGAATTTTTTGTACGAATTTTTTAGAGTAAATCAGAGATAGTCACCTCATGACTGAACCTTTCACCATTTTGTAATAAGTTTTTTTTCTATTTGGATATACTTGTCCTATTTTCTGTAATAAAATTTTATCTTAAAATTGACTCTACTGTTTATTGATTATGTTGTCAAAGGAGACTTCAAGTATTAGAATAAACACGGAGTTTGGTAATTTTAAATCGGTGTGTCGAACAGGTGCTTAAGGTTGGTGGAATTTTATTGGAAATTACCTGGCGCTCAAACTTTTTTGGCAAAATATAAAATCGTTAAAAATAAACGAATCTCACCACTGAAGTCTCTTGCTGGAGCTAGCTAACCTTGAGTTAAATGAGCATTTTAGTACTTTTAGTTTTTTTGAAGGCTTAATTTCATTTGAACACGTAACAAACTGTCGAAATAAACTATTTCCTTATTTTTCTTTATATATGCAATCCAGTGAGTTCCATCTCCATCATTGATATCCAGATTTACTATACCAGATTCTTTTTTCCTAATTTTTTTGGGGAGTGTATCTCTCATGAAAATACCTCGAAAATTTGGAATTTTTAGAAGTTTCGAGTATTTCATTAAATCTATGTTAGTGGACGGTGAGGTAGCTTAATTAGTTTATTTTGCTGTTATACGTTTTAAGATATAATCCAGAACCTTTCTTATGAGGGCCTAAATATAAACCCTTCCCCTTAGCGGCCTGTTCCATCGCCAAATTATGCCTCAATTGTTCAGCTACCACCTTACCATTTGACTTGGAATCGTTAACTGCTTTCACAATACCGGCTACACCCCCTCCAACAGCTCCTAATGCTCCCAAAAGAGGTAACAGAAGTGGAAGAACCCCCCCTCTTTTTGGAGTATTGAGAATTCTTTTCCCTCGCTTCTTTGATTTTAATGTTTTTTTTACAGCAACTATTACATTTATTTGTCCACCTCTCTTCCTCTTCTTCGTTGAATCACGATTTTTTCGTCGGTTAAGACCCATTCCCAATTTACTCTTTAATTTCATTACCCCACCAACTCCCAATGCAGCGACTTTTTCACCAAAACCAGAGTCGGGTGCTTTTACACGTTTAAATGCAGCTTCAGCTAATTCCCTATCTGCTTGATTCCTTTTTTCAACCTCTTCAAATTTGGAATATGCTATATCGTGTTCTCTACACGCTTCATCTAATGGGTTAATTCCTCTATCACCTCGTTCTAAGCGTTTTGTGAGTTTAGTTCCTGGCCCACAATAATTATAACCAGGTATATGTAGTTCCACCGGAAGTTTATTTATTATACTATTGAGCAGACCACGTCCTCTCTTTTTAGAGTTTCTAGTACAAGTAAGCTGTGAACTTTTGGTTCGACCCATTATATCCCAAATTATGGAATAAACTGATTCTTGGTTTTGTAGAATACCCTTTTATATAGAGTAGATCAGTTTTTAACAGTTCTCTTTCTAATGCAGTTCGATTTCACACTATTGTGATGTGATTATTTGAACACAATGCAGATTCAACAGCAAGCAACAATTTTACCAATAGTTAATCACGACAAAATTTCCAAGACAAAGACTTTTCAAAAACATGGTATTTTATTTGGTGGACAGTCGAAACGGGGACTTCTAGTTGGAAGTTCTGGGTCTGGAAAAACAAATGTAATGCTTAGTTTGTTGGAACATCCTAACGGTTTACGTTTTGAAAATATTTATTTATATTCTAAATCTCTATACCAACCGAAATATGAATATCTGAGGATGCTTGTGAAACCTATGAATGAAATTGGATATTTCGAATATAATGACGGGGATGCAGTGATACCTCCAGAAGAAATAAAACCGAATTCAGTCATAATATTCGATGATTTGGTATCATGTGATCAAAGTATTATTAAAAGCTATTTTTCTTTTGGGCGTCATAAAAACACTGATTGTTTTTATTTATGTCAAACCTACGCTGCTATCCCTAAACAATTATGTAGAGACAATGCCAATCTTCTTGTGATATTTCTTCAGGACCTTACCAATCTCAAACATATCTATGATGATCATGTAAACGTTGATATGAGTTTCCAAGATTTCAAAGAACTTTGTGCATTTTGTTGGAATGATAAATATGGATTCGTTGTAATCGATAAAGATTGTCCAATCAACTCTGGGAGATATCGAAAAGGTTTTGATCAATTTTTTCATATATAAAATAGAGACATTAATATTATCAACCATTCACCATGGATAGTAGAGTGGCAGCAGAGCTGTTAAAGACGCGAGATGCCTTAAGGCAAAAGTATGGAAGTTTGAAAACTGATATTGCTAAATCTCAGTTAGCGTTGGAGGAAACTTATAAACCGATAACGCGATCTCTTCGTGAATTAGTAACAACTATCGTTAATAATGAAAGTGATCCACGTAAATCTTTTTTGAAAACAGAAATAAAAAATGAGAGTTTAAACAGGCAATCAATTGATAAAGTCCCTCTTGAATTTTATCCCACAGCACCCACTAATTTGGAAGATGAAACATTTCATTTTGACTCTACCCAAGAAAGACCTCAATATGTAGGGAGTTTCTTTGATGAAACTTTTCCATCACAGGTAGTAGATCCATCCGTACTATCAGAAAATGAGAGATACTTGCAACAATTTAATGCACCTCTACCGCGAGCATACATACAAGATAAAATTGAGGATTCACAAAACGAGTTTGATGATACCTTTGGTATTTACTTCGACCCATTTAAGAAGAAATTCGCTATTGGCACTGCAACTGTTGATTTTGATGGTGCTAATTTTATTATTGATGATCAGTTTCCATACAAAGGTACGCCAGGATTGTATGAATTAATGTTCAAAAAGCATCCAGCAGGGCATCGAGCATCTGATGTGGATCAGTATATTGATATAATTAGGAGGAGTAATGCTCATTACCTAGGTTATGATCCGGAGAGAGTTCTAGCTACATCAAATGCGTCTAAATTTATAGATATTATTAAACCACGTGTTTCTACTGTCTTCGGCGGGGGGAAAACGTAGGGGGGTTGTTCCGGTTTGATGGTGAGAGCGCCGGGGTGAGCCTTCGCAATCCTGCGCCCCTGACGTCCCGACGCACCTGGCTGTGCACCTCTTGGAGCGGCGTGTCGCTGTGGCCCGGAGAGAATGCCGTCTCACGCCCCTTGCCGAAGCTTACACCTTGCGGCATCTGCATTTCTCCAGCTTGGCTCTGGCCTGTGCTTCCATGTGCACCGTGGCGAGAGAGAGCTGGCCTCGCCGTGTGGGTCAGGCTTCCATGCCTCCCAGATCGCCCGACGCGTGCTTCTGGTTCCCTGTCCTGGACGTCGTGTCCGGAGTGTGTTGGTGGGGAGTTTTGCCTCCTGAGTGGGCTCGTCACTACAGTGGTTTGAGGGCTTGGTGTCAAGTCGCGGAAAAAGAATCGAAGGGCTGGGTCTTCCTGTAGATTTTGCCAATCTCTTCTTAAATGAATGGGGGCAGTGTCCGTGCTGCTGCTGGTGCGCGACATGCTGAAACGCGGCCCGCACTTGGAAACTGAAGCCGAGAAAAATTCGAAAGTGACACGAAGTTTTTCGAAAGTCCGCTGAAAATCGTCTTTGTGGAAATCGAAAGTACCACGAAATTTGTCTCTGATAAAATTCGAAAGTACGTCGAAGATTGTCTTTGTGGCTGCGAGGAAAATTAATTCTCTCGCACCCCGCGGAATTGATGTTGGGAGACTAGTTCTGATGCATATGAGTGCTTGTACTCATAAACAACGAAGCGTAGTTGACGTGGAGTTTGGTTGAGAATGTCCGAGGCGGCGCTGAATGTCTGGCCCCCAACGGAAACGTGGATTGAGAGCGCTCGAGGCGGTGCTGAATTTCTGGCCCCCAACGGAAACGTAAATTGTGAACGTCCGAGGCGGTGCTGAATTTCTGGCCCCCAACGGAAACGCGTTCAGAGGTGACCCGAAAAAATTTATTTTCTTTAATAATGATTTCGGCGCCGTGTGCACCTGAGGGATGCTTTCTGCGTTCGTCAGAACGGAAAAATCACTTCACAAAGGTTTACATTTTTTCAAAATACAAAAGTTACAGACTTATTGGTGAATTGTTAGTGGTGCATTTGGAAAGACGGCTTGTGCTACTTATTACGCGAGTCAACTTCGACGAGGCACCTGGAGGCCTGGTGAATGCAAGTTAGTGAGTAATCGGCGCGGCACAAGCGATCCCCCTTTGCTGCAGGGCTGGAACTCGGCAACTTGGCTGTAAAAAATGTACATGAACAAATTCACTTCTGCTCAGCGGGCTGGCTTCTCCGTAGCTTAAAGTCTATGCACTGACTCTACGTTAACTAGAGGACTCCCTAGAAGAGGGCTAGCAACTAAAAGTCTTTGTCCTAATTCGAACCTCAGCAGAGAGTTCGTTTTAGCAAGAATGTCACTAAGTGCTGGCAGGCGGATGGCCCCGACCTAGATCAATGTTTTTTGGGTTGAACCTCCGCAGAGAGTTCAAAGCACTGACTGTCTGATCAGCTGGGGCTGCAGGCTGACGGCCCCGCTACCCAGGTTAAAGTTTGTAGTGGTTCTTTACCTTGTGAGTCCGGTGTAGAAGCACTTTGTTTAATCACTGTGGGAAATAAATTAGACGTTGCGAGGCCTTATGCTCGTTTTAAATATTTATTTTTTCGGTCAGCTTGTCCTTCTTGGAGCTGAGGGGGTTTGAGCCCAGCTCTGGTAGGATAGGAAAATAGAGGATTCACTCATTCATTAAGACACTCGGATCGAGTAATACCTTATATTAAATTAAGTTTCACCTGGTAAGGTAGCCAAACTTCCCTAACTCGCGGTTCGCGTAATTTAAAATTTAATTAATTAACTAGTACTTGTCATTCGCAAATATAGTCGTTGTTCTAACTGTAGAAGCTGTGTACTTGAAAGATTTCATCAGTATTGTAATGATTGTAAAATGTTGCTGGACCAGCTGGGGTTACTACTAGGAGCTCCCTCGGTGGTGAAAATGAATATGGGCCCTCTGGGGTTACCGCTGTGGGCTTCCTCGGTGGCAGAAAGAAAATGATCGAGCCTCGACGTGACGCGGATGGTGCACTGCGAATGACTGATGGCGTCTCCAGTGTCGCAAATATATTTATACTAGGCCGGGGAGAAATGCAGCAATTTGATTGGCTGGCTTAATTTCAGCCGGACTATAACACCACCCTGCCGGGAAGGCAAAATTTCGGGAGTGTTGAAAATTAGAAGAGAAAATTGGAAAGAAAATTGAAAGAAATTGACCGGCAAAATTTGAAATTTGACCGGGCTGATGAGGTTTGAGAAGTTCGAAACGTTCTTGATTAATTGATCGTACTAGTTTCGATTGAGAAATGGAAGAGAAATTTTGATAGAAATCAGCCTGAGCTAATTTGAAGGTGAAGTTTGAGAAATTTGAAAATTTTCTTGATAAGTGGATCGTACTAATTTTCAAAATGACTGGTGAATTTTGGCTACCTTCGTATACAAAACTACCTTAAAATCTAAACTAAAATATTTGACCTATCTGGGCGCAGCTAAATATTTATCAGTACAAAACATGTAGTAAATATATTGCAATATAATTTTAGTACATAAGGCACTTTACTTAAATAATTAGTGAGTAGAAGTACTGGGGGTTTCGCTAATCGCTTTTTAATTACCTTGTTTGCCTTGAACCGCGGAAAAAAGCGCGGATTCCACGAATTCCGCTGAACCGGTTTTTTACCTGGGAATTCCGCGGTTCGTACGTGCACTATAGCGTTGGGTGAGGGGTTTCGGTATTCCCTGTCTTTTCCATGCATACATTTATTTTTATCAAATATGTGTATATAATGCACTACATGTTTACTAGCTTTCGACAATGAAGTGAATATTTTTTTCTGGGAAATCCAACTTTTTCAACAATGGAATTTAGAACGCTTTCACGTCAGCGGCTTGCTTATTGTGAATATTTATGGTAGATATTTTTACAGGTAAGAACCTATTCGTATACATTCATTATTTGGATTTACAATCCGTCGTGGCTGATTTGCATGACATATCTAGCAGGCAGATCGTTAATTACTTGAAAACCCCGCCAGTGTTTACGTTTGAAAGTATAATAATTCTACATGGCAGTTATATACGCCATATCGGCTTAACAGTGTATTTCTTTTAACCTATAACTGCTTTTCTTTATGTGAAGGTATAATATTGCATACCTAGATAGAAATCTTGAAAATGAAAGCGGTTTAACATTAGTAAATAACGATGAGGGACAAATTCATTGCACTAGCCTATACCATCGCAGGAATTAGAAAGCTGAGGTGGAAAGACCCGTGTTTACGTAGCGGCGTGACATATTTCGCTGGCAGATCGTTAATTACTTGGAAACACTGGCCATCCACCGGTTTCGTATAGACTTGTTTGGTGCATATTATCGCTTTCACTTTTTAAAATACTGCTGACTTACGGCCGTTAGAAAGCCAAACACGAGATTACTTAAAGTTTTTACATATTTTTAAAATGCTGAGTCTCACGGGCTTTCCAAACTGCTGTTATTCTAGGTTAGTTAAGGTGTTTAAAAATGAGGTCTTATCTGCTATTATTATCTGTACCTATATAATAGGTATTTATTTTTCAACATAATGACGCCACTAGAAAGGCTGAAAACACGAGTTTGTATAAGAACTTAATGTGGTTTACGTAAGATTATTGAGATTTTATCAGCTCGGCGTTATTATAATGTATGAAGTTTTTTTTTTATATTTTCAATGTCATACACTATATAAGACAGGGTTATAATTATTAAAGTAAAATATTGAACAGTTCTTTATTTTTATTTTTATTTAATAAACATACAAAAATATATGTATATAGTAACACAATTGTTGCTACATAAAAAACATGCGCTGATTGTAGTGTGGTATGTACGAGTGTTTTAAACAAAATCAGTGGTATTTATCCACGAGTTAAACTCGTTAGACATCCCAAGCCATTTTACGTACATTTGGTTTTTTCGACGGCGTAAAATTTTCTCTATCAAATATATATCGGGGTTTCTCGCCCTCTGTAATTCCTCCTCGTAAAAACACCCCTTAATTGGGCGCTTATGCATGTCTTCAAGTAGATATGTGGGCGGCTGGACAGTATTTACCCTGGCTATCTTGAAGAGCTCTGTGGACCAATTGGCGGTGTAACCTTTATCGAACACGCCTTTGTATCTGCTAATTCTAACCGTATCACCCACGTGAAATTTAAATTTCAAAGGTATAATTTCAGGTTGAACATATGCACTTATCCGAGTCTCGCTTGTAACACTCGACGGCTTCATTCCTATTGTGCGGTGTTTTTTATTATTGTACAACTCCGTAATCTCGGGTAAAATGTCGAGCCATCTGTATTTCCCTCTAAGCGAGAATTTTTTATACAGCCACCCTTTCAGAGTTCGTATAACACGTTCCACTATTGCGGCTTTCTTCGTACTATAGGTAGAGTAATGATTGATTCCATATTGACCCATCAGCTTGGTGAAATATTTATTGTAAAACTCTGTCCCGTGGTCTGTCTGTATATGCTTTGGCGCGTAATTTGACTCGACGAGGACACTCTCCATTGCTTTTAAAATTTCACGAGCGGTTTTATTTTTAAGAGGCCTAGCCCATACGTATTTGGAATAGCAATCAATTACTATGAATATATATCTAAAACCACGGTTCTCACGGGCATACGGCTGCATCTCTGCTAAATCAATCTGCCATAAATCTCCATAGCCCCTAATCACGGTCTTCCTTCTCTGAAAATTCCGCCTGGCATATTTATGAAGTTCGTCAACAACCTGTCGCTTCTCCGTGCTGACACTCATTATTATTATTATTATGATTTCATCCCTCGAGGAGTATTTTTTCTCAATGTGCGCTAACGTCCACCACCGTAAGAACTCTGCAAGTGACTGTTCTAATTTGCTTATTCTGGCCGTCAAAGCTCTCTCGCTTTCCTTTTTTAAAGTATTAATTTTATCGATATCTCTGTCGAGAGACTTCTTCATATCAGCAAGCGCCTCGGTAATTTTACTATGTATAAATGTGCTATATAATTCCATCTGCTTCGCTATGAATGTGGTGTACGATTGTTTAATAGCGCTCTCCTGCTCTGCCATAGATTTTGCCAGTGTGGCGTTAATTAACTTGACTGTCTCGGTCCTACTCCTGCTGATATGCGCACCTACTACATACAGACGCGGTGTGGCATCTCTAGCTTCTTTTGGATCCCCGAGTTTGGTCAACCGTCTATATTGAATATCAAAATGTCTATCATCGGTGAGCTTAAAGCCGATGCCCGGGGGACCGCGCTGACCTAATACGCCCGAGGGCCGCATGCCTCTACGTCCAAATTTATCGATGGTGTTTCTGTTACTCATTTTTTAATACTGAAGACATCTTAACCATGCACGCATATATGGTTTAAATTTTTACACACATATCCGCTAACATACTATGCCTTCTTCGTGAAGTTCTGTTATAATGTTCACAATCTCCCCGTCATGACCTGAATGTCCAGCCCGTTTTGAGCTCCACAATAAACGTAATCTATCGACTAGTTCTTTAGGATTATTCCAGTACACATATTCCTTATCTTTATCGCTGTATTGTTTTTTAGCAGGTATTGATGGCTGCAGTATACCTAGACCCTTTTTGCTGGCTCGGGTTACCATTTTATGCTGTAACGCCGGCTTGATAATTTCGCGATATTTTCTAGAGCTGCTTTTATTATATCCGCGTCTACCGTCATAATTCTTGAACACAGACCTCGTCAGGTTCAATATCTCGCCGTATGCCTGTTTATTTTCATCAGTGATGCCCTCTGGACTGGACATGCACGGCGGCAGTCTTAGAAATATTAACTCAAACAATTCACGATTGCCCGGATAGGTTCCTAACCTTCTATCACCATGCCAGAAGGAAATATCTTTAGAGGGGAACCGAACCTCGGTATAACCCATGCGCAGGTCCCCCGTGGTGGGGTCAACACGCACGCCATAGACGGTATCATATGCAGGGTCGCCGCTTCTTAAACCTTCTACATATTTCATAATAGTATTGTTTATTATTTTTCTCTCGGAATTTCTTGTTAAAAGCCCCGATGTGTTCGCCTGAGGTATCGTCGACCCCGCGGAGGATACATGTAGAGGCTCAGCGAGCACGCTTTCTGTTAAAGGGGTCGATGTATGCTTCGCTGTTAGCGACGATGATGATGAGAACGAATGAGGTGGTGTCTCCATCACAGATCCTTGCATCATCGGCATTGGTACATCATCATCACCATCACCGCCGTGTGTTAAAGCCGCAGGTGTTTCCTGTACAGTTAATGCCGAGGCTGAAGACATAGGCGGTGTCTCTATTAAGTGTGACGGCTGTACCCCCACATCATGCTCCTCGCGATATTTATCAGTTTCAGATGCGGACGAGCTTCCGCTAATACGTCTCATAGGGGGTGGTGGTGGTGGTGGTGCTTGTGATAGCTGTATGGTCCGAATTCGCGTTTTGCTATCGGCTGCCTCAGATAGTGTCTTTAAAGGCGTCGTTATGGGCTCATAAATTTTTTCAAGGGCTTGCCGACCCTCAATGTGTCTGTTTTTAATAGATTTGAATTTTTTTCTGACAGCGTCTGTCACTTCTGCTAGTTTACGTTTTAAGTTTACCTCCTCGCTATTCATATTGAGCACGGTATCCCCGCCACTCCCTGTCGTACTCTTCATTTTTTACGATACACGCTCGCCGACATTCACTATACAAATAAACATATGGGAATAACTGTCTTACACATATATGTAACTATCTATACCCTTTCTATATCGCCCGTCATGCACATCTCTATCCTTGTCGATGGTTAGAAAACCGTATCGTTCATTCCAGCACGCTGCACACATCTTTTGAAATTCCGCGAATGTCACGTCAGGCGCCACATGGTCGCGAAATATGTGCTGGAGGTTCGTGTCATCCTGTCTGAATATTATTATAAAGTTTGCGTTATCGCGTACCAATTGTTTAGGTGTACGTGAATATGTCTGGGCGAGATAAAAACAGTCTACATTTCGGTGCCGACCCATGCTAAAGTATGATCTAATAACATTTTGTTTTTCGCATATGACATCATCGAAGATGAAAATAGAGTCTGGTCTGGCCTCGCTCGGGTCCATCACCTCGGTGTTATTACTGAATGTGTAATATCCCAGACCTTTAATCGGTTCTAATACACTACGCAGATACTCATACTTGGGCTGGTTTAATGATTTGGAATATATGTACACATTTGCAAAACGCAACCCTCGAGGGTGTGTAAGTAAAGTAACCATAAGGTTGGTTTTTCCGGAATTCGATGCGCCCGCCATGATACATCGTATAGTCGCTGGGAGCAGTGGTCCATGACGCTGATTATCGACACTAGAACCCACTCCGCAGCCAAGGCGCTCGTCTAAGTTATCCACCACAAATTCCTCCTGTTGCTTTATTACACGCATTGTGCTGCCACCGAAGACTATATGAGAATATATGCATCATACACAACCTTATTTAAATGGCATCCACCGCGCGATACAGACGTCAGCCGCGCCAGCGCTCAAAGGCAGGCGGTGGCTTTGTTAATACAGTGATAAATAAACTTCCTTTCGAGTTACACTTGCCTGCATATCAGTATTGTGGGCCTGGTACCAAATTACAGAAAAGACTAGCACAAGGTGATGGCGGTATAAACCCCCTTGACGCTGCCTGTAAAGTACATGACATCGCATACACGAATAAGGACTTAGGTGCGCGACATAGGGCAGACTATGAACTCGAACAGCGTGCCTGGGAGCGCGTTAAGTCTAAAGATGCGGGGTTGAGAGAAAAGGCTGATGCATGGCTAGTTACCAATATAATGAAGGCAAAACGTCGCCTGGGTATGGGCTGTAATTTGACGTCATTTAAAAGTGAAACTTCGGAGTTCGGTAAAAAAAAAAAGAGGAAAGAAAGAGTAAGGAAAGTTAAGAACGTCAACAAAAAAAAAAAAAACGGTTTCATTTAAAGCCGACGTGGTTCGTCAGGCATATGAAGCATTACAAAAAGCAGGTGGGGAGCGGTTTATAGCGGGCGATATGAAGAGGGCTATCGACATCGCATTACAGGCTGCAAAAAAAATCGTGAAATCTGCAGGAGGAAGGCAGAAAATTCAAGCGCCACGTATAATACCTATACCGAAGGTAGGCGGCATTTTACCATTACTGCCAATCTTCGCAGGCCTGTCTGCACTGGGGGCCCTAGCCGGAGGCACTGCCGGGTTGGCAAAGGCTGTCAACGAGGTGAAGAGTGGTAGACAGCAGCTCTCGGAGGCACAGCGTCATAATCAAGCTATGGAGGCGATTGCATTAGGTAAGAGTGGTGATGGAATACACCTGAGGCCTCATCGTAACGGCTTGGGTCTCTACCTTAAACCGTATCCTCATTCAAAAAACTAAATATCGCCCTGCCCCGCCGAGCTCTCTCAGATGTGGATCTTAACCATTATGCCTTTAACGTACTGAAGATACCTTATTTTCGAGGTGTATTCATGAGGGATACCATGCCTGTAGAAGGTCCGTATCATAACGAATCGGGCATTATCAACCTAGACAGCGTGCATGGTAAGGGGACACACTGGGTAGCATATAAAAAACGCAGTTCTCTGGTTAATTACTATGACAGCTTTGGCGATTTATCACCACCTAAAGAGCTAATACGATACTTTAACGGGGTGTCGAAGGGCGTAAAAATATTATATAATTATGATCGTCAACAGAACTTTGACACAGTCTGGTGTGGGCATCTGTGTTTAAAGTTTCTATCAGAGAGAGGGAGAGAGCAAAAATAAGACATGAGTTTGAATATAACACCCGAAATGGACCGCGAGAGCATTAAAAGAATGGGGCAGGCCCTCATCGCATATTCACGTCTACGCACTCTCACGAAAATGAGCCGTGCCCAGCTGGCGCTTATGCCGAAGGAGGTTATGATTGCTTGTGCACCAGATGAAATCGCTCTGGTGTGGGCTAAACTGCCGGAACACCTGCAGAACGATATCGATGTGTTAAAGTATCAATACTGCACAGAACACTGGTCTGATAACGGCGATAGGTCAAATACGGACGTTAATGACGGCCCGCCCTCTAAAAAAATATTTTGCTGTTATTGTAAGATGAGTGATGTGAATGTTATGTCCAGTAACGAGGCAGAGGTTTCATTACCAACCACCGCCGAAAAAAGAAGACTGAACCCGCTTAACTGCTGCAGCCGTCAATAAAAACATAATACATACTGCACGCGCTGCCAGTTAAACATGTCACACACGTTCACTATATCGAGCTATTCGAGCGTGCTGAGCGCTGATTTCTATCCGCCGATCGAGCTGGATAGTCGCACTAGCTATGGGTTGGGTTTATTAGGTTTCTATTCCTATAACTCCATATTCAACATTGACGAGAAAAATAACCAGTTCACCAGTAAAGCAGAGCCTATATGTCACTATTTACCTCCAGGCGCATACGAAATTGATGAAATTCATAAAGCAATACTACACATGTTAAAATCTGATAGGACCGGAGGCGATGTACGAGACAGTGAAGATGAAGGGGTATTCTCGCTGCGGGCGAATAATAACACATTAAAGTGTGAAATTCATTCAAAATATGAGATTGACTTTACTCATGAGAACTCTATAGGCAAGCTTCTAGGATTTGAAGCAGGGCGCTTACAGCCTAATAAGTACCATCAATCTACACACCCCGTCGATATTATGAGAGTCAGAATTATACGTGTGGATTGTAATATAATATATGGTGCCTATTTAAATGGTGAAAGGGCACATACGCTGTTCGAGTTTGACATTGATGTCGAGCCAGGGTACAAGCTGTCGAAGGAGCCCCAAAACATTATTTATATGCCTATCAGACTTGTGGGGCAGCAGTTTATCGAAAACATTACTCTGAGAGTCTTGGATGATAACGGTGACCTGATAAATTTTCAAGGAGAGAAAATTATTGTAAAGCTAGAGTTAAAAAAATTAATCTAACATCCTTGACTGCATACCAATGGGTTTCCGTTATAGCCGACAGCGACGCCGCCCATGGCCTATACGTCAATTAGGTGAGGGGGTTACAAGTGGCCCGACGCGTGACGAACGAACCATTCCACCTGTAAAAGCCGCAGAGGACAGATTGACGCCTGAAGATTACATTTTTCTCCAATCACTTGGTTTAAAAACACACGAATATCATTATTACTAAGATGTCTGTCGCTACGACCACAAGTGAAAAATTAGAGGTGTTTGACGAGCCTGTGTTTGATAACTCACTCGTCAGCTTACACGAACACACCTATAAAGCCTATGGCTCGCCGTCATATAAAAATTCCGATGAAGTACGTATTCCTGTACAGTTTCAAGATCTCATATTAGACATTTCTGACAGCTACATATATATCGAGGGAAAATTTACCCCCAGCGATGTTGCAAAAAAGTGTTATCTCTCTAATAATGCACTAGCATTTCTTTTTGACGAAGTCCGTTATGATATGGGCGGGGAACAGGTATCAGCAGTGCGGAAGCCCGGTATAACCACGACGATGAAAACGGTGGTGTCTGCATGTAAAACGCAATCGCACTCCCTTCTGACATATGGATGGGGGCTCTCAGACGCTAACCAAGACATTTTGGATCCCACCAGTCATGTGTTTAGCGGGCGATTACCTCTTAAATATCTTATGGGGTTTGCCGAAGATTATACCAGAGGCATTTTGAATGTACGACAAGAGCTGATATTAATTATCGCGCGCTCCTTCAAAAACTGTTATATAGGCGAGGTCGACGCCGAAATTGAAATTAGCAAGATTGAGTGGAAGATCCGTCATATAGTACCTGACGACAGACAGAAACTTAAATTGATGGCCCGTTTAAATAGAGGTACAGCTAGCTCACATATTAAGATAGCCTACCGCACGTGGGACCTTTATGAATTACCGACTTTACGAGAAACATCTTCAGATATCTGGTCTATAAAAACATGCACTAACCTGGAAAGGCCCCGTTATGTCATAATCGGCTTTCAAGATGTCGATAATACAGATAATAAATTGAAAAATTCTACCGAGTTTATTCACGCTGAAATTACTGCTATTCGACTCTACCTAAATTCTGTAGTATACCCTTATGAAAGGTGGAGCCTAGATTTTGCAAAAAAACTGTATGGTCCTGCATACTATACGTACGAAAGTTTTCAAGCCAGTTATTACGGCAGAGAAATCAGCGATCCAATGCTGAGTTTAGGGGAGTTCCTAAAAAATCCATTATTTGTGATTGATTGTACGCACCAGGCAGAGGCTGTAAGGATGTCCACCGTCGATGTCAAGCTGGAATTTGAAACTAGAAAGAATAGTTTTCCTAAAAACATTAAAGTTTACGCACTCATTTTACACGATTCATGTATAAGCTATAACGCTCTAGATGGGTCTGTCCTCACGGGCATGCATTAATAATTTAACGTAATTTTGTTATTATAAATATTACTGCTTGATATATATCTGTTTATTATTATTAAATAAAATAAAAAATATGCATTTAACACTTTTGTTTCATTCAATATGGTGTGTAAATGAGATACTGAATGAAATATTCCAAGTAAATAATTATCTGTTCACGAAAATCGATTTGGTACATGTAAAATTTAAACAGAAAATTAAAATTACTAGCATACACCTCTATTCCCAACCTCAAAATAAAGCGAAATGCATTGTTAAAACTTTAAGTAATTTGCTATCTGGCTTTCTAACGGCCGTAAGTCAGCGGTATTTTAAAAAGTGAAAGCGCTAATATGCACCAAACAAGTCTATACGAAACCGGTGGAAGGCCAGAGGACCACCACTCGTCTTTTTATGGACATAAGTACAGCTAAAACGAAAGGAAAAACCCACAGGTAAAAAGACCGATTCTAGAATAACGCTGATTTGGAAACCCCGTGAGACTCATAACATTTTAAAAATATGTAAATTCCCCAGAGTATGACAAAAATATATACATTTTTGGAAAAACCAGGTGGTTCGATTTACGTAAAATGCGGCATTGATAAGCATACATATACTGGTATTCCCAACCTCAAAATAAAACGAGATGCATTGTTAAAACTTTAAGTAATTTCCTGTTTGGCTTTCTAGCGGTCGTAAGTCAACAGTATTTTAAAAAAGTGAAAGCGCAAATAAGTATACGAAAGCGGTGACACGCCGCTACGCTACGCAGACATACGGGCCTTTCCATCTTAGCTTTCTAATTTCTGCGATGGTATAGACTAGTGCAATGAATTTGTCCCTCATCGTTATTTACTAATGTTAAACCGCTTTCATTTTCAAGATTTCTATCTAGGTATGCAATATTATACCTTCACATAAAGAAAAGCAGTTATAGGTTAAAAGAAATACACTGTTAAGCCGATATGGCGTATATAACTGCCATGTAGAATTATTATACTTTCAAACGTAAACACTGGCGGGGTTTTCAAGTAATTAACGATCTGCCTGCTAGATATGTCATGCAAATCAGCCACGACGGATTGTAAATCCAAATAATGAATGTATACGAATAGGTTCTTACCTGTAAAAATATCTACCATAAATATTCACAATAAGCAAGCCGCTGACGTGAAAGCGTTCTAAATTCCATTGTTGAAAAAGTTGGATTTCCCAGAAAAAAATATTCACTTCATTGTCGAAAGCTAGTAAACATGTAGTGCATTATATACACATATTTGATAAAAATAAATGTATGCATGGAAAAGACAGGGAATACCGAAACCCCTCACCCAACGCTATAGTGCACGTACGAACCGCGGAATTCCCAGGTAAAAAACCGGTTCAGCGGAATTCGTGGAATCCGCGCTTTTTTCCGCGGTTCAAGGCAAACAAGGTAATTAAAAAGCGATTAGCGAAACCCCCAGTACTTCTACTTTAGTGGCACAGAAAGTAAATAATTTTCGGAAATTACAATGTTAAAACGCGTGTCGATGTCTTCGTCCGGGTTGTGTTCGAAGTGGTCACAAGTTGCCCTTCGGAGGCAAGGCATCTCCAACCTGAACCTCGACGGGATTGTTGGCCCTTTCGTAGAATCATGGGGCAGGGTTTGGCCCATCCCATGACAGGACTGTTGAACGTCAACTTGGCAGATCACTGGCCCAAGTCGGACTCGTACACACGGAGGGGTGAAAATGTACAGGTTTACATACTTGCACAGAAGTTAACTGAAGTGTTGAGATGGCTGAAGCTCGCAGCAGGGTTTCCTACTGGGAACTCGAG
This sequence comes from Rutpela maculata, assembly GCA_936432065.2. Lineage (NCBI taxonomy): Eukaryota > Metazoa > Arthropoda > Insecta > Coleoptera > Cerambycidae > Rutpela > Rutpela maculata. The sequence goes on from OW386290.2 coordinate 84,990,652, forward strand.
AGATAAGGTTGAAATTTGAAATGAGATGACAGAAGTTTACTGGCGGATTTTAATCGAAAATAAAGTAAAATGGCCAGTAAATAAGGTAAGTGTGAAAGGTAAGTATTAAAATACTGAAATACTGATAAGTAATAAATTTCACCTTATACAGGGTGAAATTAGAAAATAAATGGTGGATGCGCTGGTAATTTCGAAAAATTAATAAAATTGCAGGAGCAATGCCTCCTGGGGTTTAGAATAAAATTTAGTGGTGTAGCAGCAATGCCTGTTGCACCAGAATAAATAAAAGTGGTTATATGAGTTATAATGATATATAATAATGAATAATATAGGATTAGATAAGATAATTCCCTTTACAGGGACAGAAAATAGAAAAGTATAATAAAATTGGCGAATGCGCCAGTAAATAAAATAAATTAAAATATTCGGCCAGTGCTGGCGATTGCAGGAGCGAAACGCGTCCTAGACATGGTAACAACCGCTTATTGACGGTTCGCCCGAAGCCGGCCTCGAACTGCCGTTCTGGCGGAACTTCTTGGGTCTTCCATTGATGACGGTACAGTCGTCTCAGTCGGTCTGTACTGATTTGAGGGTGCTGTCCCGCTCGACTCGAGCCGGGAGGTAGTAAGATTCGGAGCTCGGCTCGCCAAGCACTCCCATCCGGGGATGTACCCAGGGACGAGGGTATCCATTAGATTTAAAGGCAGCGGCTGGCGCTCCTCCACTGTGGTCAAGGTCAAGTCCTCTAACATCCTTGTCTCATTGGCTGATGGCGGGCAGTGGTTTTCAGCTTTACCACTGGCATCATCAGGTTCCTTTGCTACGTGCACTATCCGTGACGGTAGCCTCAAGTCTGGAGGCGGCGACGTCGGGGGGCTGATGGGCACTAGCATGGCGGTCTGCACTGCACTAGCAGGGGGCTGCACTGCACTAGCGGGGGGCTCACTCACAGGTAAGTTCAACTTAACCCGACTTTCCACTTCACTTTGTTTAGCTTGCACATCTGGTGATGTCGTATCGTGTTTCCATTTAGGAATATGCTCGCTCGCGCGCAGTCGAGATCTGATGTATGTGGCCATGCCGGGCCAATAATATTGTTTGCGGATCATTTCCGTAACCTCGCTGTAGCGTGACGGGCCCTTTGATTGTCTGAACTCATCTATCACACTATTTCTCATTTGGTATGGTACGACGAGCGCGTTTCGTCCATCCCTGACGTACCATAGCACTCCATTTCTCAGAGTGTAAAATTCCCGCAAGTCCAATTTCCATGCAGGCAGCTGGCTTGCGTCGACGTTCTGTATCCGTTTCCATATAGCAATTAACTCCCTCATATCGGGGCTGTGGTGATGGATTTGCACTATTCTCCCCTTCAACGTAGGGGCCCAGTCCAGTTGGGGTGTAGAAGAACGCACTACCGGGCGTCAAAATGACGCGACACCAATTTATTTCTCAGGGGGCGCCAGTCGCGTATTACCCCGTTCTTCTACCTCCCAGGCGGGTTCGAGATAAGATGACTTCGGTAGCCGAAAAGCGGGACCAAGGCTGCACTACCACAGATCGGAAACTACGCTCTCTCTGGACCCGAATTCCCTCGTTAGGGGTTTAGGCACCTCTTAATTTCCTGAATTTTTGCATAAAAAAATCCCAACCGAAGAATTTCTCTGCGGAGGGATTAGTTTTGGTACGCGAAAATCACGTTTTGGTCCATTAATAACGGAATATATTTCTCGAAAAACGCATAAAAAAATCCCTATCGAACCTCCGTAAAACAACCAGAAGGTCGAACGTTAATGCGAATTAACTCGACACATCCGGTTTTCTATACGAAAGTTCCAGGGATTATAGACCGTCAACAGGCCTCAAGATCAATTAAGAAACATTAGTTCAAAGAATCCGTTTATTTAACAGAATTGGTTATACAAAATTCTCAAGAAAGAATCGTGCCTTCCCCAATCAAGGTAGTGACTTTCAGACCATACAAGCGAGAGCGCTCGCGCTAACGATCGATTAGGTAGAAAAGATTCATACGTACCTTCTCAGAATCAAAATGCGAGCTTTTAGAATCATCTCAGACTCTGGGTAAATGAATAATTAAGGCTGACTGAAATTAACTTAAAAAAGTTTTACTAAATGAATTTAGTTTCGCTAGAGACTACCTAGCTTTAAAGTTCTTGTATCGTGGAAATTCACGTACTCAAACACATTCAGAGGACTTATTACTGCATAAGTTGAGTGGCGTTCGATCAGTCCACGACTTACTAACCCTTATCACAGTCGATTAATAATATCGATTTGGCAGCGTCTCACCTTCGAGCGACTATTAGGCAAAATTGAATTTTTGGATTTTTATGCACAAGGCGTTTTCCTCTATAACTTTGTCATTTGAAAAGCCCCATTATTGGCTTTTCTACCATCGCTTTGTCTGGACTACTCAACGCGCTCGACCAAATTGCGAGCCGCTGGGTCAATCCAAACTCTTTCCATGCGAGAAACCGGCCTTGTACATGTGCATTGATTTTTATCAATTTTTGCTTATCGGCACTACGCCGGCTTTGACAAAATCTTCTATTTTGCCTTTTGGATGCAGTGCATCGTTAAAATTTTATGCTCATACTTTAGAATTGTGCTTTCAATGATCGTACCTCAAAGGTCAATGTCTTTGGTTGAGGAATAAAAAATAAAAAATAATTTAAAGTATATTTTCGTGGTACTTTTTAAACTGACTTCGTGGTACTTTTGAAAAATCCAGTTTAAGACCAATTTTAGCGTACTTTTGAAAAATCGATTTTCGAGCCAAATTTCAAGGTACTTTTGAAAAACTAATCTGCGGGTGAAATTTTGGCGTACTTTTGAAAAATCGATTTTCAAGCCAAATTTCAAGGTACTTTTGAAAAGTTAATCTGCGGGTGAAATTTTGGCGTACTTTTGAAAAATTGATTTTCAAGCCAAATTTCAAGGTACTTTTGAAAAGTTAATCTGCGGGTGAAATTTTGGCGTACTTTTGAAAAATCGATCTTCAAGCCAAATTTCAACGCAGTTTTGAAAAATTAGTCTGCAAGTGAAACTTTGGCGTACTTTCGATAAATCGATTCTTGGGCCAAATTTTGACGCCCTTCCAAAAATATTATTTTTCAAAGTCCAATTTATGGTACCTTTGAAAAAGTATATTATTCATAAATCTTTGTCATTATATACTTCTACTCTGATATTCTGAACCAAAAACATTTTTCCTAAGTGAAAATTCGGTGTTTCTTCGAATTTTCGCCTGGTCATTTCCAACGCCTTATAGAACCCAAAACGGTCCTTGTGGACTGATCTGCGCCTCTGCAGACTCCCAAAAATGTCTTTAAATGAAATTTTTGCCTAAGTCGAATTTTGATTATGTCTTCAACTTAGGACGATTTTGGAGAGTTCTACAACACTCCCCTCCTTTGGTTGAATCTTTTCTACTCATCGATTGCCTTTAATTTCCATATTCACTTGTATGTCTGTATGCCTTCATTTGACGGTCTGACCTATGGTACAGATGTTTTAAAAATAACGGCCTTAATTGGGGCAGACGGCTGATTCGCCTATCTAACTTAAAAATAAATACATTTTTTAAACAATACGACAAGTTGATACAACATTTTTATCAACCTAATTACACCCGCGTCGAGGTGCGAAGCGAAGCGAAGCGTAGCACAATTTTGATTAGCGTCCACTCTCACTAATTCGTTGCACTCGCTTTTTTGCCCTGGTCTCGCTCTTGCTTAACTTCGGTCCTTTCTAGAAGAGGCTGTCTATATCTCCATGCCGCAGCTTGGACGGTCCTCGCCTTTGAGTTCCAGACTTCACCATGCCGCGCCCTTGCGACAGGCTGGGTCATCTTTCCATTTTTGCACATGGAAAATGCAGTTCTGCAACTAGATTGACTTTTTAGCAAGTCGTCGACTGGAACGCGTCGACTAACAAACACAATGTGTTGTTTTTAATGAAATATTTTTCTAACATGAATTTTGTTAACTTATAATGGTTAGAAATTGGTTCTTCGTAAGGTAGATTGAATCGGCTTACGATACTCGTGCGGTCATCACTACTTTGTAAAAAAAAAAGTATAAAAAAAAAATTGAAGCGTCTTCTTGAGCGAAGAACGGCTTCTGAAACTCGTCTCGTAGTTTCTACTTCGTAAGGTAGATTAAATCGGCTTACGATACTCGTGCGGTCATCACGACTTGTGAAAAAAGTATAAAAAAAAATTGAAGCGTCTTCTTGAGCGAAGGACGGCTTCTGAAACTCGCCTCGTAGTTTCTACTTCGTAAGGTAGATTAAATCGGCTTACGATACTCGTGCGGTCATCACGACTTGTGAAAAAAAGTATAAAAAAAAATTGAAGCGTCTTCTTGAGCGAAGGACGGCTTCTGAAACTCGCCTCGTAGTTTCTACTTCGTAAGGTAGATTAAATCGGCTTACGATACTCGTGCGGTCATCACGACTTGTGAAAAAAGTATAAAAAAAAAAAAAAAATTGAAGCGTCTTCTTGAGCGAAGGACGGCTTCTGAAACTCGTAGTTTCCATTTGGGGTATACGTTAATTTTGTTGACTTAAAATGATTAAAATAGAAGTTGTCTTCTTGCATAAGAAAAACAGCTTCCGAAACTCGTACTGATTCGTACTTATGCCTACGTCCATTACTCGAACTTGGCGGCTCTCGCTCTTGAGAAGCTAGGCTTACCGGATCGCGCTCTTGCGTCGGGTTCGCCGTCTTTCCATGTCTGCTCATGGAGTAGACTTTAAATTTTCGATTCGACCGCATATAGGTCAAAATCGCCACTTAAAATTTTGAGAAAAAATATAAAAAAAAAGCGAAAACGGCTATTAGCCGTGGTCGACCTCAGAAATATCTAGAGGTGACTCTTCTATATCTGGCTCATCTCGAGCATCTTCGGGATCTCGACTTATTACATCCGGCTCATCTTGAGCACTTGCGGGAACATTGATTTGAACTAGTGTGGTATCGCTACGTCGCTTTGACCTGGGCGCGATCTCATTGTCTGATGAGGAAGCGTCGTCACTAAGATGAATTTCATCCGGACTATCTTCTGATTCTTCAGACAATTCCAATTCAACATCGGGGTCTCCCTTAGGTGCCGGCCTGATGGCATCGACATGTAATCTCGTCGAAGTTACCCCCTTGTGAATGAGGTAAACTTCATTAGACAATCTCTTTAAAACCTTGTGTGGCCCACTCCACGACGGTGTGAAGGTATGATCCTTCCTGATCCTTTTAGTCATTACCATATCTCCCACTTTATATACGACCGGCGTTACCGCCACTTTGGGCGCGTAACGCCATTGGTAATTTGTTTGATTTTTACGAATCTCCTTGACTCTTTCAAGGCGGGGAACGTCCGCTTGATTACGACGCTCTTGTCTATAAGCGAACATATTCCAATCACCAATCTGCGGTAATTCATAGCCGAGTACTACGAAACTGGGCGTATGCCCCGTAGCGGCGTTTTTTCTTGTTCTCAAGATATATGCCATCTGACTAACATGTCGATCCCACTCGTCGTTGGGTGAACCATATAATAAGGTTTTTAAGATCTTCTTAGCTTCTTGCACCCTCCTTTCTATTGGATTGGCCTGTTGGTGGTAAGCTGCTGTGAAGAATCTTTCAATATTGTTACGTGTACAGAACGTATCGTAAAAGCCGGAATTGAAGTGGCCTCCCTGGTCGGAAATGATGACCCTCGGAACGCCATATCTCGCCACTAGTTCCTCTTCGATAAATTGTGCTATTGTTTTTCCACTGACTTGGGTGAACGCCTTGGCTTCTACCCACTTACTAAATACATCCTCTACCATTAATATATATCGGTTATCTGCATCTTTGGTTCGCTGAAGCGGTCCGATTACATCGACGCTTAGAACTTCGAACGGATGCGATGGAGCATGGCTTCTGAGAGGAGCCTTCGGTTGTGATTGTCTGCTGTTTACGGAATTACAAATAATGCACTCATTTAAATATTTGTTAACTAGTCTCGACAAATTATTAAAATAATAGCGGCCCGAGATGATTCTAACAGTTTCATCGCGGCCGGGGTGACCTACTTCCGGTCGGTCGTGAAAATGAGATATTACTCTCATGACCATACGTTTTGGTACGTATAATTTTTCTATAACATTTTCGCCTCTTGTCTAAAGTGTGCTGCCTATCACTTGTCTTGTATTGAAGAATTTCACCTCTGCCTCGGTTTTATCTGCTTGTCTCACTAGAGCATTCCATCGTTCGATTTGGTCTTGGATATCTCTGGAGTGCGATTGCGCTTCTCTGACCTGATCGTTTAATTCCAGTGTGGTAATTACTGATATTCGTTCCTTGTACGAGAATTTTGGTGGATACATTCTCTCCTCTTCGTCGTCTGCTTCGACGTTCGGGCCTTGAGGATTTCTGCTCAAATAGTCTGCCAATATATTTTCCTTGCCGGGACAATGTTCTATTGTGAAGCTGTATTCCTGAAGTAATAATGACCAACGTGTAAATTTCGTTTTCTCGTCCTTATGCTTATTTAACCATAATAAAGCTCGATTGTCGGTTTTGACTATAAATGGACGGTCTGCCAAATATATTTTGTATTTCCTTATATAATTAACGACGCTCAAACATTCCAATTCATTGATATGGTATTTTCTCTCCGTCGGAGATAACGTATTACTAGCATAAGAGACGATGTGCTTCTGGTCATTATCCCCCAATTGATATAATACTGCAGATAATCCTATTAAGGATGCGTCCGTCTGAAGTATGAACATTTTATTGAAATCTGGCCGGTGCAGTCCTAGAGGTTTATTTAATACCTCTTTCAGTAGGATAAAGGATTCTTGGGCTTCTGTATTCCACTTATAGCGCCAGTCCTTCGAGAGTAGTCGGGTCAAGGGCTTAGTAATTATTGCAACATTCGGGATATATTCACGTACCCAATTACATAAGCCAAGGAAACTCTGAAGCTGGCGCCTTGTCGTAGGCACAGGATAGTTCTGTATCTGCAGAATATGTTTTTCTAAAGGTTGAGTAGTATTGGCATTTATCTTATGCCCGAGATAGGTTATACTAGATGTGGCTACCACACATTTTTCTGGTGACACTTTTAAATTATGTAAACGTAGGCGTTCAAAAACGGCTCTCAGATGATTTACATGCTGTTCTATATTTTCACTGTAGATGATAATATCATCGAGATATACTTTGCAGAAATGAGGCAAGTAGCCGGTCAATACGTCTCTTGCCATAAATTTTTGGAATGTACATGGAGCGGTCTTCAATCCGAAAGGCATCACGTTAAATCGGTAAGATGCTCCATCTAATGTTGTAAACGTAGAATAGTTTTTTGACGACTCCTCAAGAGGGATTTGCCAATATCCGCTCTTGAGGTCCAACACCGTAAATATGTTGGCGTTTCCTAGATCCTTTATACTCTCGTATATCTTTGGTAAGACGGATGCTTCGTCTTCCGTTACTTCATTTAAGTGACGATAATCAATGCAGAAGCGAGGCTTCTTGCCGGGCCTTTCAATTATAATGGGAGGCGAACTGTACTGAGCGGTACTCGGTTCTATGACCCCGGCTTTCAGCATCTCTTCAATTTGATCGTACATAACTTTTTTCTTAGAAGGAGACATGGGGTAGGGTTTGATATTGAACGGGCGGTCGTCTTTAACTTTTATTTTATGTTTCGTTGTCACCGTGGTAGCTTGGGTAGGCACCGCGGTGAACAATTCAGCGAATTCCTCGAATAGAGGTTTTAAATTATCGTTTCCGATGATCAGTTCTTCGGGAAGCCGGCATTGCTTCCTTGCTTGATGTGCCGCTTGATTCCAGAAGACGGTTATTCGCTCTTCGGTGCCGACGTAGACACATTTACGTTGATAATCGAATACGACATTGTGAGCATATAAAAAGGGGGCTCCCAGAATGAGCTCTTCGTTTAAATTTTGAATGACCTGAAACGTGGTCTGAAAGGGTACATCTAGTACATTAACGTTTATGGTCGTAGTCCCGAGGGATTCTACTAAACCATCGCCACAAGCCATAACAAAAGTTTGGGGAGCTGTAAGTTGATCAATGTCGTTCAAAAATTTCGGTTGGATAATATTCCTTGTCGAACCTGTATCCAATAAAGCGTTAACCGCTCGATTATTAATTATAATCTTAATGCGAGGCAGAGGGAAAGCGTCGTTGGTTTGATTGATAGATTCTAATGGAGTGAATCGGTGGGGAGATAGGTTGACTTCTTGATCCTTAAACAGGTAATTAAGGTCAGGAAGGTCATCGAAGTTTTTTAATTTAAACTTCTTGCTTCGGAGCTTCCTCGAGGGTCGCTTCGAGCCTGCTGGGGCCTGGTAGGCGGGGCTGGTACAGTTCGGCCTGGGCCATCGCCTCTGACCCCCGCTTGGTTTCCCGTATTCATATTACGATAGGGATTGTTTGGGCATTCCGCACGAAAATGCCACTGCTCCGTTGGGCAATATCTGCAAGGGCGATACGGGACTCGGGAGTTCCTTACGTCTCCAGTACCCCTTCTCGGTATATCCCCTCTAGGCAGCGAGGAAATATTATTTGCAAAATGCACCCTTGGTGCTGGCGGATTATCTCTTCTTTGAGATCCATTGAATGGTGTCCTAGATGCACCAAAGGAATTGGAGGACGGCTTCGCTAATGCGGAGGGTTCCGTTCTCCAGTTACTGCTCGATTGCTGATTCCCTTGAGCTGAAGCGGTAGAGGTGGACGCTTCTCGGTCTTTGCTTTTCTTTGCATTTTGCAGAATCTCGAATTCTTTATTCTCATCCATGATTTTGGCCATTTGTTCGGTCATCGTCACTAGTGTATTTGTATCTAGTATGACGGCACTCTTTAGGAGCATTTTCATATCAGGTCTCAACTGATTGAAGATGGTAGCCGCCTTCATCGCCTCCGGCTTAAACGGATCGATCCTCTTGAAGAGGCATACCTTCCTGGAAATAAATACTGACGTATTTTCCTCGGCATCTTGTTTCTTGCCATATAAATTAGCTACTGCTTCGGTGAGTACTTCACCTGAATCATAACGGCTTCTGAACCGCTCGAGGAATAGAGGATACGTGGTAATTAGGGTTCGGTATTGTTCGAACCATTTCCTAGCATCGTCTTTGAGCTGTTCTGATATTTTATACAGACGGTCGTTATCCTGCGTAATTCGTACTCGGACGAAAAATTCCTCCATTTGATAAATGAAGGTTTCAGGGTCTTCGTGTTCGAAGCCATGAAATTCCGCATTTGGATGCTTCGACCGATACTTATGCTCGTGCGTGGCTTCGCTTAGAGCTTTGGCAAGACCTGCTGCCATTTGGGCGAACACTTGTTCTGAGGAGGGCTGTATGACTCCTTCAGTGGTACTCGGGCCAACCCCCGAACTACCCAGTACATCCTCCGCGCACGGCCTCTCTAACCCTCTAGAGACGTTGTCCATCACAGATGTCGGCTCGTCGTAAAACTGGAAAGGCGTTGATTCATCCATATCCTTTCCAGAAAGCCCTGCTGACTAACAACGCCCCACGTTGGGCGCCATGTAGAAGAACGCGCTACCGGGCGTCAAAATGACGCGACACCAATTTATTTCTCAGGGGGCGCCAGTCGCGTATTACCCCGTTCTTCTACCTCCCAGGCGGGTTCGAGATAAGATGACTTCGGTAGCCGAAAAGCGGGACCAAGGCTGCACTACCACAGATCGGAAACTACGCTCTCTCTGGACCCGAATTCCCTCGTTAGGGGTTTAGGCACCTCTTAATTTCCTGAATTTTTGCATAAAAAAATCCCAACCGAAGAATTTCTCTGCGGAGGGATTAGTTTTGGTACGCGAAAATCACGTTTTGGTCCATTAATAACGGAATATATTTCTCGAAAAACGCATAAAAAAATCCCTATCGAACCTCCGTAAAACAACCAGAAGGTCGAACGTTAATGCGAATTAACTCGACACATCCGGTTTTCTATACGAAAGTTCCAGGGATTATAGACCGTCAACAGGCCTCAAGATCAATTAAGAAACATTAGTTCAAAGAATCCGTTTATTTAACAGAATTGGTTATACAAAATTCTCAAGAAAGAATCGTGCCTTCCCCAATCAAGGTAGTGACTTTCAGACCATACAAGCGAGAGCGCTCGCGCTAACGATCGATTAGGTAGAAAAGATTCATACGTACCTTCTCAGAATCAAAATGCGAGCTTTTAGAATCATCTCAGACTCTGGGTAAATGAATAATTAAGGCTGACTGAAATTAACTTAAAAAAGTTTTACTAAATGAATTTAGTTTCGCTAGAGACTACCTAGCTTTAAAGTTCTTGTATCGTGGAAATTCACGTACTCAAACACATTCAGAGGACTTATTACTGCATAAGTTGAGTGGCGTTCGATCAGTCCACGACTTACTAACCCTTATCACAGTCGATTAATAATATCGATTTGGCAGCGTCTCACCTTCGAGCGACTATTAGGCAAAATTGAATTTTTGGATTTTTATGCACAAGGCGTTTTCCTCTATAACTTTGTCATTTGAAAAGCCCCGTTATTGGCTTTTCTACCATCGCTTTGTCTGGACTACTCAACGCGCTCGACCAAATTGCGAGCCGCTGGGTCAATCCAAACTCTTTCCATGCGAGAAACCGGCCTTGTACATGTGCATTGATTTTTATCAATTTTTGCTTATCGGCACTACGCCGGCTTTGACAAAATCTTCTATTTTGCCTTTTGGATGCAGTGCATCGTTAAAATTTTATGCTCATACTTTAGAATTGTGCTTTCAATGATCGTACCTCAAAGGTCAATGTCTTTGGTTGAGGAATAAAAAATAAAAAATAATTTAAAGTATATTTTCGTGGTACTTTTTAAACTGACTTCGTGGTACTTTTGAAAAATCCAGTTTAAGACCAATTTTAGCGTACTTTTAAAAAATCGATTTTCGAGCCAAATTTCAAGGTACTTTTGAAAAACTAATCTGCGGGTGAAATTTTGGCGTACTTTTGAAAAATCGATTTTCAAGCCAAATTTCAAGGTACTTTTGAAAAGTTAATCTGCGGGTGAAATTTTGGCGTACTTTTGAAAAATTGATTTTCAAGCCAAATTTCAAGGTACTTTTGAAAAGTTAATCTGCGGGTGAAATTTTGGCGTACTTTTGAAAAATCGATCTTCAAGCCAAATTTCAACGCAGTTTTGAAAAATTAGTCTGCAAGTGAAACTTTGGCGTACTTTCGATAAATCGATTCTTGGGCCAAATTTTGACGCCCTTCCAAAAATATTATTTTTCAAAGTCCAATTTATGGTACCTTTGAAAAAGTATATTATTCATAAATCTTTGTCATTATATACTTCTACTCTGATATTCTGAACCAAAAACATTTTTCCTAAGTGAAAATTCGGTGTTTCTTCGAATTTTCGCCTGGTCATTTCCAACGCCTTATAGAACCCAAAACGGTCCTTGTGGACTGATCTGCGCCTCTGCAGACTCCCAAAAATGTCTTTAAATGAAATTTTTGCCTAAGTCGAATTTTGATTATGTCTTCAACTTAGGACGATTTTGGAGAGTTCTACAACAGGGGCATCTTAGCCTCTCGCGTTAGTGCCAATGGAATTCTTCTGTCGCTCCTTGCCCGATGCTGTTCTGACACATGGGCGGAAGCCACTGTTGTTGGTGAACCTCCAAGGTGGCTTGGTTCGCCAAATTGCACGTTTCGCAATGGTAATATCTGGTTTCCGGGTGGCGGATGCGCCCGTGCTGCCGGATTATTCGGTTTCCGAACAGCCCCGGTCGACGATTCTACCTTTGGCATACGTTCTTGGTCCGAAACTGCCGGTACGTCGGCGGAGTACAGTTTGGCACAATGTCGTTCATTTGTGCCGAACGTGATGGTTTCCTTCTCATAGTCTATGATCACTCTTTCCTCCCTCAGCCACTCGGTGCCGAGGAGAACGTCTTCATGCAGGTTCTCGAGGATGTAGGACTTAATTATTAATAAGTAATTGTCGATATACATAGGCAATCTCACCGGGCCGAACGCCATGTCCGTTCGTCCGTCGGCTAACCTGACCGTTTGTGTGCTGTCCGGCAGTTGTTGAGGTTCTAACAGTCTACGGTTCACTATACTGTAGTTTGCTCCTGTGTCCAACACTGCTAGCACCACTTGTCCATTAAGTTTCACTCGCACTCGCGGTAGTTCCATTTTTTCACTAGCCGCACTGTCTAAAACGTCGGTATTGTTAATAGGGGCGGGCATACCGCGCACAACACTTGTTTCAATAGAAGGTTCACTCCTTGGCACGGCACGTTGATTCGCAACACTCGATGTGGTCTCCACAACTGACTGCTGCTGGCGCGGGCAATCTTTATTGTAGTGGTTTCCCCTACAATGCCTGCATGGGTAGGGGGGGTTGTTTACATCTGCTCTCGCCTGGCTGGTCTGCGCAGGCGCCGCTCGGCGCGGTACGAGGTCTGTGCTTGGCGCTGTTTGTATCACAGCCCGAGGTTCTCGTGGTTGCGAATTTATTTGCCTTGTTGTATTTTGTGGAATACTTGCAGGTAATTTACGAGTATCCTTCAAATCGGTTTCGATTTCAGAGGCGACTTTGGCGAGGTGGTCCATACTTTCTATGTAAACCCCTCTGAGCGCTGTCCTGATCTCAGGTAGTAAAAGTTCGATTACTATATCAATTAACTCGGCGTCGTCCGCAGTTGAGTTCAGCCGGTTATGTAAAGCGATTTTCTGAGATATAAAAAGCTCAACAGGCTCTGTGGATTGCTTCCTTCCGTAAAGCTGTGCACGTAGTTTCGATCTAATTGTCCTATTATTAAATCGTTCTACCAGTCGACGTTGGAAACTTTCGTAATCCAAGTGTACTAATCTGTACATTTCTTGCCAAGCTTTCGCATCTCCACGGAGCTGCGCCACGACGGTAGGCGTCCAGTCCGCATAATGTAGCTGTGTTCGCTCAAAATGATTTTCTACTTCTTTTAAGAAGTAGTAGGGGTCTTCATAATCAGAGCCGCTGTAGGTAATTAATAGTTTCCTATTTTAGTTTTGCATTGTGCTGCGCATCGTTTCTCCAAACTGGTGCAGTGCGTTTTCGAACATGTTGGCATAATAGGCCTGTTCTTCTGTTGGGCGCCACGGGGTTTCATGTTGAAGTCCCAGAAAGTCATCTTGGGTGTTTGCCATTCCTTGGGCTCCATGCCTCTGAGGAGTGTCATGTGGTTGTGTGTCCCGGTTTGTCTCGAAACCGTATCTTTCATCGTAGGTCGCTTCCCTTGGTACATACTGAACGTCTCTGTATGTAACAGTTCTCCTTTCGACTTGAATGTATGCATCATCAGGTGCATATACACTCATCCTGTCTGATTCCCTCCTGGGGGGGTATTGTGCCGGTTGGGTCGCTTGGTTCGAATGCCCCTTGAGTTGGGCGACATGTCTTCGGCGGGGGGAAAACGTAGGGGGGTTGTTCCGGTTTGATGGTGAGAGCGCCGGGGTGAGCCTTCGCAATCCTGCGCCCCTGACGTCCCGACGCACCTGGCTGTGCACCTCTTGGAGCGGCGTGTCGCTGTGGCCCGGAGAGAATGCCGTCTCACGCCCCTTGCCGAAGCTTACACCTTGCGGCATCTGCATTTCTCCAGCTTGGCTCTGGCCTGTGCTTCCATGTGCACCGTGGCGAGAGAGAGCTGGCCTCGCCGTGTGGGTCAGGCTTCCATGCCTCCCAGATCGCCCGACGCGTGCTTCTGGTTCCCTGTCCTGGACGTCGTGTCCGGAGTATGTTGGTGGGGAGTTTTGCCTCCTGAGTGGGCTCGTCACTACAGTGGTTTGAGGGCTTGGTGTCAAGTCGCGGAAAAAGAATCGAAGGGCTGGGTCTTCCTGTAGATTTTGCCAATCTCTTCTTAAATGAATGGGGGCAGTGTCCGTGCTGCTGCTGGTGCGCGACATGCTGAAACGCGGCCCGCACTTGGAAACTGAAGCCGAGAAAAATTCGAAAGTGACACGAAGTTTTTCGAAAGTCCGCTGAAAATCGTCTTTGTGGAAATCGAAAGTACCACGAAATTTGTCTCTGATAAAATTCGAAAGTACGTCGAAGATTGTCTTTGTGGCTGCGAGGAAAATTAATTCTCTCGCACCCCGCGGAATTGATGTTGGGAGACTAGTTCTGATGCATATGAGTGCTTGTACTCATAAACAACGAAGCGTAGTTGACGTGGAGTTTGGTTGAGAATGTCCGAGGCGGCGCTGAATGTCTGGCCCCCAACGGAAACGTGGATTGAGAGCGCTCGAAGCGGTGCTGAATTTCTGGCCCCCAACGGAAACGTAAATTGTGAACGTCCGAGGCGGTGCTGAATTTCTGGCCCCCAACGGAAACGCGTTCAGAGGTGACCCGAAAAAATTTATTTTCTTTAATAATGATTTCGGCGCCGTGTGCACCTGGGGGATGCTTTCTGCGTTCGTCAGAACGGAAAAATCACTTCACAAAGGTTTACATTTTTTCAAAATACAAAAGTTACAGACTTATTGGTGAATTGTTAGTGGTGCATTTGGAAAGACGGCTTGTGCTACTTATTACGCGAGTCAACTTCGACGAGGCACCTGGAGGCCTGGTGAATGCAAGTTAGTGAGTAATCGGCGCGGCACAAGCGATCCCCCTTTGCTGCAGGGCTGGAACTCGGCAACTTGGCTGTAAAAAATGTACATGAACAAATTCACTTCTGCTCAGCGGGCTGGCTTCTCCGTAGCTTAAAGTCTATGCACTGACTCTACGTTAACTAGAGGACTCCCGAGAAGAGGGCTAGCAACTAAAAGTCTTTGTCCTAATTCGAACCTCAGCAGAGAGTTCGTTTTAGCAAGAATGTCACTAAGTGCTGGCAGGCGGATGGCCCCGACCTAGATCAATGTTTTTTGGGTTGAACCTCCGCAGAGAGTTCAAAGCACTGACTGTCTGATCAGCTGGGGCTGCAGGCTGACGGCCCCGCTACCCAGGTTAAAGTTTGTAGTGGTTCTTTACCTTGTGAGTCCGGTATAGAAGCACTTTGTTTAATCACTGTGGGAAATAAATTAGACGTTGCGAGGCCTTATGCTCGTTTTAAATATTTATTTTTTCGGTCAGCTTGTCCTCCTTGGAGCTGAGGGGGTTTGAGCCCAGCTCTGGTAGGATAGGAAAAGAGAGGATTCACTCATTCATTAAGACACTCGGATCGAGTAATACCTTATATTAAATTAAGTTTCACCTGGTAAGGTAGCCAAACTTCCCTAACTCGCGGTTCGCGTAATTTAAAATTTAATTAATTAACTAGTACTTGTCATTCGCAAATATAGTCGTTGTTCTAGCTGTAGAAGCTGTGTACTTGAAAGATTTCATCAGTATTGTAATGATTGTAAAATGTTGCTGGACCAGCTGGGGTTACTACTAGGAGCTCCCTCGGTGGTGAAAATGAATATGGGCCCTCTGGGGTTACCGCTGTGGGCTCCCTCGGTGGCAGAAAGAAAATGATCGAGCCTCGACGTGACGCGGATGGTGCACTGCGAATGACTGATGGCGTCTCCAGTGTCGCAAATATATTTATACTAGGCCGGGGAGAAATGCAGCAATTTGATTGGCTGGCTTAATTTCAGCCGGACTATAACACTACCTTGCATTCGATGAGTCAAGAAAGGGCTAATAAAAAAAGTGCATCGGCAATACCTGCTGTGGTAAGACCAAGAATAAATACATTTTCTTCAGAAGCTAAGCCACCCGTGACGAGATCGAGAGTGAGTTCACTTTCTTCACCTGAACAAATGAGAAAGACAAGGGAACAAATAAGAAAGGCAAATAATGAAAAAAAAAAAGGTGGTGCATTAACACTGATGGAACTTGATAATAAAAAAATTGAATATAAACATTTTGATGACTATAATGAAATAATAGACCGATTAAGACTACTCATAGCTTCACAGTTGGCAGGAAATACGGGACATAATAACGAGATAATTTCAATAATAGAGGAATTAAAAGAGGCTAAAATAATAAGATAAATAGTGTATGTGGGAAGTTAAGGATTCATTTACCCTATCGATAAGTAAAGATGAGTAACATTAAAAAGGAAATAGTAAATGAACTTCATAAACTGGCTAGAAAATCTTTTAAACGAAGAAGAGTTATTGTTAAAGGTATTAATGATCTTTTTCAAGCAGATCTTGTACAGATGATCCCTTATGCTAAAGTAAACAAAGGTTATAAATATATTTTAGTAGTTATTAACGTATTCTCAAAATTTGTTTGGTGTGAACCTGTGAAAACTAAAGGCGGAAAAAATGTTACGGAAGCAATGAAAAAGATCTTATCAGATATCAAAGTTGTACCGAAAAATTTGCAAACAGATTTGGGTAGAGAATTTTACAATAAAGAATTTAAAAAATTAATGGATGAGATGAAAATTAACCATTATAGCTCTTATACAGATCTCAAAGCAAGTGTTGTGGAACGAGTTAATAGGACTTTAAAAAATAAAATGTGGAAACTATTTAGTCTAAACGGAAACTATAAGTGGTTAAATTTGTTACCGGATATTGTTGTTGAATACAATAACACTAAACATAGGACAATTGGGATGCAACCTAAAAATGTTAAAAAGAAAGATGAAAAACGCTTATTAAAAACTGTCTATAACCACCCGAAAACAGTCGATCCAAGGAAAAAAAAATTAAAGTAAATGATTATGTGAGGATTAGTAAATATCGACAAGCTTTTTCAAAGGGATATACACCTAACTGGTCTAATGAAATTTTCAAAATTAGGAAAGTTCATAAAGGTAATCCTAGAACTTACCTTTTACAAGACCAAATGGGAGAGGAAATTTTAGGGAGTTTTTATGAGGAAGAAATGCAGAAAGTAAAATATCCCGATGTATATCTCGTGGAAAAAATTTTAAGAAAAAAGAATAACAAGCTCTATGTTAAATGGTTAGGATTAAGCAATAAACATAATTCATGGATTTCAAATAATAGCATTGTATGAATATAATCTATATTTTATTACTTTTTTCATGTATTATTTAATTTATAATATATTTTTACCTAATAAAACAAATATTCAAGCATAAATATGTTTTATTTCTATATAATTTCACATACATAAATACAAAAATACTACCTATGTGGTTATATATGATTAAGTATCATATAAATTACAAAATCTCTCATTATATACATTATATCTATGAGTACTGTCTAAAATGGGGTTTATAATATTTGAAGTTTGTTTATTCTTCTATTAAACCGAACTCTATCGAGGGCTACAATTTCCTAATATCTCTTTCTTGATAATTTATATGCAAAATTCCACACCACCATAAAATTAATCTTATTGTCTCTTAAATTAAATGTCACTTTCTTTATCTTTAGATCCTACCACAATATTCAGCTTCCAATATATCTGGATAAATATAAATTAACTCCATAAGCATAATGGTATTTTCATTATAGCCATTTTTATTCTTTTCAATAAGATTTACTGCATTTTCAAATACATTTCCTTCTTGATGTTGTAGTTCCCTCACCACATTCCTGAAATAACTTTGGAATTGCAATCTTTTTAAGGTCTCAATGTTAGCCTTAATGAGTGGTAATGCTTCCCACAACTTGCAAATCGATTCATATCCCAAGTAAATGTAAGAGTTATTTTTTATTATTTTTATAACTCTGGAATAGGAAATTTGCTCAAATTTTATAAGAAAGTTATCAGTCTCTACTGGTTCAACTTTATCTATTTCATTTTTGTCTTGCGGTGCTGGAGGCAAATTATTAATTAAATCATTAATACTCAGTTCAGGTAAACTAAATAAACTGCCACTGTAAGCCATTGTGAACACTTGAATTTCTTTAACTAGTTGACACAAAAAACTTTGTTACAATGCCTGTGTACGTCTCTTTTTATAATCAGAATAATTTGATATAGTGGGGGTGCTGAATTGCGGTGGGAGGTTTTGAGTTGTGGCGGGAGGTTTTGAATTGTGGTGGGAGAGATGGGAGGTCCTCACCATACATATATATGATGATGATCATATATATGATATGAGGGGAGGGAATGATCCTAAATTATGGTGGAGGGGAGGTTGAAAATCCACCACTACTTTCACTTATTCAGTATGAAATGTGAAATCAATTATGCAGCAGGTGCCTTGATAGGTTGTATATCACAATTGTCACACACGGTGAATATTTTTTCATTTTTGAACGTACTGTATTCCTTTAATACACTCTTACATCTGATACATATCCATACACAGACGGGCATAATGATTAAGTGTTTGGAGCAATGGTAAAATATGTACTGCCTAACCTATGACATACCCCTTCCATGGTGATGAGGTAGGGAGGGGGTAGGGCGTGGCTTATGAAAAAATGGAGGGGTTATGGAAGAGTGGAGGGGATGGGGCGTGGCTTATGAAAACATGGAGGGGGTTCTGAGAAGTTGGTGGGGGATTGAGCGGGGCTTGGGGAAAAGTGGAGGGGGGTTATAGAAGAGTAGAGGGGGTGGGGTGTGGCTTATGAAAAATGGAGGGGGTTCTGAGAAATTGGTGGGGGGTTCTGGAAGAGTGGAGGGGGGTACTAAAAAGTGGTTGGGGGTGTCACAGAACTGTCATTTCTTTACTACTAATGCAAAATAAAATCATAAGTTAATGGACAAAAACCGATTTGTCCGGCAGACCCAAAAGAATATAAACATGTATTTACCTTACTCGTTTACTAAGTAAGCAAAAATAATAGCAACATCATTGATCATGTTTAACAACAATCAGCACATCATTTAACAATACAACTCCAAAAAAGAAAGTGGTCTGTCCGGCGGACCAGACCAGTGTATACTCGTTTGTATTTGGACCCGCTGAAACCGAATCCGAAGTCAGAATTGTCAGATTGGCTCGTTTTTCACCCCCAACCCCAAAGAACACCCCCCAAAAAAATGGTCTGTCCGGTGGACTGGACCAGTGTATCCTTATGTATTTTGACCTGCAGAAACCGAATCCGAAGTCAGAATTGACAGATTGGCTCGTTTTTCATCCCAACCCCAAAAACACACCCCCTAAAAAATGATTTTTGCGGCGGACCATACCAGCGTAACCTTATGTATATAGATCCGCTGAAACCGAATCCGAAGTCAGAATTGTCAGATTGGCTCGTTTTTCACCTCTAATCCAAAAAAAAACAAAAAGAAAGTGGTCTGTCCGGCGGACTAACCAGTAATAGTTAAAATCAATTTTGTGGATTTCAATTAGTTTTCGTTATTGTTCTGATTTATTTTATTAGTGAACGTTCTATTTAATTTCCACAATTCATTTTTAATCTAATTTTAATAGAATAATTCTTTGTAGTGAATATTATAGCATATAAGATTTTACTGCCCATGAAAATTTAATTCATCTATTATTATTATCTAAAATCTTCACTACTAATTCCGTAAAATATATGCGCTGGTGCATATGGAAAAATCTACTTAATATTTTAAAATAAATGCCATTCTTTACAGCTTTGTGAGACACTGTTCAAAAGTTTGTTAATTCCATAGTTTTAATTATATAATTTTGGTTAATGTTTAAAACAAAATATTATAAGGATGTGTATTTCATGATATTTCAAAAACAACCCCAAAACAAAAAGAAAGTGGTCTGTTCGGCGGACTATACTAGTGTACCCTTATGCATTTTGACCTTTTCTTTGCGGGGGAGGGTAAATCTTCAAAAGACGCCCGCCTGTTGTTTGTCGGCGGGGAATGTTGGATTCTTACCCTTTCGTAGGGAAGCCTACCAACTCCTCCTCTTCCTGAGCCACCACCCTGGCATCATCCCGTAGGGATATTCATCGCGGGTGGTTGGTCATTAGTTTTAGACTCCGTTCTGGACTCTTTGTCGAGTCCTTTCCTCCGCTTCCTTGCGGGACATTATGTCGGTAAGCATTTTTGCAGTTATCTTCCTTGCTCCCTATCATTTGTGGTACTATATCCTCGGGTAGTAGGCTGACCCCTAGGTCAGCCTACTACCCTAGGGTGAGCCAGGTCCTCTGTCTCGTGGCCTCCCATCTTCCACATGCAAAGAGGGCGTGCTCTGCGGTGTCGGGCTGTCCGCAGTATATGCAAGTATCGTCTTCGTGCTTACCGATTCTTTTAGTATATGCCCGAAAAGAATCGTGTCCTGTGAGGGCTTGGGTCAGGAAGTAGTCCAAATTTCTATGCTTGCAGGTCACCCAGTCTACAACGCTTGGGAATAGGCGCTTCGTCCATTGTGCCGTCTCGGTATTATCCCTCCAGGCCTCTTCCTACCTCTTCATCATGGCCGTCCTAGTATCTTCCCTAGCTTGTGCCAACCAGTCTTGGGGCACTCCATATATCCTGCGTCTCTCCTCCATCATAGGGACTATTGGAAGGGAACCCGTGATAACCTGTAGGATCATCGCGGACACTATGCGGTACGCCCTGGCAAC
The DNA here is from genome assembly GCA_936432065.2 of Rutpela maculata. Taxonomy (NCBI): domain Eukaryota; kingdom Metazoa; phylum Arthropoda; class Insecta; order Coleoptera; family Cerambycidae; genus Rutpela; species Rutpela maculata. The sequence continues at coordinate 85,011,158 of OW386290.2, forward strand.
TCTTAGCAATATTTTCCTCTGCGTGCTCACGAGTTTGTTCTTATATCTGCCGATGCGAAGGACGTTATCCCACACCGGAGCTCCGTATAGTAAGGTGGAATCTACCATCCCCGCCAAGATTAGCCTCTTCTCCATGCTGGAGTCTCTTATGTTAGGGAGGATCCTTGTTAGGGCAGTGATCCTGCCTTCCCCCTTTTCCACTGTGTTTAGTGTATGTGCGCCGAAGGTACCCCGGGTGTCGAAGACGATCCCCAGGGACTTTAGTGTTCTGCGCGGGACGACAGCTGTGCCCATTATCCTGATCTCAATGTCTTCTCTTTTCTGACGGCCCTTCAGGATCATCACCTCGATTTTTTGCGGGGCAAGGGTCAAATGATTCTCCTCCATCCACATGCAGGCTAGTTCTGTCACGGTGCACGTTTTCCTATTGAGCTCTGGTATGCTGTCAGCTGTTACGATCAGGGCCAGATCGTCGGCGTATACGTTGAGGTGGGCCCCTCTTGGTAGCTGGATCCATAGCACCTCATCGTACATGATGTTCTGCAGGGTTGGGCTAAGGACCGAACCCTGCGAGACGCCCGCGGTGATATCGTGCGTCACCCCGCCGATCTTTATCCTCCGTTGTTTGAAGTAGTCAGAAATTGTATTGACCAGGTATCTGGGGATGTGTTTCCTCCGCCGCAATGATAAGGCCCCAACTAGACGGATTAAAGGCGCTTGACATCAAACGTGATGAGGAGGCACCAGGTCTTACCTGGGGCCTTAGCTAGTTCCGATACTTTCAGCCCTCCTTTTCTAAATCCGAATTGGTTTTCCGCGATGCCCTGGTTTCTGTCGAGCTCACGGACTATCCTGTCCCTGATCAGGATCTCGTACAAGTTACTCATGATATCCAAAATACAGATAGACCTATGGGCGCTGGGGCTGTTTTCCACTTCTCCGGAAAGACTTCTATTCGGAGCAAACCATTTAGGATGTCCAGCGTCATATCAGCGGCCACTTCTAGGCACTGCTTTATGGTCTCCAGGGTTATGCCATCGGGGCCCGGGGCCGTCCCATTTTTTAGCTTTCTTCCAGCCTCTATCAACACTTCTGCCGAAATCTCAGGAGCCTCCGGATCGATGTCTCCCAGGCATCGTTACGGATAGGGAACAATTCTCTAATTACCTCCGCCCATCTTTCGGACGTAATCGTATAATTCGTCCTCTTAACTGCTTCATAACTATCTTATAGCCATCGCCCCAGATATCTGATTCCAGTCGGTTGCACAGTGCCCTCCAGTGTTCCCTTTTTGTATGCATTTTGACCTGCTAAATCCGAATTCGAAGTCAGAATTGTCAGATTTACCCGTATTCCACAACCAACCCCAAAAAACACCTCCAAAACAAAAAAAAATGGTCTGTCTGGCGGACCATACTAGTGTATCCTTATGTATATAGATCCGCTGAAACCAAATCTGAAGTCAGAACTGTCAGATAGGCTCGTTTTTCACCACTAACCCCAAAAAACAATCCCAAAATAAAAAGGAAGTGGTCTGTTCGGTGAACTGTACCAGTGTATCTTTATGGATTTTGACCTGCTGCATCTGAATTAGAAGTTAGAATTGTCAGATTTGCCCGCATTTCATTCCTAACCCCAAAAAACACCCCCAAAATAAAAAAAATTGGTCTGTCCGGTGGACCATACCAGTGAATCCTTATACAGGGTGTTCCGGCACTATGGGGCAATACTTCTGAAACGTATACTTTGGGTCAAAATAACACTGAAAGTACCTATAATTTCTTTTCTTAGGGCGCCCCCCTAAGGAGATATTGCCCTTTAAAGGTTACATATTCAAGAAGGTTTTTTGCCTATTACTTCCAAACCGTTCTATCGATTTTAATACAATTTGGACTATGTACATATTAAATGAGTATCTTTATTTCAGAAATATAGCGCCCTTCGTATTTTGTCTAGGAAGCCAATGCTTTTTACCCCTATATTTTGACAAATTAATTTTTGAAAATTAAGGTCACATTTTTAAATTCCTTAAATAATTTTCTAAAAAAAGATATTCTTGTTTGACATCGATAAAGCGATCCGTTTTTGAGAAAAAATAATTTTACTGATAAGGGACAAAGACTGACATTTCGTCAACACATAACTACATACTACAACTACAATACACACATAACTACATTAACTACATAACTAAAATAAATGTTCGATGTGAGCACCCTGTACAGGAATACATTCTCGTAAGCGAGATAAGTTGGATCGCTGAACCTGAAATAGCGTTCCAGGGTTGTTCCGAATGGCTTCACATTGGGTAGTGATTCTTTGTAACATCTCTTCCCTTGTTTGTACTGGTGCTTTATACACTAAATTTTTGAGATGACTCTAAAAGAAAAAATCTAATGGGTTTAGATCAGGAGAACGAGGAGGCCACGGTACTGGTCCTCCACGGCCAATCCATCGGTGGGGAAATTTTTGATCTAAATATTCCCTGACTGTGATGCTGAAATGAGGAGGAGCTCCATCATGCATGTACGTCATGTTTCTTATAGTTGCTATCTTCCAGTAAACCATCTAGATTTTCTTGTAGAAACCTTAAGTAATTTTCCCAATTTAATCGATTTTCCAAAACAAATGGCCCTATTAAATAATTTCCAATTATTCCTGCCCAGACGTTAATTTGGAATTGTCACTGGTGACGAGTTTGAATAATTGCACGAGGATTTTCATCGTTCTAACTATGTAGATTGTGAGAATTTATTACACCATCCCTGCGAAATCCTGCTTCATCCGTGAACAAAACACTACCAATAAATTTGCGGTCTTCCTGTTGCTTTTGCAGGAACCAATTAGCTTATTGAACTCGAGCAGGATAGTCGTCCGGGGACATTGCATGAACTTTCTGGATGTGGAAAGGATGGAGAAGCTGTTCTTTCAAAATTCTGTGAACCACCGACTTCGAAGTGTTAAATTGCGCTGAGAGCTTCCTAATGCTTACTGATGAGTCTTCGGCAACAGCATCTAATACAGCTTCTTCCAGTACAACTGTGCGAACAGTTCTAAGACCACCTTCACCCCCTCGTTTCGGTTCCACGCTCCCTAGAAATGAATAGCATTATTTTATTAAAGAGTTATTTATTCTTTAATTTTTAATATTTTATTTTTTTATTGCTAAGATGGATATCTACCTGTTTCTCGTATTCGACGGTTTACCCGTTCAAAAGTTTTCCTGTTTGGAATAACTCTGTTAGTAAAGTGTTCCCCATAAAGCCGTCTGGCTTCCGAACCATTACCGGCGGTAAGTCCGTACATAAGTTGCATGTCAGCATATTCACCAGATGAAAAATTTGCCATGTCAATAAACTACTATCACAGAACTACTTACAACTTACTTATTACTTGCTACTCAAATTTGACGTTTAAATGTATTCAATTGTTTTCTCACAGGTATCATGCGGTAGTTTATATTAATAGTATTTCTTGGTCCCTTATCAGTAAAATCATTTTTTCTCAAAAACGGATCGCTTTATCGATGTCAAACAAGAATACCTTTTTTTTAGAAAATTGTTTAAGGAATTTAACAATGTGACCTTAATTTTCAAAAATTAATTTGTCAAAATTTGGGGATAAAAAGCATTGGGGGTGGAACACCCCTGGCTTCCTAGACAAGATACGAAGGGCGCTATATTTCTGGAATAAAGATACTCATTTAATATGTGCACAGTCCAAATTTTATTAAAATCGATAGAACGATTTGGAAGTAATAGGCAAAAAACCTTCTTGAATATGTAACCTTTAAAGGGTAATATCTCCATAGGGGGGCGTCCGAAGAAAAAAAATTATAGGTACTTTTAGTGTTATTTTGACCCAAACTATACGTTCCAGAAGTATTGCCCCATAGTGCCGGGACACCCTGTATATTTGGACCCGCTGAAACCGAATCCGAAGTCAGAATTGTCAGATTGGCTCATTTTCACCCTTAACCCCCTACCAAGGCCCAGATGGTCCAACCAGCGGACCATATCAGTATATCCTCATATATTTAGTAAGGATACACTGGTATGGTCTGCCGGACAGACCACTTTTTTTGTTTTGGGAGTGTTCTTTGGGATTGGGGGTGAAAAACTTCTTACAATTCTGACTTCGGATTCAGTTTCAGCAGGTCCAAATACATAAGGATACACTGACCAGACGGACCATATTTTGGGGGAGGGGGTGTTTTTCTGGGGTTGGGGGTGAAAAACGAATCAATCTGACAATTCTCGTCTCGGATTCAGATTCAGCGGGTTAAAATACATAAGGATATACTGGTATGGTCCGCCGGACAGACCACTTTTTGTTTTGTTTTGGGTGTTTTTTGGGGTCAGGGGTGAAAAACAAGCCAACCTGGGGGTATTTTCCTATTTTTTTTTTATTGAATAATATCATAGGATATGTACAAACAAGCCTTCCAATACAGATTTCCGCGAAAATAATTATCAAATTTTTGAGAAAACAGAAGTTATAATAAGTGGAGCAACAGGTGTTTTAAATTGGTGACGTCGTTAAACTTGCTGATGACGTAGTTGAACTGTTTAGATTTGTTGATAGAATGTTTTTATACAAAACAATGTGGTGTTGCCAAGTTGAAATTCCTTCTCTAGTTCTAGTGAGGATGTTTGAAGAAAACAGGAGTATAATGCTTATTTATTAAATCAATTTTAATATATTTATCCACGAAATTTAATTTTCTTATGTAAAAAATAATAATAGGCGTGAATTATTAATATTTTAAATAATTTTTAATGCCCATTAGATTTTTGAAACCATATTTAGCAAAACATGACAACAATGTCAACGGCCAGTCAAATGACAGATGTGTTCTGACGATCGTGTTGATATGATTTAAAACATTTCAATTTATTTTATCGAGGTATTTGCTGTTATTTAAAAATAATAGATAATGTCGTCGAAAAGATGTTTTATAAAAAGTTGTGGAAACACAAGTATAAGTGCGTGGGAAAAAATTTTTGTAACTGTTCCAAGAAATATGGATACTTAAATAGAAGTGTTTACCTTTGCGTTTTCACATTTTTCACGTTTTCTGACAAAAAATCCAAATTTTCTTTATAGAAAGAATCTATCATGTCGTAATCAACTTTGGGTAGATTGGATGAATCTCCTTTCACAAAATTCAACTCCATCTTAATAGTTTATTGATAAAATATAAAAAAAAAAAACGAAATCAAACGCTACATAAACAAACAAGTAAATCTAACCTATGTTTCTTTCACTTATATCACAGAATAAGTTCTCTTTTCTGTGCTTATATTATGACAAGAATTGACAACTAACAGCAAGCAAGCAAAGTTGAAAGCTGGAAGAGAGCCGTTTTTATACAATGTTGCGACATAATACTCGCCGCGAATTTTGTTTACCTTTTCAAGATAACTTCTAAATAATAACAAATATAAATAACTTTAAATTCCTTCTAAATACATGTATATAATATTTATTGATTTTCAAGATATTGAGCAAAATAGAAGTGTTATAGCACAAAAGACAGGAACTGTCTTCTGTGGTTATAGATAGGCAGAATAATGTAAAGAAAATACACAATTTGGCATTCAAATAAGCTAGTTACCGTCTAAGCGAAAGTTGTCTGTTATTGGTTAAATTATTTCCCGCCAAATAAAATCGTTTGAAATATGCGTCTAGACGGGCGTATTCTTATTTCTTATTTTTATTTAAGAAATTATTGTTTTGGTTTAAATTGATTATGCAGTAATTGCTAAAATAATAACATTACTCGATATATATCACCAAAACTGAATTAAAAAAAAATGGAAACTACCCCATTCTGACTTCGGATTCGGTATCAGCGGGTCCAAATACATATGGATACACTGGTTTGATCCGCCGGACAGACAACTTTTTGGGAGGGTATTTTTTGGGATTTAAGGGTGAAAAGCGGGCCAATCTGACAATTTTGACTTCAGATTCGGTTTCAGCGTATCCAAATACATACGGATACACTGGTCTGGTCCGCCGGACGGACCACCTTTTTTTTCGTGGGGCTGTTCAATTAATTATATAATAGACAGATCTAGTCTGTATATTGGACGTTTCGCGAAGAACACTTATATCCTTAAATCACCTATCGTTATAGGCAGTTAATGGGTAACTTTTGTTACAACAAACACTAACATTGAACACAAACTTTTAGTTAGATTCTTAAGTATCCAATATGTGTTACCCGTATAACCACGCTGTACAGCTTATATAGAGAATCTATAGTCTTACTTCGATATAGGTTATCTTTACGCATGGATACAGCAACGATGCGGCATACGTACCGATCTAATATAGTACGCTAACGCCTGGATAACGAAATAATACCGATTCAATAAAGTTTGCATTTCGTTGGAATAAAGTTCATGTAAAGGTGTATTCTATGATTCTGTAAATAACGAGCACTAATACTGCATAGGCCTGTTAAAGAATAAATCTTTATTTCTAATTTAAAAAAATAGATGAAAATAATAAACACTTTTTTAATCACCCAACCACCGTGCCGTGCCGCGTTTCAATTCTTCGCTATCATGCTCCAATTAATATTAGTATTCCGTAAATTCATTATTTATAGTGATATTTAAACAATTTTACTTACCTTGTTGCTCGACGGGCTACTGGTCGAATTGAACGAAGCAGGTTACTATGCGCAAGCATATGCAGACGATCTGGCTATCATGATAAGAGGCCGATTTGAAGTGACTATCGCAGGGCTCATGCAACATAGTTCAGTTATGGTGTAACAGACACGGGCTCTCGGTCAACCCTGGCAAAACAGAGCTAATGCTGTTCACTAAAAGGAGAAAGACAAGCAATTTTCAGCTTCCTTCTCTCATGGGCACACGTTTGTGTCTTTCCCGTACAGTGAGGTACCTGGGAGTAACCCTAGATTCCAAACTGTCATGGAAGGACCACGTGGAAACTTAAGCGAGGAAAGCCTGCGCATCCCTATGGATGTGCAAGCGTATCTTCGGTCTTAAGTGGGGAATAAATCCAAGGACCACCCTCTGGATGTACACCGTTATGGTGAAACCCCTCTTAACATATGCGGCCCTTGTGTGGTGGCACTCCCAGGTGCGCTCCACAATTAGGGCTCGCCTGTGTCAAGTTCAAAGGCTAGCTTGCCTAGGAATAACAGGAGCAATCAGGACTACTCCAACGGCTGCAATGGAGACCATCCTTGGACTAACTCCCTTGCATGTCGAAGTGGAACTGGAAGCTAGGAAAGCAGCAAATAGACTGTTTAAAGGTGGAATGTGGAACGCGACGGGACAAGGGCTGGGGCACACAAAGGCTCTAGCTCTGTCTATAAGGGACGCTGTTCAGTCAGAGGACGACCGGTGTCTCCCCGTCTTTGAGTTCACTATTCCATATACAGTCGTGTTCCCTAGTCGAAACGACTGGGAACGCGATAAAATGAATCTTCTGAGTCCCGGAGGTCTGGAATGGTACACAGACGGATCGAAGACTCAGGAGGGAACCGGTGCTGGTGTACACGGATGTAAGCCAAGGGCTCGTATATCGGCACCACTTGGTAAGTATCCTAGTGTATTTCAGGCTGAGATATATGCCATTTTACTATGTGCAAGCGAAAACCTCAAGAGAGGCTTCGTTAATAAGTATATTTATATATGTAGCGACAGTCAGGCAGCCTTGAGGGCTCTTGCATCAAACAAGGTGACCTCTAAGCTTGTGCTGAACTGTCGAAACATTCTGACTGAGCTGTGTGAACGCAACTCAGTTAAACTTATATGGGTGCCCGGACACAGTGGAGTCGAGGGCAACGAAGAAGCAGATAGTTTGGCGGGCGAAGGAGCAAAAACTCCTTTCCCTGGCCCCGAGCCAGCCTTCGGTCTGCCAAGAAGTCTGATACAATTAGAGCTGCAAGACTGGGCTACGGCACAGTTTAACGACTATTGGGCTCAAGCCCCCGGAATGAGGCAGTCGAGGCTCCATATAAAGGGGCCCTCGACTGACTCCACGGTAGAGTGGCTGATTGGGCTCGATAGAGAGCGATTGAGACGGTTGGTAGGCCTGATAACAGGACACTGTCCTCTGAACAAGCACCTGCATACAATGCAGTTGAAAGATGATCCTATTTGTAGGATGTGTGGAGAGGAGGATGAAACTATCACTCATATCCTGTGCCATTGTGCACCAATAGGAGTGTCAAGGTACAGGTATTTCGGAAGGCAGTTTCTACAGCCGGAGAAACTACGGGACCTACCCTGGAAAGGGCTGCTCTCCTTCGTGGAGAGCACTGGTCTTTTCTAGGGGATCCTAAATGTCGCGAATGTACAATGGGCCGATAGACATGAGTACTGCGGATCTTCGGATCTGCTCACGTTTTCTAATAATAATACCTTGTTTAGGCCTCGAACCCACGTCTACTATGTACGTATCTCGGTTATCCTAACGCCTTAACGTGGGCGGTTTCGTGAACGTAATTCGATAATTTCTCCTGCATCCCTGAACCGATTGAAAAAATTTTTTGATATTCTTTTAGGGACAGCTTTGTAGAATGGTATTTAAAACTAAAAAAAGAAAAAAATTTTTACTTGTGCGAAAATCAAAAAAAAATTCTTTTTGACTTCTCAATAGTCTGGTACCATTGTATAATGTTATCTCTAAAGGCCTATCAAAAAAATTTTTTAATCGGTTCAGGGATGTAAGAGAAATTCTCGAACTACGAAATCATTTTCTTAAGCACGGCACCGGCACCCTTAACTGACTGCGCCACCAGGGTGTCCAGCTTTAATGATAAAAGTCATAGTAATGGATATCGGGATTTTATATTAAATGATATCGGTATCTAATAATTGAGTTTATTATAAGAAATTGAGAAAGACACATATTAGATGAATATTTATGGTAAAATGCACCTAATTTTATGTTGCGTAAAAGAACCTGCAATTTCTAAAATTAGTGAGACAGAATCCTTAAAATACCTGTTGTTATTGTTATTATGTTATTAATTAATTTTTCTTTGCCTATTGTTAAATTTCTACACAAACAAGTTTGACTCATCGCATCTATATTCTTCCATTCTTGACCGGTGTGACATTATACAGTGTGTCTCACTTTTCGTCACTACACCTCATTATCTCGGCCATTTGTTGATCGATTTAGATCAAATTTGGTACACTTCTTTTGTTTCAGATTGTGATTAAAAAGTTATTTTAAAATTTTTTTTTTCGAAATTAAATACGATCAAAAGAAATGGGCAAAAATTAGGAATTTATATTAGCGATTGAGATAGGGTTTTTGCTTTTACAGAATCTTGTTCGGCATGACCTAAAACCCTTGTATACTAAATTTCGTTAAAACAAAAAAATCATATCTAAGATTTCAATAATAATCACCCTACTATTCGAATTATTTATTGTCGGATATTTACATAACTTGGTAGTCGTGTAATAATGACGCTAATTAAGCATTAGGACACATTTTTTTATCCAAAACACTATTATGAAATGAATATTTGAAAAATGGTGGCTATTTTTTCAAACACTTAGAACTCGGCATACCAATATCTTTGTTAACATGGAGTGCTTTAGAATGGATTTGACAATTCTTGTTATTTCAATTTTATCAGCAATAATTAATTGTTGTGCAGCGATGTTTAAGTTTAATTTGACATTCAATGCAATTGTCAAATCTATTCCAAAGCACTCCATGTTAATAAAGATATTGGTATGCCGAGTTCTAAGTATTTTAAAATATAGCTACTATTTTTTAATTATTCATTTCATAATAGTGTTTTGGATAAAAAATGTATCCTAATGCTTAATTAGCGTCTTTTTTACACGACTACCAAGTTATGTAAATATCTGACAATAAACAACTCGAATAGTACGGTGATTATTATTAAAATATTACCTATGATTTTTTTGTAAAGGAATGAATATTTTTTAATGAAATTTGGTATACAGGAGTTTTAGGTCATGCCGAACAAGATTCTGTAAAAACAAAAATCCTATCTCAATTGCTAATATAAATTCCTAATTTTTGCCAATTTCTTTTGATCATAGTAGGCGTATTTAATTTCGAAAAAAAAAAAAATTTTAAATAACTTTTTAATCATAATCTGAAGCAAAATAAGTATAACAAATTTGACATAAATCGATCAAAAAATGGCCGAGAAATTGGTGGTGAAAAGTGAGACACACTGTATATGCATTATATCACCATTAAACACAAATCTAGTAAATAAAAAATAACATAACCTACAAAAATGCCACAGCTTCAAAGAAAACGCTATCGCAAAACAATGTTCAAGGTGTGTTAATAGAGAAAAACAGACGTCACAAAAGAGCGTTGGTTAGAGAAAAAATAGTAGATTAACGTAGAATACATATCATATATACAACAGTGTTGCACAAGCGACAATTCTTCATAAGCGTCAAATGTTACCGGTACCGGTAACGCATCGTCCGTAGCACGTTGCTATAAAGAATGTGTACAGATGCATGAATTACAATAGTATATTACGTAATGAGTGTTGTAAGAAGCATATTACGCACGAATGGAAAAGTTACGCATGATGCCGCGTAGCGGCGAGTGCGTATTTCCATGAGTGCGTAATTGCTTTACAACTCGAATTATGTACTATGCTTTACCTACGATCATATTTATTTATTTATTTAGTAAAATCTGAATTTAGTTTACTTGTTAAAAATATTATTCAATAAATATTATGTCAGTTTTGACAGCGTTTGAAAATTACGTAGGCGCTTTTGTCTTTTTAAACCCCGCGTCAGCGAACTAAGCCACCTATATTTGCGTGTCCCGTGCGTTTTGTTTACCGTACGATTTGTTTACAGTGCGTTTTATTTACAATATGTAAAATCAAACTTACATAGATGGGGGGTAGTATCTTTTTACTATTTACAGTAGTGATCGTAGGTAAAATTTTTTAATATGTACAGATAGACCTTATAATCGGTAAATAATTCTTTCGCCGAATCTATATCGATGTTCTGTACAGTAATCTGTCACGATGCAGTATAGATATTGCGTGTAGAAACTATATAGGTATAGCCCAGTCGACGAAGGTATATACCCACAAAAAATTGCAAACTGTGTAAACTTTTTTTTGAGTTCGTGAAAGTGTGTAGAACAATATCCTGAAAAGTTTGCATTTCGCTCGGGTGCGGAACCAAAAAAAAAGTGAAAAAAAAAATTTTAAACGTATTATTTCAAAATTTAGAAATTAAATCAAGCTAGAAAAAAATAAAAAATACAGATGGATAGATCACGTATTTATGAACAAAAAATGTACTAACAAAATTTATCGTTAAAGCCTCGATTTTCCCGGAAAAAAACGTTATAACTCGGAGCGAGATCCATGCGTGCACGCGCTTGAATACGCATGACTGTGATACCGACGCACTGAATTACATGTCATTAAATCAGAATTTGTTAAATCTATATGAGTGTTGGTTCATTTAAAATATGGAAATTGTAGCTTTCTGGTGCTTTTTTGTTTCAAACAATATAAGCAAAGGATGGATGGGAAAAATATGCTTATATATATGTTAGATTTGACTTGAAGATAATCACTTTTTAAAAACAATTTTTTATTATTTAAAGTTTACAGGTTATTATTATTATTATTATTTTTGTGTACTTATTACACTTAACACTACTAGGTATAAGTACGTATAATACTTAGAACATATAACGTTCTTAAAATGATAAAATAAGCTTGAAACTATGAACTACTGAGTTTAACGGTAGAATGCTAACTGACGGCTTATGGTCGTTCAGTCATATTTATAATGTTTGTTTATCTTATGTTGAGTTAACAATAATTTTGAATAATTTGCGGTTCGCAGAGTAACCCAGACTGTACGTGATTTTAAAGGATGATGATATTAAATTATAAAAGATAAAGAAAAGATTTGGATTAAAGTTACGTGATTATCAGCACTGGTATTGAATTACTTATGCGAACTAATTGATACGGGACTTATATAAAATATTAATACGTAACATTCTTAAATCTAATATAACAGCTCCCCTTCATATAAAAAAAAGTTGATGCTGTGAATCAACTTTTTAAGCGTAGTTCTTACTAAAACTAGGATTCAGTTCAATATCTTCTAGTGGTTCTCGTATGTTTACGCGTGGTCTTCTTTTGGGGATTAGACGTCCGTATCCGCCGAATATCCTGGACCTCGATGGCTGTGGAGGTTGTGGTGGTTGGTCATCTGATGTGGAAACGATTCTAGTGTCACTTCTTTTCTTACACTTACAAATTATAAATAAAATAATGAGTATTACAATTAGGACTATAATTAAATAGGTGAACCAGGATATATTTTTGGTTACAAATGGTTCGTTGATAAGTTTGTTTAGATCGTCAGAGTACTGATCTAGTTTGTGCTTTGCGATGTTTAAATCGTCCGTGTTGATGTTACTTAATTTCAGGGGTTTCAGAGTCGGGAGTTTGGATTTCTCCGGTAGATGGTTACAACAATCGTATGGTATCTGAACTGGATGATTGCTGTAGGTGATGTTCTCTTGCTGTTGTGTCGATGCATAGACTCTGGTGCTGCCTATGAAAGCACTACACTCCGGTTTTAATGTCAAAATAGAGTTTATATAGATTAGTTTGGTAACAACGTCCCTGTTGCTACATTTCACGGTCACTGGTAGACTGTCTGAAACCGATATCAACCATTTATTGTTGCTTAATGTTTGCATACTGTAGTCTTTTGCAAAAAATAAATTCGATTGGCAAGTCCGGGGCACTGCACTTAATTGTCTTAATATTTGTGCTTCGCGTATCTCGTCACTGTCTATCGGGTACGGAAGCACATTCGAACAAAGTCTCACACTAGGGTTCAAACGTTTACAATTTCCAAGGTTCGGGAGCGGTACAAATAACAGTGAATCATCATCTTTCGCTATGTATTTATGCGTTGTTGACAGGATGTGATGAAGTCCTGTTCGATTATCCAATATAGGAATGGGATAAAGGTGGTAAAGGGTGTAGCTTTCCGGTTCTGTTAATGGGATTTTCAAAACAAATACTATTTTAGATCCAGATTGAAAAGCTTGGAGCTCTATAATGTCAAAATATTGGGCTACCTTCGAGATTCGTGGGGTTATTGGCAAATTATTTTTATGTAGGGATTGAGATACTTCTTGTAATGAAGTGACCAGATCTTTTGGAGCAATTATTGAACTGTGCAAAATTTTCAATCTAGCAAACGTGATTGAATTTAAAATGTTATCTAAACTGTTTTCTAGAAACACATAACTTTCCATCAGAGATTCACATAGCTCAAGTACTCGTAATTTTGATTTGATATACGCCAAGTCATCTGAAATATCATAAATTGAATTTTCGATTTCCTTAATGTCCTTATTAAAGGTTTCCTCATCGATTTTTAATTTTTGAATGGTGGAATTAAAACTTTTTATTACTGAAGTTGTTACCAAAATTTGATTTTTCATGAAATTTTCTTATTTGATGTTCATCGTTTGTGAGTTTATTAATACAATTCGTATAATATTCTCCATCAGAGGAATCTAGATTACCTGTGATGGCTTTCCAAAATGTACCTATTCCATTTACAAGACCTCGTTTGTAGCGTTTAGTGTCCGCGAATATTTCTTCAACTTTTTGTTGTAGCGATTGTGAAATTTGGGTTAAGAGACTAATGTGTGTTCTAACTTCTGACCGAAAGGATGTCATGCGGGGGTTGTCCGTTTCGAACGTCGTTATCATGCTATTTAGAATGTTGTTGTTATTGTCTAGGATCGACTTTATTGGTTCGATGTCTTTATAGAGTAAAAGCGTCCATTTATCGTTAGAGATTTCAATGCGATCTTCTTCATGATAGTAAATTCCGATGGTATTGTTGATTGTGTCAATTGAATATTGGGGTGACACTGCTTTGAGCAGCGGAAGAAACCTGAAAATAAATTAATTTTCAAAATATGGCTTCATTCTGTCAAAGTTGGTTTTTGTGGTGTGTTTAGTCTCGGGATTATAAAGTATGGCGGAGTTATTTAGAATTTCTCTAATTTAGAATGGTCCGTTGAACTTATTTTGGAGTTTATTTTTTATTTGGCTTTCTTTTACATAGACTTTGTCGCCTACTTTAAATTCGTATGGATTGTCAGTTACGTGTCTGTCGAATCGCGCTTTCGCCTTTTCTTTTTGTAGTTGGGTTTTTGTTCGGGCTATTTTGTAGTATTGCGAGATTCTGTTATTCAAATCTCGTATGTACTTCGATATCAGTTCCTCCTGATTGTAAAGTGTTTCGGGGGGACGACTCGCGGTGTGTCCGAATAATAACTCGTACGTGCGTCTTAACGGAGTTATTGTAGCAAATAACTGCGCATGGTAAAATAGTTAGTTGGTGTTCGTTGGGGTTCTCTAACTTATTAGCCCTCATCATTTTCATGAGCGTCGCGTGAATCGCTCGAGTGAGCGATTGCGGGTGGTGTACGCTAGAATGGGTTAATTTAATGTCGTAAAGAATGCAAAGGTCTTTGAGAAGTCGGTTTTCGAATTCTCGTCCGGAATCGCAATGTATACGCAATGAATCGCAATGTATACGGATGGGTGTACCGTAGTGTTGGAAATAAAGTAGAAGGGTATTTGCGATAGATTTCGCGGTTTTGTCTGGTATGGCGTATGCTTGTGTGAATTTAGTGAGTTCGTCTCTAATAGTTAGTGCGTAGTTTTTTGTGGGAATTTCCATGACGTCGATGTTAATTCGTTCGAATTCGTTCTTGGTGTTTCGGTGATAACTAAGGGGTTATCGAAGCTTTTATGAATTTTTTTACGTCTTTTGTTAGTCCTGTCCAATTGTACTTATTCTTTATCTTACGTATGGTTTCGTTTATACCGCGGTGGAGGTTGTTTTTTCCGGCATGAAATTGATTGAGAATTATGGGGATTTGGTCTTCATCGGGGTTTGTTACAACGTCTTGGCAAATTACTAATTTTATTTCTTTGTCGCTAAATATAGAGGAGAAGATTTCGAGAATGGGCAAATTCAAGTTATTTTCGACGTAGTATGTTTTAGATTGATCAATGTCATTTTGGTTTTTGTATATCGTAACGAAGAGTTGTAATATCGCTGGCATTGGGTCGAAAGGTAGGGGTACAAGATGGTAAGATCTATTTTTTACTGTTTTGCTAGACACGGTGTTGATTTTATTATTAGAAAAATCGGGATTTTCTTCAAGGATATCCTCTATGATTTTATAGTGGAAGTCCTGCAGGCTGTCTTGTCGAAAGAATGTGATTATATATGTTTATGGTCTTTGTCGAGTAGTTGGTTATTTGAGAATCTAATTTTAGAGTAATCGATTAGGGATGTTGTCTGATATAATTTTTCGAACGTTTCGTACTCTTGGACTACTTGTTCCGGGTGGTACGTATCGGGCGTGTTTTCTGGGTCAGGGGGGTCATCTAAATTTTCTGCATTATTGTGAAACGCTACGCATTTTTGTATGTGATTGACTTTAATGCGAGATAGGGCGTCCGCATTTTTGTTAATTTTGCCTGGCTTGTATATGATCTCGTAATCATATTCCTCGAGCTTGAGGCGCCAGCGTGCGAGCCTACTACCGGGATCTTTAATCGAAAAGAGCCATGTCAAAGGTCGGTGGTCGGTGATAAGTTTAAATCTTCGTCCGAAAAAGTACGGCCTGAAATGTTTGACTGCCTATACGATAGCTAATAGCTCTCTTTCTATCGCAGAGTACTTTGTTTCTGCGCTACATAAGGTTCGCGATGCGTAGGCTATTGGGAGGTCTTTACCCATGGGTCCTTGCGATAGAACGGCTCCAATGGCGTATGCGCTGCATCGGTTGTTAGGAGAAAGGTAATCATCGAAGTTTGGGTAAATCAAAATAGGGGTTGACGTTAGTGCGGTTTTCAGATCTTCAAAGAAATTTTTGCAATTCGAATCAAAATTGAATGGAATGTCCTTTTGCAGAAGCTTAGTAAGAGGTTTAGAAATTTTTACAAGTTGGAAATAAAGCGCCTGTAATAACCGGCCAATCCTAAAAAGGATTTAATCTCTTTTTGTGTCTTAAGGTTCTGGAAAGTTTCGGATACAGTCAATTTTTGAGGGATTCGGTTTGACTCCGTCTTGGGTAATAAGGTGGCCTAGGTAAGCTACTTCTTTCCTTAGAAATTCGCACTTATCTGGCTGGATTTTAAGATTGGCTTTCCTTAACCTTTTAAAGACCTCTGTAAGTCTGGAAATGTGCTCGTGAATAGTGGGTGAATATATTATTATGTCATCCATGTACACGAGACAGCGTTCATTTTGAATGCCTAACAGAATGTTGTCCATAACGCGTTGGAAGATGGAGGGTGCATTTTTCAACCCAAACGGCATATGAACAAATTCATAGTGGCCGTTTTCTACAGAAAATGCTGTCTTTTGGATGTCTTCTTTACTAATTTCAATCTGGTGAAAACCAGACGCAAGATCTAAAGTGGTGAAATATTCACACTTCCCTAATTGATCGAGGAGATCTGAAATATTAGGTAACGGGTATTTGTCGTTAACGGTTAGCTCATTAAGTTTTCGGTAGTCGATTACGACTCTCCATTTTTGTTTGCCTGAGGCGTCAAGCTTCTTTGGTATGACCCATACTGGGGAGGACCAGGGTGAGATGGATGGCTGAATTATGCCTTGATTAAGCATTTCTGTCATTTGACGTTTAACCTCTTCCTTATGGATTTGGGGGGTACCTGTATGATTTAGTGAAAACTGATTTGGCATTGTTAGTGTCTATTGAATGCTTTATTTCGTTTGTAAATGTTAAGTAGTCACCTTCTAGGTAGAAGATGTCTGAAAATTTGAGACATAAATTTACGATCGATTCTCTTTCTTCGTCGTTGAGATGTTCTAGACGTAATTGGTTCTGAATTTCGCACAGCCTGTCTGTAGCATCGTTTTGCAATTCATTCAAATTCGTGTTTGAAATATTTACATTGCAAGCTAAATCGAAATGCGTAACTGGTTCTAATTTTAAGTCTGAAAAGTCAATTATCTTAGGTATCTGGCGTTAATTACGGAAGTTAGAAATTCACCTTTTTCATTTACTTTAACTATAGTGTTAGATCTGACCTTTTCTACTTCCTGAGCTAGCAGTATAGCATCAGTATTTGTTAGATTACATCTTAATTTGAAAACTTGTTCGGTTCTAGGTTCGATGGAAATTATGTTTTTTGTGAAATTTTCGTTAAAATGCGTGTTTTTAATGATGGTTAGAGTTCCGCTAGCCTAGTCTCCTGCTTTGAAGAGGGGTATTGTTTTATAGTTAGTAGTGCGTTTTTTGTTTTTTATGTCTATTATGCAACCGTAATGTTCTAGAAAATCCGATCATCGAAATTGTAAATGTATACTTTATGAAGATCGCCTACTTTAAATGGAATAAGTTTGGATTCTTTTATTAAGATTTTTTCATTGGTTATTCCTTGAATAACGGCATTTTCGGAAAATTTGTTCGAAAATTTTTCGGCGGTTTTTTCTTTAAATATCGAGATTCCTGCACCCGTATCAATCGGGAGTTTAAAGGTATTGGTGGCGTCTTTGATATAGTACAGATTTTTAGATTTGACGGTTAGAAGGGGATTTAAATGAAGTCTTGTTCGGGGAAGTTCAAATTGGGGTTGAAGTTGTCCAGGTTCATTGACTGGACTTGGGATGCTAGATCTGAAATTGGGTTGTAGTCCTCCAGAGTCATCTCCGGGAACATAACAGGGTTCTCCTGTGTAAAAGTTTCTGGACATTGAGTTTGATAGTTCTAGGGGTCGTGAAAAGTTTGAGGGCCTAATTGAAAATCCTGGGAAGTATTAGGGTATTGATACGGCTCTTCTGAATAATATTCTTGTGGTTCGGGTGGGAATTCCTGAAACTCTGTGTTGGAGTATTCTTGATATTCCTCGTTTGGGTAGTTTTGCATCGGATAATTTATATGATGTGTTCGGGGCTGATCATTTCGGTTAAAATTTGGATTTGGTTGTATTACAGACGGTCGAGGTTGAAACTGATTTGGTCTGTTGGGGAATTGATTTGGCCTTTGATTTTGGTTAGAAAAGTTTTGTTGGGGAAATGACCTTTGTTGTTGTTGTTGTTGAGGGGCAGCATATTGCCTCTGAGGATTCGAGTTGAAATTTTGTGGAGTAAAACTCGTATAATTAAATGATTGTGAGGGTTGCTGGCGTGCGCGGCATTCATTGATGAGGTGGTCTGTTTGTTTGTAGTATGTGCACGTTTTTTGAAAATTGGTTGGGACATTTGGTTTTCGTATAGGGGTTTGGACATTTCGGGAGTTGCCTGTTTTATTAAACTTTTGGTTTTCGAAATAAGAGAGCTGGTGTTCTCGTCTGATACGAATGGATGCTTGGAGCATGTTGGGGGGATTTCCTGCCCTTATAATCTGTCCTAGACGGGGTTCTAGACCAGTAAGAAGAGTGTTTAGCGTCATTGTCTCGACAAGTTGAGACTGAGCGGTTTTTTGTTCTACAGTTAGACGCGATTTCTGTACTGCAGTATGCATTTTAGCATTATGGGTTTGCAGACGGGAAAAGAAGGTTAGGGCCGATTCATTTGGAAGTTGCTTGATACGCTGCAGGTCCTGTATCAGAGACGTTAAGTCTCGTGAATCTCCGAAATGAACTGATAGAAGCTGTTTAATTTCTGCCCAAGTCGCTGGATTTCTCGAATTAATTAATTGTGCTGCTCGTCCGCGGAGCTTATTTTTAATGTGCAAGGTTAGCAGCGTTTGCTAGTCACCAATGGCCATGCCGTGCGAATGATCGCAATTAAGAAAGGTATTCAAAAAGATTTGGTCACCATCGAATTCGGGGACTATTGAAAAAATTTCTGATAGCTTGTAGGGTTCTAATTGACGTACGTCGTGTTCGAGTTGACGTTCGTCTTGTTCGAGTTGACGTTCGTCTTGTTCGAGTTGACGTCTCTCTTGGTCGTTTGGCATTTTTTACAGGATTTGATTAAATTGGGAAAAGGGGAAGGTTGGATAATAGAACTGACGGTTCTCGAAAAATATTAACGACGGAAAAAAATTAAAACTTTCGATGCACTTAATGATTCAAAGTTAAATGTACTTACATTAGTGGTTTCATGAGAGTGTGTGGTGATCTGTCGTTTGTTGTTTGCGTGATTGCTTCTTAATATTTTTATTTCTTGTGTGTTTGTTTCTTCTTGAAGGGATCTTGGTTCGTTTTTGCCGTTGAAGGATTTGATCCACCACTGCCAGTTAGGTTCAGGTTCCTTGTTCTGACCGTGTTTTTCGGATCCTACCGACTGCGCCAATTGTTAGATTTGACTTGAAGATAATCACTTTTTAAAAACAATTTTTTATTATTTAAAGTTTACAGGTTATTATTATTATTATTTTTGTGTACTTATTACACTTAACACTACTAGGTATAAGTACGTATAATACTTAGAACATATAACGTTCTTAAAATGATAAAATAAGCTTGTAACTATGAACTACTGAGTTTAACGGTAGAATGCTAACTGACGGCTTATGGTCATTCAGTCATATTTATAATGTTTGTTTATCTTATGTTGAGTTAACAAAAAATTTTGAATAATTTGCGGTTCGCAGAGTAATTCAGACTGTACGCGATTTTAAAGGATGATGATATTAAATTATAAAAGATAAAGAAAAATTTGGATTAAAGTTACGTGATTATCAGCACTGGTATTGAATTACTTATGCGAACTAATTGATAAGGGACTTATATAAAATATTAATACGTAACATTCTTAAATCTAATATGACATATATTATTACGCCCGAACTCAATCGTCGCAATAAAAAATATAGAAAAAAAATAAAAGCTCTTCAAGAAAATTATTTCTTCATTGAGAACGGTTAAAAAGTATGTACACTTCATGATTATTATGGTTTATTAAGTTGTAGTAACGTGGATTCGAAAAAAAAGTACATCTCAAATCACTTTAATTTAATTACTTGATGATTTTATTGATAAATATATATATTGGAGGCTGTAACTTGCCGAGAAATTGACCCATTGGAAAAAGTAAAATATCACTATTTCGGAAAAAATTTATACTTTTCGAAAGTTCAAACACAAATTCGTTTACTTTTATGCATTTTTTCGAAAATATGATTAATCATATCATGATAAGAAATTGCGATTGTCACGATCGTATCCTTATAACTATGAAAATACCTTTGTTTTGAATATATATTCTGGAACTTTTCCAATACATTAACAAATGTATAAGGAATTCAATGGATATAGCTGAAATGTGGATAGGTGTATCTGTAATAAATACAATACAGTAAAGACACGTAAAAATACATGCGAGCGATTCAGTGGTTATGTGTGGTGTCTGTGTATGCATTCATAATTATACATTTTCCCTCCAAACTCACTATTTATCCTCTTAGTCACTAAGAAAAATGTTAAAAATGTGTAATCAGAAAGAGAAAAAAGCTTTATTTTACTTGTTAGAACTGCTAAATTTTTAGAGGTTCCGTGCGCTTGGCCGAGCAGAGTGACAAAGTTATTTCACTATTTTTTTCTGGGAAAACCGTGGCCTTAGAGATAAATTTTATTGGAACATTTTTTATTCAGAAACACGTGGTCTATCCACCTGTATTTTTTGTTTTTTTTTCTAGCCTGACTTAAATTAAAAATTTTTTAAAAATTTATAAAAAAAATTTTTTTTTCGCTTCTTTTATGTTCTGCATCCGAGCGGAATGTAAACTTTTCAGGATATTATTCTATACACTTTCACGAACTCATTAAAAAAAAATTATTCAGTTTGCAACTTTTTGTGGGTTTCACTATAAAATGATCTCTGTCTCTGGGCTAGTAGGTTAAATGTAGGATACAGGAATTACATCTAATGTATAAAGGTAAATCTGTAAATACAACAGTAAAAGGTAAGATATAGACGCGATAAAGATTATATCTGTATAGCTCAAGTACCTAAAAATGTATAGGTTCGTTAAATATATCATAGGTATAGATTAAAATGTTTAGCATCTTGACGAATCTGTATCGAAAAAAAAAAGCCTGTATCGCCTGGTTATACGGGTATCCAGTGCTGATCTCGTACGGGAATCATGTCCCACAATGGCCGTTCTCCCCTTTCTTCCTTCGAGCACGAATTACAAAAAAAAAGAACAGAAATTTAAAAGATTTAGAATTCTTCAGACTCCGAATCTGACAAACTGAGGTCTTCGTTTTGTGGTCTGTTAGCACATATTGCATATTTACATTCGTCGCAACATTTTAGACTAAGAGCTAGTGAACATTTCGCGTCATTACTCGAAGTAGGTAGGCTAAAAATTTGCCAAAAGGTTGCCATAGGGGTAATGAGTTGCCATTTCGAACGTTTCGACTTGGCGATGGGCTGCATGGGGTGTAAGAACACCCCAAAGTCGTAAAATAGTAGTCGAAATTTTCATTATTGCAAGTTGGTTGAAACTTCGTATTTTGCTTGAATTAAGGTATATGAATGAATAACCATACAAATTGTCAGACAAATATTTTAGGCAGTAGGAGGTGTAAGGAGGTGTAACACCTCAAAGTCGTAAAATAGTAGTCGAAATTTTCATTATTGCAAGTTGGTTGAAACTTCGTATTTTGCTTCAATTAAGGTGTATGAATAATCGTACAAATTGTCAGACAAAAATTTCAGGCAGCAGGGGGGTATAAGAATACCTCAAAGTCGTAAAATAATCGAAATTTTCATTATTGCAAGTTGGTTGAAACTGCGTATTTTGCTTGAATTAAGGTATATGAGTATCCATACAAATTGCCAGACAAAAATTTCAGGCTGCAGGGGGTGTAAGAACACCTCAAACATTGTATTTTTTTACGTTAAATTTTTATTATTTGCTCCTGTCTGACAATTGAATGTGTTATTCTAGAGACCTTTTTGACCATGTAATTTAATTGTCAGTCATTTATTCAAAAAATGCACATGAGCATTTACGTTGGCAATTTAATTTTCTATAAGATATTCAATGACTTTTTTTGTTATCTCACTTGATTCTCGAGATGTAAGCTGAAGTATTAAAAAAACGATTCAATTTTTTCGGACTTTGAAATTTATAATTAAAATATATTAAAAAATATTAATATATATTAACTAAGCGAAATACAATAGTCATTGGAAATTTGTTGTTTAAAAATAAATAAATTTGTATGTAAAAAATTGTGAGCATTTTTTCAATAAAATATATAGGTAGTTTAGAAGATTTTGCGCATTGATTGATCCATTATAAAACAGTCCGAAAAAATTAAATCATTTTTTTTTTTTATACTTCAGCTTATATCTCGAGAATCAAGTGAGATAACCAAAAAAATCATTGGATAACTTTTATAGAAAATTAAATTTCCAATGTAAATGCTCATATGCATTTTGTAAATAAATGAAATAGTCAAAAAGATAACGTGGATTAATTGTTTAATCGGAGAATGGAGTGTATCTTCAAAATTAAGCGTGATATCAATACTTTTAATTCTTTTTTTTTTGTTTAAAATCACTTTTTGAAATATATGGCGCGCTTGAGGTCACTGGCGGCCGGCCGAGAGGAAAGTTTGCAACGTATTTACAGAGTGTGCTGCCCAGAATTTTCGTCTGACAATTAAATTACACGGTCAAAAAGGTCTCTAGAATAACATATTCACTTGTCAGACAGGAGCAAATAATAAAAATTTCACGTAAAAAAGTACACGTTTGAGGTGTTCCTACACCCCCCTGCTTCCTGAAATTTTTGTCTGACAATTTTTATGGCTATATTGGTTATTCGTATACCTTAATTCAAGCAAAATGAAATTTCAACCAACTTGCAATAATGAAAATTTCGACTATTTTACGATTGTGTTCTTACACACCCTGCTGCCCATCGCCAAGTCGAAACGTTCATTACCCCAATGGCAACCTTTTGGCAAATTTTTAGCCTACTTCGAGTAATGAAAGAAAAATGTTCACTAGCTCTTAGACTATTTTAATCCTTGTGCTAAACACGTGCACCTATTATTGTTGCAATTTTTGTCGCAACATCGGATTGACAATGCTTTTCTTACTTCATCGGGAATCGGATCTTGTATTGCTAATATTGGCCTCCAATAACTTTCATCAATTTTCCAACCATATTCACGAGGGTCTTCCAAAACAATTTCTTTTACATGAGAATTATACCATATTTTTAAATGGTATATAAATACATCTGAAAAAAAATGCATCATTAATATTTAACATAATAAATTCATACTATCGTTTAGTACCAGTACCTTTTTAAATGTTGTTTAAACGCATCATTTGTAGGAGGTAATTCTGAGGCCGATCGATTTGACTCTTTTGTTAAATGCACTCTGAGTTCATTAAGAGTTTCAATGCTTGCATTTTTATTTTTATATAGATACAATAAATACAATTGGTTTAAATTAATTGCTTCAGATAAAAATGGTAGATATTCGAGCCCCTTTAAATTATCGACGTTTTTGTATAAAATGTCGAATGCTGTTTTTTTACCTATTTTACATAGTGCACAAGTCATACCACAAATTAAACACTCCATAATCAAACAACGTGCAATTATTTAAATATTAAATTAATTAAACACAATCCGAAGAGCCCAAGGCGAGTAATTGCATGCATGAACCAACAGGAAATACATAAAAATGCTTGCAAAACAATGTTTCGCGTAAGGGCCATCTGCGCGAATAGGGACGCAGACGCGCGGGCGCCCGAATAATTACAATTTTAGATGGCGATAACTAGAAAACTATTTGTGACAGAAGGTTGGTTTTTGTTGTAAAAACTTTTTTAATATTTTTTCTTTAATTCATACGCTTACACTATGGCAAAATTCCTTGAAATAAAAAAGTTTCTCGCTTACCGAAAATCATGCAGCAATAAAAGTAAAATTTCGAGTTTACTCCATTCTCCAAGAAAAAACACGCTAACCAGGGGACCTAAATTATTACAGTGTTGACAATCGATTAAACAAAACCTCATGTTTATAAGTTAATTAGTTTCGAAGCTATCGCATGGTATGTGTAAAAAAACATAAATATAACATTTTGACAAATTATTGACATTTTTCGGGATAAAAAATGTCTGATCTCCCAAAAGATGTCGTAATTAATTATTTCACATGCACAAGGACCTAACCAATAATCCTGTATGGGTTTCATTTGGTTATACCTTAAAAAAAATCGAGAAGGAAGCGACTTTTTCCCTTGTTTTTATTCCACTAATAAGTTAAAATATTATCTCACCTAATATTTAAAGGTAAATACTCAAAGCATTTGACAACAGGGGCGGGTTTAGGTAGTTTCAGTACTCGCAAATGTAAAATATAAAAGCTTAGAATGTCATGAAACGTCGAGATTTTAAATTTGTGCAAAAAAAATTCTGTCTTTCGTTCTGTCTGTCGATCTGTCTGTTTCTTGTGCGCACGATTACTCTGGAACCATTTAAGATATTGATTTGAAAGGTACACGTATGTATTTTAACGAGATCTGGAACTTGATTATATTTTTATCTTATTCCGTTGAAGGGTTGGGGGTAAATTGGGGTTAATGGAGGTAAATACCCAGCAAACACACATAATTGGCACCTAAATGGTCACACGCACCGTCGCCAGCATTATCATAATTGGCACTTTTATGGGGAGCCACAAGCAGACCATTGGCGAAATGTCCCACCGGCCAGCAGCTGGCCATCCTTCAATTTGTCAACAGTGTACAATAATATTTATGCATCCATAAAGTACGCTATATGGACTTGGACATGCTACTTTTTTATATAGATATATTATTCAGGACGCTTTTTACGAAAAAGTACAACTTTGACATGTAAGTAATTTACTTTTTAAAAATGAAATAATTGATGCATAAATATTGTACTATGAATTTGTTTGTTATCATCCGTATATTTTATTTACATATTTAATATTGTTTACCATAGCTCCAATTTATTCTCACAAGGGATGCCTGCAAATTGTAATATTTATTGAGTTATTAAATACATTTTTACTTACCTTTAATAATTGCGGTCGGTGGAGTTCGAACCTGCATGTCTCCGTCGTCCGTATTACAGTACTGACTCTCTGACCAACTGAGCTATCTTAGTGACCGTTATTTCGGATGCTAAAAGCAGTATTTATGGTGATGTGTATGAAGTCTTTAATCATTTAAAATATTAGCCTGCATATTACCATAAAAGTACCATCAACGTATAAACTAAAGGAGCATTTTTTATGGTTGCACAATAATTGACCATTTCTAGTTATTATGTGGCAATTCATAACAACATGAAGCTGGTATGCCTGCATATAATTTATTACAGGCCACAAAAGTTTAGCCTATGCCATAAGAAAGCCATTAATCGCTACAATGGCCCATTTAAGGGCCGCAGTTTTTGTGTTTGCTGGGTATGTAAATCAAGCAAGTAATAGTCCATAAAGTTGGTATTTAGTATAATATAATAGTATTTTTTACGAGTTTCAAAAACGAATCTTTTCACACGAGTGAGATAATTTGGTGAAATGAACCGAAGGCGAGTTCCACATTCCACAAGTCGAATGAGTGTGAAAAGATATTTTTAAACTGTTGTTTACAATACTTTTTCTACGACTGCAGAATCAACTATTTTTAATAAACTTCTTTAAAAGTGATGTGGTTTGAAGACTTCAAAACTGATGTTTATTCGTTAAATTAGTCGGTTGCTATGAACCTGAATAGGCTAGCCTTCAAAAAATACAAATAAAAGGTGTCAGTTCTGTTTTTGACAGGACTGTGTAAAAAACCTGACAGTACTGTATTTTTTTATTTTTGCACACATCGTGTGAAAAATGACAGTTTCGAGTCATGGCTACTGTGCGCTATTTGTCGTTTTCGAAGGCAGTCATAGAAAAAAGAAGTTAAGGTCTCAAAAATTTGTTTGGCATTAGCACCACCCCACCCCATTATTAAACGGATGAAATGTGTGAAAGTCTAATCCTAGATCGACCGTTCCTCGTGTTTACCTCCCATGTCATCGGGGGGGCCGAGGACTCTTGGGTCTGGAGTGTATGCACGGCAGAGTAGTACTGAGTATGACATGTAACATCCTCAGGAGCTCGGATCCGCTCCTGCTATTAGTGAGAGATCACGAAATCGCAGGGGTGGGCGCAGGATTGTTTAAGGCAGCAAAAAGAGCCGCAGATGAACTCGGTCTCGTATTCGACGTCAGACGAGGCGGCCGGCGCGGTGCTGACCCAGAGTCAGTCACTGAGCTTCAGCCAACTCGTCTGAAAGCCCAAATAAAAGCTGCCGAACAGGAGAGCCTGTTTAGGCAGCATGTCGATAAACCCATGCACGGTGTATTCTACAAAAACATGGAAACACTGGGTTTATCGACTAGGCTGACATTCGCCTTTTTAAGGTCAGCTGGGCTTAAGTCGGAGACCGAGGGATTCATTGTGGCCTGTCAGGATGGTGTAATAAACACCTTGGTCTACCGGATCCGCGTAATGGGTGTAGAGGTCCCTGATACCAACTGCAGGACCTGCCGTCAGGCGCCTGAATCGCTTATGCATTTGCTTTCAACATGCCCGGTATACGCGATTTCGGATTACATCCACCGCCATAACGCGGCTTTACGAGTGCTATACTACCATCTACGGCACTCGTATGGGGTAGACCAAACACCAGTGCTGCCTTACATCCCCGGAGATATTGAGTCCGTTGTCGAGAACGAGAGGTGCCGAATTTATTGGAACTACTCGTTCCCGACCGTCAGGCTAATTCAAGCCAACAAGCCTGACATAGTCCTCCTCGACCATCAGAACAAAGTGATGTTTGTAATCGAATTCTCAGCACCTGCTGAGACAAACATCGCTTTGAAGGAGGGGGAAAAACGGACCAAATATCGTGATCTCCGGTATGAGCTCCAAGTGCTGTACCCAGACTACTCTGTCAAGATGGTCGTCCTAATAATCGGCGTACTCGGAGGGATGAAGCCTTCGCTGCTCTCAGAATTGAAGATCATACCGGCCTGTCAGAATTCGGCAGAATGGTTGGCAGGCCAGATGCAGAAGGCGGTTATCTTGGGGTCCCTTCGTCTACTTAGGGCACACGATTTAGGTATTTGCAGTCACTAACTCCACAGGTCGTGGAGAGTGGCTGCAAGGAATTCGCCGGCGCGGCTAACGTGAGTGTCGGAGGCCACGGAAGTCCTGTCCGGCAGCGGGCAACCCGAAAAAAAAAAATAATAATAATAATAATAATAAAATATAAAAGCCTGGCTATAGAAATTTAGAGGATGTGGAGAACAAAGGTAATTACAATACCCATTGTCATCGGGTCAACGGGATACGTCTCTGAAGAATTCTATAATTATGTTAACCAGCTTACCGGAGAGCACCGAGCTGAGCAAATACAGCAGACAGCAATTCTTGGCACCGCACATATAATCAGGAAGGTGTTGTCGTGAACCTGAAAAGAAGACACGCTTTAGAATATGTACCCTCATAATCCATACTTACCTTATGTTTAATCTCTTAAACATACAGTTTTTATCATTTCAAATAATTTAATTTCTTATTGTTATTGTATCCTACTTTCGACATATATTAGTTATTTCGTATTGCAATCTACATAAACATTAACTATAAACAATGTCAGCAAAGTATGTAATCAAGTGCAAACATTGCATTTCTATAGTTGGCATAATTTCTAGGACAAGTTTAATATTTCATATGTAACGTATAATTAATTGTTTTTACGATTTGTTATTATGTTTATTATTACCATTTAGTATAAATAGAATTTTATTTTCTTAAATAAATCAGTCTCAACTAATTACTTGTTGTACTCATTTAACCAATCTTTCCAAGCCACAATTAGGAGGTGAGGCTGCCTCCAGGATTGGTTTTTACCACAACAACAAAAATCCCTACAGTCCACTGGTCCCAGAGCCAGTAACCCCAACTACACCCTCACACGGTTTCGCCAGTGACCCGCTCAGCCCGAGCATCATTGGGAGATCGTACATTGGTCCTTCGAGCAAAAAACCAGTCGATACACCCGTATCGTCCCCACGTAGAAGAGATCGTTCATTTGTTCTTCGAGCAAAAACCAGTCGATACAGCCGTATCGTCCACAAAAACAAGAAATCAAACAATCCAAGTCAACCCAACTAAACCACCGGACAGCCAGTCCATAAAAAAAAAAACAACCAACCCGAGAAGAAGAAGAAGAAGAATACAACAACACAACTCAAGCCAACCCTAAGCAAAATCAAATCCTATCAACACCATCCTACCCAAGCTAACACAAAGCAATTCAACCCATTCAACCCGAGAAGAAAAAAAAAAACTATCCAAATCAAGTCAACCGAATCACCGGAAAGTCTACATATTCCAAACGAACCCAAGAAAACAACCAACACCAACCTAATCAACCCTAGCCCACCCAAGCTAACACAAAGCAATCCAACCCATTCAACCCGAGAAGAAGAAGAAGAAGAAGAATACAACCAGATAACTCAATCCAACCCTAGGCAAAATCAAATCCTATCAACACCATTCCACCCAAATTCAAACTTTACTTAACCAAGATGTCATCCAAAGAGGAGATGAACCAACTCAGCCTGCAACAAGAAAATTTGGCCAAACAACTAGCTCAGATTCTTACCAATTCAAAAAAGGACTCCGCGTCAAGAAAAACTGAAGAATACATTTCCAGTCGACTTGCATCAATAGAAGACATATGGAAAATTGTAAAAAAAAACCATGCCAAACTACTGGCGCTGGACCTTCCACAGCATCCATACATCGAGATGAACTACTACAGCCAAATACAAAGAAAGTACGAAGAGGCAAGGAAATATCTTCAGGAATGCCCAAAGGCGACGACGCCGATCAACAAAATTCAGCCATTGAGGATCCAAACAACGACGCCGAGCAATCTATACAAATTAAACGTCAGATGCATCGGATGCAAGAACTAGACAAGACCATCCATCTAATTGACAAAGAGCTGCTCGAAGTCAAACCCAAAAAACGTTACGAGTTGCTGCTTGAAAGAATTAACAACCAGTGGAGTACCATCCAGGCCCTACACGAAGATATCATGATTCACGAAATCAGGTTCCAGTCCAACTACTTCGGAGATGAGAAGTACCAGGAAGCAGGACAACGATACGACAACACCGTAACAAACCTTTCAAGCAAGATCGACGCAGTATCCCCCACCTCTGATGCAATCAGACCCAACCTGCACCTCCCAAAAATCTCAATTCCATTCTTCGATGGAAACTATGAGCACTGGCCTACCTTCAACGACATATTCCTGAAACTCATTCATTCAAACATGTCCTTGTCCAAAGTCGAGAAGATGCAGTATCTCAAAACCCACGTCCGAGGCGAGCCAAGCAGAATGATTCAACATCTTCAAATTACAGATGCAAACTATGACACAGCTTGGGAGTTACTAAAAAAAAGATACGAAAACAGTCGACTTTTAGTATCCAAGCTGATTGACAAAATCTTGGATATACCCCCAATGCAAGGCGAATCTATACACAAATTAAGGCAGCTACACGACACTACCACTGAATGTTTAAAGGCACTTGAAAACGTAGGCATTAGCAC
This sequence comes from Rutpela maculata, assembly GCA_936432065.2. Classification (NCBI taxonomy): domain Eukaryota; kingdom Metazoa; phylum Arthropoda; class Insecta; order Coleoptera; family Cerambycidae; genus Rutpela; species Rutpela maculata. The sequence goes on from OW386290.2 coordinate 85,040,849, forward strand.
TACGTCTTGGGGACCACTAGTTTCTCGCATCATCACCAGAAAATGGGACGCAGAAACCAATCGGCTATATGAACAATCCCTCAAAGCCCCACATAAGGTGCAAGAATTCAAGGAGATGATGGAGTTCCTGGAGAGAAGATTCCAGTCCCTTGAGTCCACTGCTATAGCCAAGAATATGTTACCCAGCAATGGTCAGAACAGCGGCAATAACTTCAACTCTTGTAGCTATTGCAAGCAACAACACAACATGTATGCCTGCCCACAATTCCGGAATTTGGCCATCAATGAAAGGATTCAAGCAGCCAAAGACAGACGCCTCTGCCTCAATTGCCTGAATCATGACTCCAGAATCAAATGCAGAAGTCAAAACCGATGCCAAAATTGCGGGGATCAACACCACACAATGCTTCACAGAGAATCCACATCAAGACCAGCAAGAGGTAGCGCCCCCCCTGCTACAACCTCGAGGGTTGCTACACATACTATTATGGCAGCCGAACAAACAATTATGGAAGAACAGTCATTATCCAACAGCCATGTTGGGAGACAAGATCACACTGTCCTATTAGCCACCGCCCTGATTCGTATCAAATCATCATCAGGGACCCCAGAATACCTACGAGCGCTAATTGACCCTGGCTCTCAGTCGTCATTCATAACAGAAAGAGCCGCTCAATCACTTGGAATAACGAGGCAGAAAATCAGAGCAGAAGTAACTGGACTCGGCGAAGGAAGACCCAGGACATCAAGAACGAAGATTCAAGCTGAAGTCTGCCCACGGTTTCCTAGTCTTTTCTCCGTAAACGTCAATTTTCTAGTACTACCTAAATTGACGCAAGCCATGCCATCATACGAGCTAGAAGACATAAATGAGCAGCAATGGCAAAACCAAATCCTCGCTGACCCCACATATAAGAGACCTGGACCAATTGACGCCATTCTTGGAGCTGAGGAATATGGAAAAATTGTTCTGCAAGGGCTACAGAAAACCGAGGATGGTCTCCTAGGCCAACAAACAGAACTGGGATGGATACTGTCAGGCAATGTTAAGCAAACTCAGCCTAACAATATTAACATCATCAGCATGATAAGCCGCACTGAAGAAGATGAACAGCTAACAAAATTTTGGGATATAGAAGAAGTCTCGGTCCAGAGAATCCTGTCCCCAGATGACACAGTTTGTGAAGAACATTTCTCCAAAACGACGACAAGAAGCACAGACGGAACCTACACCGTCCAAATTCCCCTTAAGGACAATCCCTCTACATTGGGAGATTCCAAACCCCAAGCAATCGCCAGACTGCTACAACTAGAAAAGAAATTATCAAAAGATAAAGAACTTGCAAAACAATATAAAGAATTCATGCAAGAGTATCTGAGTCTTGGTCATATGAAAGAGGTTATTCCAAACCAAATGGATAACAAAAAATACTACATTCCACACCACCCAGTGATTAAGGAATCCAGTACTACTACAAAACTCCGAGTAGTTTTTGATGCCTCCTGCAAAACGTCCAGCGGCGTCAGCCTCAACGATTTAATGTACGTTGGCCCAAGATTACAACAAGAATTGGCAGATATTCTACTGCGTTGGAGAAAGCACAAAGTAGCCCTTACTGCCGACATCGAGAAAATGTATCGCCAAATCAAAATTACTACTGAAGACCAAAGGCTTCATAGAATACTCTGGAGATTCGACAAGTCCGAGCCAATTCACGAATTCACCCTCACAACTGTAACCTATGGAACAACTGCTGCACCATATCTAGCCGTAAAAACACTTCAGCAATTGGCCATGGATCAAAGAGACATATTTCCTAATTCCTCGGAAGTCGTCATGAAAGATTTCTATGTTGACGATCTATTATCAGGAGCCGACACCATGGAAGAAGCCATCCAAATGCAATCAGAATTAATAGCCCTATTAAGATCTGGAGGTTTCTCATTGAGAAAGTGGTCTAGCAATAAGCTACAGGTACTGCAAGAGGTACCAGAAGAACTAAGAGATCAAGATGCCCTAGAGATAACCGAAGATAAAACGAAAAAATCCTTGGGAATTCACTGGGCACCCTATGATGACACGTTTCGGTTTAAGGCAGACACAGCTTGCCAACAAAAACTTACAAAACGCAACATCCTGTCACAGATAGCTAAACTGTTTGATCCACTGGGATGGCTGGCTCCTGTAACCATAAAGGCCAAACTACTAATCCAAGAGCTTTGGTTGCAAGACTTGGAATGGGATCAATCAGTTCCAGAGGATGCTGAAGCAAAATGGGCATCTTTCAATGACCAGCTCAAACTCACAGAAGACATCCATCTGCCACGATGGATAAACTACAACAATACAGCCGACCTACAACTACATGGTTTTTGCGACAGTTCGGAAAGAGCCTATGGAGCAGTCATATACTCCATAGTGACGAACAACCTAGGAGAGACAACAATCACCCTGTTGGTTGCCAAATCCAAGGTCGCACCGGCTAGAGCAAAAACAACCATACCAAGACTGGAGCTCTGTGCCGCTGTGCTACTCGCCAAACTAATGAAGAGAACGATAACCGCCTTAGAGATCCAAAAAGTACGAACCTTTGCATGGACAGATTCGATGATCACTCTAGCTTGGATCAAAGGGGACGCATCCAGATGGAAAACATTCGTTGCCAACAGAGTAGCTGAGATAAATAAACTCCTGCTCACTCAATCGTGGCACCACGTACCTACTGAGGACAATCCAGCAGATCTAATCTCTCGAGGTGTAGATCCTGCGAGAATCAAAGGAAATGACCTTTGGTGGAATGGTCCAAAATGGCTTTTGAACAACCATCAATGGCCCAAGCAAGCCCCAGGGCATCACACAATGGAAGAAATAAAACACTGTTACCACGTGACCGTGCAAGAAAATGAGAATTTAATCATTAATAGATTCTCCTCCTTAACAAGGATGATTCGTGTATTGTCATATTGCAAAAGATTTATTAACCATGCACGAAACCTTACAAAGCAAACCGGCCACCTTACTGTGCAATAATTAGACACCACGCTGCAACAACTTATTAAGATAACTCAACACAAAGAATGGAAAGGAGAAGTCCAGAAACTACAACATACCAAGCCCATAGACAAGGGCAGCAATATTCTAAATTTAAATCCCTGGGTTGACCAAAACGGCATATTGCGAGTAGGAGGAAGATTAAGGCACTCCTCAATCCCGTATGAACACAGGCATCCAATCATTCTACCACACCACAGTCACCTCTCAAAACTAATTATTCAGGATGCCCATCACAACACGCTACATGGAGGAAACCAATTGACCCTAGCATACACTCGAAGAAGGTTCTGGATTATCAATGGAAAAAGAGCCGTTCGTTCCATCCTCAGCAAATGTATCAAATGCACTAGCTATAAAGCCCGAACAGCAAACCAGCTAATGGGAGATCTTCCTGCACCCAGAGTTACACCATGCCCTCCCTTCCTGCATTCCGGAGTAGACTACGCAGGGCCTATTCAAATAAGGGCTAGTAAAGGCAGAGGATACAAATCATATAAAGGTTACATAGCCATTTTTGTATGCTTGTCAATAAAGGCTATTCATCTGGAAGTAGTAAGCGACATGACTACAGATGCATTCATGGCAGCATTTCGCAGATTCACTGCTAGAAGAGGTCGATGTGCGCACATGTACAGTGACAATGGGACCAATTTTGTTGGTGCCAGTAATATCCTCAGTAAAGAAGTCCTCGCCATTACCCGTGAACCTGAAATCCAGCAATCACTAGCAACTTCCGGAACTCAATGGCATTTCATTCCCCCGCCCACCCCCCACTTCGGAGGATTATGGGAAGCAGGAGTCAAGTCCATGAAATACCATTTAAAACGGATAATTGGTGATTCCACACTGACATACGAAGAATTGACAACACTCACTCACCAAATAGAAGCATGCCTGAATTCAAGGCCCTTATGTCCCCTGAACGACGACGTTGATGACATCGAAGCCCTCACACCAGGACATTTTTTAATTGGTAGGGGAATCGTATCTCCACCCAATCCAGTAACAACAAACATCAATACAAACCTATCATCAAGATGGCAGTTGGTCCAAAAAATGAAGAAGGACTTTTGGCAAATATGGTCCTCCGACTATCTAAACAGACTCCAACAGCGATACAAATGGAAAACGCGTCAGGAAAACCTGAAAAGTGGTGACCTAGTCATACTCAAGGACGACAATATTAACCCGAGTCGATGGCCATTGGCTAGGATCTCAGAAACACATCCTTCTGCAGATGGAATTGTTCGAGTAGTTTCCGTTAAAAGAGCAGAAGGTCAACCGTTGAAGAGAAGCATCCATAAGATCATTCCATTACCTGTTGCTTCAGAAACTGATATACGCAGCACTGCAACCGTAGACGAGCAGGCAGCCACTACAACTATGAGTCATCCTGCTGCTCCTACTGGTATTCGCCCGGTCCCTAATGCGACAACGCAGACGGAAGAGAAAACAACAAGAACGTTCAAACCCAGATGAGATGAATGAACTCCAGCCACTTCATTAGCAAACCAACGAACCTCGTCCCTCCCGGTCTTGCCAGAATGTTTAATCTCTTAAACATACAGTTTTTATCATTTCAAATAATTTAATTTCTTATTGTTATTGTATCCTACTTTCGACATATATTAGTTATTTCGTATTGCAATCTACATAAACATTAACTATAAACAATGTCAGCAAAGTATGTAATCAAGTGCAAACATTGCATTTCTATAGTTGGCATAATTTCTAGGACAAGTTTAATATTTCATATGTAACGTATAATTAATTGTTTTTACGATTTGTTATTATGTTTATTATTACCATTTAGTATAAATAGAATTTTATTTTCTTAAATAAATCAGTCTCAACTAATTACTTGTTGTACTCATTTAACCAATCTTTCCAAGCCACAATTAGGAGGTGAGGCTGCCTCCAGGATTGGTTTTTACCACAACAACAAAAATCCCTACAGTCCACTGGTCCCAGAGCCAGTAACCCCAACTACACCCTCACACGGTTTCGCCAGTGACCCGCTCAGCCCGAGCATCATTGGGAGATCGTACACCTTACCTTAGATGCATGGTTTGCATCCGGTATGCCTAATGATACCTACCTTAGGACAGGGTAGTGATAGAACGAAGAAATAATAATAATAATAATAATAATAATAATAATAATAATAATAATAATAATAATAATAATAATAATAATAATAATAATAATAATAATAATAATAATAATAATAATAATAATAATAATAATAATAATAATAATAATAATAATAATAATAATAATAATAATAATAATAATAATAATAATAATAATAAACCAAACAGCACTGTCTCGACAGGATACGGATGCTAGTGGTTTGTAAAAAATCACTAGTGAGGCGGGCGAGGGGGCTGGCGGAAAATAAACTCTTCCGCCAAAAGCCCTCGCGCCTTTTCGAACCGCCTCCACGTGTTGCAGAGAATCCGCCGACTGTAGATCAGGTGGAAAATTTCTGGAAAACACTTTACGAGGAGAAGCTTCCACTCAACCGAGACTCTCCAGCCCTGGCACACTTTGAAGCCTTCTGTCAAAGGCTTCAACAACCAAACGAGGTGTGCCAACCGATAACTCCAGAAGAGGTTCGAAGAGCTCTTGAGGGCTCTAAGAACTTTGCTGCTCCAGGTCCCGATGGGATAAACAACTACTGGTGGAAAAAATTACCCAGTACCCACCACCATTTGGCTAGAATTTTCAATTCATGGCTAAATGGGGAGCAGCAATTCCTTCTTGGGTTGTCGAGGGGCGGACAGTGCTGATCCCGAAGAACGGAGATTTGTCTGACCCAAAGAACTACCGGCCGATAACCTGTTTAAACGCATGTTACAAGGTGTTTACGCGCATCCTGTACATGCGAGTGCTCCACGCAGTTGAACCGGTTTACGAACGGATATATGAGCAACGAGGGTCGAAGAGAGATGTCGCTGGCTGCAAGGAGAACCTGTTGATTGACAGATGTGTCACGCAGGACTCCGTGCAGTATAAGCGGAACCTCTCCATGGCCTGGATCGACTACCGCAAGGCATTTGATATGACATCACATGAGCTTATTGTTCACTTGCTCCGATGTCTTGCGGTACCCGGTCCCGTAGTGAGATGCATCGAAGAACTGATGCCGCTCTGGAGGACTCGCTTTACTATTACATCGGGTAACGATAGAGTCCAGACGGAGTCGGTAACATTCAGAAGGGGAGTATTTCAGGGAGACTCCCTCAGCCCCCTTCTCTTTTGCATCTCACTACTGCCATTATCCGTTTCGCTCCGGAAAACCCGTGGATACAATTGCGGTACCCCCGGCGATAGGAGGCATAAGGTCACCCATCTGTTTTACATGGATGACCTTAAACTTTATGCCTCCGGAGAGAGGGACCTACACCAGTCCCTCAGGGTGGTACAGGAGTACACGCAGGCTGTCGGTATGGAGTTCGGGCTGGACAAATGTGCACTGGTCCATCTCAAGAGAGGACGATGCGAGGACTACGGAGAGGACGCGCAGCTCGTGGACGGAAGCATCTTACACCATCTAGATGCCGGAGAGTCGTACACTTACTTGGGTGTCGAGCAACGCTCCACCCAAGAAGTGAGTGTAGTGAAAAACGCTCTCCGCGGCAAGTATCAGCACCGACTCCGACAGATCTGGTCTTCAGAGCTGTCGGGGAAGAACAAGGTGTCTGCTACCAACATGCTTGCCGTTCCGATCCTTCTCTACTCCTTTGGAGTAGTGAAATGGACTCAAGAAGAGTTGCGTCAACTCGACGTAGGAACCCGCAAGAAGATGCATCTCAATAGGAGTTTGCATCCTAAATCGTCCGTTCCGCGGCTATACCTCCCACGACATCGGGGAGGCCGTGGACTCTTGAGTTTGGAGAGTCTCCATAATAGGATGGCTCTGGATGGAGCCTGTAAGGTCATCAGGAGTTCGGATCCCCTCCTCTGCATGGTCCGGGACCATGAAAGTGCAGGAATAGGAGCCTTTTTGTTTAAGGCAGCACAAAGAGCAGCCGATGAACTTGGTCTCTCCTTCGACGTCGAGCGGGTAAATCCCGACTCTGTCACCGAGTTGGAACCTGCTCGACGAAAAGCCCAAATTAAAGCTGCAGAACACAACATCTTTCTGCAGCTTCACACGGATAAGCCAATGCATGGAGTTTTCTATAAAAATATAGAGAACCTTGGCTTATCCGAAAGGCTGACCTTTGCCTTCTTAAGGTCAGCCGGGCTGAAGTCTGAGACCGAGGGATTCATAATGGCTTGCCAGGATGGTGTATTTAATACCCTCGTCTATCGTAGTCGTGTCATGGGTATAGAGGTCCCTGATGTCAGCTGCAGGGCCTGCCGCAGGGCGCCAGAGACTTTAATGCACCTGTTGTCGGCTTGTCCGACATATGCAGTCTCGGCCTATATCCAGAGGCACGACGGAGCATTACGAGTGCTTTATTATCACCTAAGGCACTCGTATGGGATAGACGAGACACCAGTGCTGCCTTACGCTCCGGGGGATATTGAGTCCGTTGTGGGAAATGAGAAGTGTCTAATTTATTGGAACTACTCTTTTCCCACCGTCAGGAAAATACAAGCCAACAAGCCTGACGTAGTACTCCTCGACCATCAACTCAAGACAATGTTTGTCGTGGAGTTCTCGGCTCCCGCGGAGAACAACATTGTCTTGAAGGAGGAGGAAAAACGGACAAAATATCGAGATCTGCTCTTCGAACTCCGCAGACTGTATCCAGACCATACTGTTAAGATAGTGGTACTGATTATAGGAGCCCTCGGTGGAACGAGACACACACTGCTTTCAGAACTTAAGATCATACCGGCATACCGAAATTCGGCAGAGGTCTTAGCCGGCAGAATGCAGAAGGCCGTCATCCTCGGTTCATTACGTCTGCTCAGGGCACACGATTCCCGGACCCAGTAGTCACTTACCCCACGGGTGTGGGGAGTGGCTGCCGGTACTACCAGCTCCCCTCTGTGAGGGTCGGAGCCACAGAGAAGGGTGACTGGTTTTTAACAAAAAAAAAAAAAAAAAAAAAAAAATAATAATAATAATTTATTGGAACTACTCGTTCCCGACCGTCAGGCTCATTCAAGCCAACAAGCCTGACATAGTCCTCCTCGACCATCAGAACAAAGTGATGTTTGACATCGAATTCTCAGCACCTGCTGAGACAAACATCGCTTTGAAGGAGGGGGAAAAACGGACCAAATATCGTGATCTCCGGTATGAGCTCCAAGTGCTGTACCCAGACTACTCGGTCAAGATGGTCGTCCTAATAATCGGCGTACTCGGAGGGATGAAGCCTTCGCTGCTCTCAGAATTAAAGATCATACCGGCCTGTCAGAACTCGGCAGAATGGTTGGCAGGTCAGATGCAGAAGGCGGTTATCTTGGGGTCCCTTCGTCTGCTTAGGGCACATGATTCAGGTGTTTACAGTCACTAACTCCACAGGTCGTGGAGAGTGGCTGTAATTAATTAGCCGGCGCGGCTACCGTGTGGTGTCGGAGGCCACGGAAGCTCTGTCCGGCAACGGGAAACCGAAAAAAAAAAAAAAAAAAAAAAAAATAATATGTATCCGGACCATACTGTTAAGATAGTGGTACTGATTATAGGAGCCCTCGGTGGAACGAGACACACACTGCTTTCGGAACTTAAGATCATACCGGCATGCCGAAATTCGGCACAGGTCTTAGCCGGCAGAATGCAGAAGGCCGTCATCCTCGGTTCATTACGTCTGCTCAGGGCACACGATTCTCGGACCCAGTAGTCACTTACCCCACGGGCGTGGGGAGTGGCTACCGGTACTACCAGCTCCCCTCTGTGAGGATCGGAGCCACAGAGAAGGGTGACTGGGTTTTAGCTAGTTTAAAAAAATAATAATAATAATAATAATAATAATGGCGGAAAACAATCTATTCCGCAAAAAGCCCTCGCGCCTTTTCGAACCGCCTCAGCGTGTTGTAGAGAATCCGCCGTCTGTAGATCAGGTGGAAAACTTCTGGAAAACGCTCTACGGACAGAAGCTCCCACTCAACAGAGACACTCCAGCCCTGGCACACTTTGAAGCCTTTTGCCAAAGGTTTCAACGACCAACCGATAACCCCAGAAGAGGTTCGAAGAGCTCTTGAGGGCTCTAAGAACTTTGCTGCTCCAGGTCCCGATGGGATAAATAACTTTTGGTGGAAAAAGTTTTCCAGTACCCACCACCATTTGGCCAGAATTTTTAATTCATGGCTAAATGGGGAGCAGCAAATTCCTTCTTGGGTTGTCGAGGGGCGGACAGTGCTGATCCCGAAGAACGGAGATTTGTTTAACCCAAAAAATTACAGGCCGATAACTTGCTTAAACGCATGCTACAAGTTGTTTACACGCATCTTGTACATGCGGGTGCTCCAAACAGTTGAACGGGTTTACGAACGGGTATATGAGCAACGAGGGTCAAAGAGAGGTGTCGCTGGCTGCAAGGAGAACCTGCCGATCGACAGATGTATCACGCAGGACTCCGTGCAGTATAAGCGTAACCTCTCTATGGCCTGGATCGACTACCGCAAGGCATTTGATATGACATCTCATGTCCACTTGCTCAGATGTCTTGCGGTGCCCGGTCCCGTAGTGAGATGTATCGAAGAACTCATGCCGCTCTGGAGGACTCGCTTTACCATAACATCGGGTAATAGCAGAGTCCAGACAGAGCCGGTATTATTCAGAAGGGGAGTATTTCAGGGAGAATCCCTAAGCCCCCTTCTGTTTTGCATCTCGCTACTGCCATTATCCGTTTCGCTGCGAAATACCCGTGGCTACAACTGCGGTACCCCCGGCGATAGGAGGCATAAGGTCACCCATCTGTTTTACATGGATGACCTTAAACTTTATGCCTCCGGAGAGAGGGATTTACGCCAGTCCCTCAGGGTGGTACATGAGTACACGCAGGCTGTCGGCATGGAATTTGGGTTGGACAAGTGTGCACTAGTCCACCTCAAGAGAGGACGATGCGGTGACTACGGAGAGGATGCGCAGCTTGTGGACGGAAGCATCTTACATCACCTAGATGCCGGAGAGTCGTACACTTACTTGGGTGTCGAGCAACGCTCCACCCAAGAAGTGTAGTAAAAAACGCTCTCCGCGGCAAGTATCACCACCGACTCCGACAGATCTGGTCCTCAGAACTGTCGGGGAAGAACAAGGTGTCTGCTACCAATATGCTTGCCGTTCCGATCCTCCTCTACTCCTTTGGAGTAATTAAATGGAATCAAGAGGAGCTGCGACAACTCGATGTAGGAACCCGAAAAAAGATGCATCTCTATAGGAGTTTGCACCCTAAATCGTCCGTTCCACGGTTATATCTCCCACGACATCGGGGAGGCCGTGGACTCTTGAGTTTGGAGAGTCTCCATAACAGGATGGTTCTGGATGGAGCCTGTAAGGTCATAAGGAGTTCGGATCCCCTCCTCTGCATGGTCCGAGACCATGAAAGTGCAGGAGTAGGAGCCTTTTTGTTTAAGGCAGCGCGCAGAGCCGCCGATGAACTCGGTTTGGTCTTCGACGCTGAGCGGGTTAATCACGACTCTGTCACCGAGTTGGAACCTGCTCGGCAAAAAGCCCAAGTCAAAGCTGCTGAAATTGATTTATTTCTGCAGCTACACTCGGATAAGCCATTGCACGGAGTCTTCTATAAAAATATAGAAGACCGCGGCTTATCCGAAAGGCTGACCTTTGCTTTCTTAAGGTCAGCCGGGCTAAAGTCTGAGACCGAGGGATTCATAATGGCGTGCCAGGATGGTGTATTTAACACACTCGTCTATCGAAGTCGTGTCATGGGTATAGAGGTCCCTGATGTCAGCTGCAGGACCTGCCACAGGGCGCCGGAGACATTAATGCATTTGCTGTCGGCTTGTCCAGTATATGCAGTCTCGGCCTATATCCAGAGGCACGACGCAGCATTACGAGTGCTTTATTATCACTTAAGGCACTCGTATGGGATAGAAGAGACACCAGTGCTGCCTTACGCTCCGGGGGATATTGAGTCCGTTGTGGGGAATGAGAAGTGTCTAATTTATTGGAACTACTCGTTTCCCACCGTCAGGCAAATACAAGCTAATAAGCCTGACATGGTCCTCCTCGACCACCAACTCAAGACAATGTTTGTCGTGGAGTTCTCGGCTCCCGCGGAGAATAACATTGTCTTGAAGGAGGAGGAAAAACGGACGAAATATCGAGATTTGCTCTTCGAGCTCCGCAGGCTTTACCCTGGCCATACTGTTAAGCTAGTGGTCCTGATCATGGGAGCCCTCGGTGGAACGAGACACACGCTGCTTTCAGAACTAAAGATCATACCGGCATGCCGAAATTCGGCAGAGATCTTAGCCGGCAGGATGCAGAAGGCCATTATCCTCGGCTCATTACGTCTACTCAGGGCACACGATTCTCGGACCCAGTAGTCACTCACCCCACGGACGTGGGGAGTGGCTGCCGGTACTACCAGCTCCCCTCTGTGAGTGTCGGAGCCACAGAGTATAAAGAGTGACTGGCTTTTACGAAAAAAAAAAAATAACAATAATAATAATAATAATAATATGGAGTTTTCTATAAAAATATAGAAAACCTTGGCTTATCCGAAAGGCTGACCTTTGCCTTCTTAAGGTCAGCCGGGCTAAAGTCTGAGACCGATGGATTCATAATGGCTTGCCCAGGATGGTGTATTTAACACCCCCGTCTATCGTAGTCGTGTCATGGGTATAGAGGTCCCTGATGTCAGCTGCAGGGCCTGCCGCAGGGCGCCAGAGACTCTTATGCACTTGCTGTCGGCTTGCCCGACATATGCAGTCTCGGCCTATATCCAAAGGCAAGACGGAGCATTACGAGTGCTTTACTACCATTTAAGGCACTCATATGGGATAGACGAAACACCAGTGCTGCCTTACGCTACGGGGGATATTGAGTCCGTTGTGGGAAATGAGAAGTGTCTAATTTATTGGAACTACTCTTTTCCCACCGTCAGGCAAATACAAGCCAACAAGCCTGACGTAGTACTCCTCGACCATCAACTCAAGACAATGTTCGTCGTGGAGTTCTCGGCTCCCGCGGAGAACAACATTGTCTTGAAGGAGGAGGAAAAACGGACAAAATATCGAGATCTGCTCTTCGAACTCCGCAGACTGTATCCAGACCATACTGTTAAGATAGGGGTACTGATTATAGGAGCCCTCGGTGGAACGAGACACACACACTGCTTTCGGAACTTAAGATCATACCGGCATGCCGAAACTCGGCAGAGGTCTTAGCCGGCAGAATGCAGAAGGCCGTCATTCTCGGTTCATTACGTCTGCTCAGGGCACACGATTCCCGGACCCAGTAGTCACTCACCCCACGGGCGTGGGGAGTGGCTACCGGTACTACCAGCTCCCCTCTGTGAGGGTCGGAGCCACAGAGAAAGGTGACTGGTTTTTAGCTAGCTAAAAAATTAAAAAATAATAATAATAATAATAATAATAATAATAATAATAATAATAATAATAATAATAATAATAATATCCCGATCCCGAAGAACGGAGATTTGTCTAACCCAAAGAACTACCGGCCGATAACCTGTTTAAACGCATGTTACAAGGTGTTTACGCGCATCTTGTATATGCGAGTGCTCCACGCAGTTGAACCGGTTTACGAGCGGATATATGAGCAACGAGGGTCAAAGAGAGGTGTCGCTGGCTGTAAGGAGAACCTGCTGATTGACAGGTGTGTCACACAGGACTCCATGCAGTATAAGCGTAACCTCTCCATGGCCTGGATCGACTACCGCAAGGCATTTGACATGACATCGCACGAGCTTATTGTACACTTGCTCCGATGTCTTGCGGTACCTGGTCCCGTAGTGAGATGCATCGAAGAACTGATGCCGCTCTGGAGGACTCGCTTTACCATTACATCGGGTAATGATAGAGTCCAGACGGAGTCGGTAACATTCAGAAGGGGAGTATTTCAGGGAGACTCCCTCACCCCCCTTCTATTTTGCATCTCATTACTGCCATTATCCGTTTCGCTCCGGAAAACCCGTGGATACAACTGCGGTACCCCTGGCGATAGGAGGCATAAGGTCACCCATCTGTTTTATATGGATGACCTTAAACTTTATGCCTCCGGAGAGAGGGACCTACACCAGTCCCTCAGGGTGGTACAGGAGTACACGCAGGCTGTCGGCATGGAGTTCGGATTAGACAAATGTGCACTGGTCCATCTCAAGAGAGGACGATGCGGGAACTACGGAGAGGACGCGCAGCTCGTGGACGGAAGCATCTTACATCATCTAGATGCCGGAGAGTCGTACACTTACTTGGGTGTCGAGCAACGCTCCACCCAAGAAGTGAGTGTAGTGAAAAACGCTCTCCGCGGCAAGTATCAGCACCGACTCCGACAGATCTGGTCTTCAGAGCTGTCGGGGAAGAACAAGGTGTCTGCTACCAACATGCTTGCCGTTCCGATCCTTCTCTACTCCTTTGGAGTAGTGAAATGGACTCAAGAAGAGTTGCGTCAACTCGACGTAGGAACCCGCAAGAAGATGCATCTCAATAGGAGTTTGCATCCTAAATCGTCTGTTCCACGGCTATACCTCCCACGACATCGGGGAGGCCGTGGACTCTTGAGTTTGGAGAGTCTCCACAATAGGATGGTTCTGGATGGAGCCTGTAAGGTCATCAGGAGTTCGGATCCCCTCCTCTGCATGGTCCGAGACCATGAAAATGCAGGGGTAGGAGTCTTTCTGTTTAAGGCAGCACAGAGAGTAGCCGATGAACTTGGTCTCTCCTTCGACGTCGAGCGGGTAAATCGCGACTCTGTCACCGAGTTGGAACCTGCTCGGCGAAAAGCCCAAATTAAAGCTGCAGAACACAACAACTTTCTGCAGCTTCACACGGATAAGCCAATGCATGGAGTTTTCTATAAAAATATAGAAAACCTTGGCTTATCCGAAAGGCTGACCTTTGCCTTCTTAAGGTCAGCCGGGCTGAAGTCTGAGACCGAGGGATTCATAATGGCTTGCCAGGATGGTGTATTTAACACCCTCGTCTATCGTAGTCGTGTCATGGGTATAGAGGTCCCTGATGTCAGCTGCAGGGCCTGCCGCAGGGCGCCAGAGACTCTTATGCACTTGCTGTCGGCTTGCCCGACATATGCAGTCTCGGCCTATATCCAAAGGCACGACGGAGCATTACGAGTGCTTTACTACCATTTAAGGCACTCGTATGGGATAGACGAAACACCAGTGCTGCCTTACGCTACGGGGGATATTGAGTCCGTTGTGGGAAATGAGAAGTGTCTAATTTATTGGAACTACTCTTTTCCCACCGTCGGGCAAATACAAGCCAACAAGCCTGACGTAGTACTCCTCGACCATCAACTCAAGACAATGTTCGTAGTGGAGTTCTCGGCTCCCGCGGAGAACAACATTGTCTTGAAGGAGGAGGAAAAACGGACAAAATATCGAGATCTGCTCTTCGAACTCCGCAGACTCTATCCAGACCATACTGTTAAGATAGTGGTACTGATTATAGGAGCCCTCGGTGGAACGAGACATACACTGCTTTCAGAACTTAAGATCATACCGGCATGCCGAAATTCGGCAGAGGTCTTAGCCGGCAGAATGCAGAAGGCCGTCATCCTCGGTTCATTACGTCTGCTCAGGGCACACGATTCACGGACCCAGTAGTCACTCACCCCACGGGCGTGGGGAGTGGCTGCCGGTACTACCAGCTCCCCTCTGTGAGTGTCGGAGCCACAGAGTTTAAAGGGTGACTGGCTTTTACAAAAAAAAAAAAAAAAATTATAATAATAACCTTACAAAAAGCTGTGATTCTAGGAACAACAAGAATAGTTCGTAAGTTCTTGAATCAAGCATGAGAGTGCTTGGCTTAGCCCGTACCTCATGAAAAATTGGCAGCATAGAAAGAGCTGAGAACAACAGAGAAATAATAATAATAATAATAATAATAATAATAATAATAATAATAATAATAATAATAATAATAATAATAATAATAATAATAATAATAATAATAATAATAATAATAATAATAATAATTAATAATAATAGATAAGCAGGAGGGGCTGACTTTCATCTATCAAGCCTTTGGTGAGTAGCGCCACCACTTACTCCAGCTGGGGGTGCAAAATCGAACCGGCAGCCCTAGTGCACCCGGGAGGGGAAAGCTCATTCCCCTCTGGTGTCGGTCGTGGGCTTGCTGGGCTAACCACCCACAAGCCCAAACCTCTGGTTCTAGCTGACCAAAGACAGGGCCCCCACGATCGACCCCAAGCGGATAGGGGTCATGGGCAAGGTGGTGGGGCCCAACAGGACGGACTGCCCGATGAAGACAACCGCGACGCATATGGACGCTTTGAGTGGACGGACGAGCTGAGGGACGACCTGATGCAGTGCTACGAAAGCAGTGAGCCTGCACGAAGGGGATACATGGCGCGGATGCATGTTTCTGTGGTGTGATATCCACCCAGAACATCGCGCTTTCACGAAACAAAACCTTCGTGACTATGTATCTCATCTCCGAAGCAGAGGCTACATCAGAACCGCTTTGAGGCCCGTTGAAGAGGTAGTCGACAGACCGCCCGATCAACCGGTCGAGGAGATGGTTTTAGATGTTCCACCCATACCAGAGGGCATCAGAACCAGAAGGGGGCTGCACCATCAAAAGCCCCCTCGACCACAAGATCTGGTCAGAGTGGACGCAGAACTCAGTGAAGCTATTCCGGAAGGGGCTGATATCTGGCACATTAATTGTGCCGTCTACGACGCCGCGATGCGGCTCTCCCCGGTGGTGAGGCAGGATAATACTGCTTCCCCGCAAGAGAGAGCTGAGCGGCGTATAAGAAAGATGGAAGCCAAGATCCGGTCGGCGAGACAATATGCTTCCCGTATTCAGTGTGTGATGGATTACATGGCGGAGAACAGGCCTTTCACGCCAAAAGTGCGGCGAATCGCCGCCAACATAAGGCGAGTCCATCACACGCTTAACGTGGCAGTGCTGCTTACCACCAAGCAACATTGTCTCGACAGAATACGGATGCTAGTGGCTTGCAAAAAGTCGCTAGCAAGGCGGGCGAGGGCAGTAGCGGAAAATAACCTTTTCCGCAAGAAGCCATCTCGCCTGTTCCAACCGCCTGAGCGTATTGTTGAGAATCCGCCGACTGTAGATCAGGTGGAAGACTTCTGGAAGACGCTTTACGAACAAAAGCGTCCACTGAACCGAGATACTCCAGCCCTGGCACACTTTGAAGCCTTTTGCCAAGGGCTTCAGCAGCCTCAAGCAGTGTGCCAACCGATAACGACGGAAGAGGTTCGAAAAGCCCTTGAAGGCTCCAAGAACTTTGCTGCTCCTGGACCAGATGGAATCAACAACTTTTGGTGGAAAAAACTTCCGAGCACCCACCGCCATTTAGCCAGAATCTTCACCTCGTGGCTAAATGGAGAGCAGCAAATTCCTTCCTGGATTATCGAGGGGCGAACCGTGCTACTCCCTAAGAACGGAGATTTGGCAGATCCAGCGAACTACAGACCGATAACCTGTTTAAACGCATGTTACAAGATATTCACCCGTATCTTGTACATGCGGGTACTCCAAGCAAGCGGCCCGGTTTACGAACGGATATACGAGCAACGTGGGTCTAAGAAAGGTGTCGCTGGCTGCAAGGAGAACCTGCTTATTGACAGATGTGTCACGCAGGACTCCGTGCAGTATAAGCGGAACCTTTCCATGGCCTGGATCGATTACCGCAAGGCATTTGACATGACATCTCACGAGCTAATTGTTCACTTGCTCCAATGTCTTGCGGTGCCCGGTCCCGTAGTGAGATGCATAGAACAACTCACGCCGCTCTGGAGGACTCGCTTTGCTATAACATCTGGTAATGTCAGAGTCCAAACAGAGCCGGTTATGTTTAAGAGGGGTGTGTTTCAGGGAGACTCCCTTAGCCCCCTTCTATTTTGCATTTCGCTGCTGCCGTTATCCGTTAAACTTCGCAAAACCCGTGGTTACAATTGCGGTACCCCCGGAGTTAGGAGGCATAAGGTCACCCATCTATTTTACATGGATGACCTTAAACTTTATGCCTCCAGCGAGAGGGATTTACGTCAATCTCTCAGGGTGGTACATGAGTACACTCAGGCTGTCGGAATGGAGTTCGGCTTGGACAAATGTGCACTGGTTCATCTCAAGAGAGGGCGATGCGGTGACTACGGAGATGACGCGCAGCTTGTAGATGGAAGCATCTTGCACCACCTAGATGGCGGAGAGTCGTACACCTACTTGGGTGTTGAGCAACGCTCCACCCAAGAAGTGTCAACAGTGAAAAACGCTCTCCGCGGCAAGTATCAGCACCTCCTCCGGCAGATCTGATCTTCAGAGCTGCCGGGGAAGAATAAGGTGTCTGCAACTAACATGCTTGCCGTTCCAATCCTCCTACACTCCTTTGGGGTAGTGAAGTGGTCACAAGGCGAGCTGCGCCAACTCGATGTAGGAACCCGAAAGATGATGCATCTCAACAGAAGCTTGCATCCAAAATCGTCCGTTCCGCGATTATACCTCTCACGACAACAGGGAGGCCGCGGACTCTTGAGTTTGGAGTATCTACATAGCAGGTTGGCTCTGGATGGAGCTTGCAAGATCATCAAGAGTTCGGATCCCCTTCTCTGCATGGTTCGCGACCATGAAAATGCAGGGATAGGAGCGTTCTTATTTAAGGCAGCACAAAGAGCAGCCGGTGAACTTGGTCTCGACTTCGATACTGGGCGGGTAAACCCGAGCTCTGTCACCGAGCTGGAACCCGCCCAGCTGAAAGCCCATACAAAAGCAGCAGAGCAAAGGAAGTTTCTGCAACTGCATAAAGATAAGCCCTTGCATGGAGTCTTCTACAAGAACATTGAAGAGAGGGGCTTATCTGAGAAGCTGACCTTTGCTTTCCTAAGGTCAGCTGGGCTGAAGTCTGAGACCGAAGGGTTCATTATGGCTTGCCAGGATGGTGTCTTTAACACACTCGTCTATCGAAGTCATGTCTTGGGTATAGAGGTCCCTGACGTAAACTGCAGGGCCTGCCGAAGAGCGCCGGAGACACTTATGCACCTGTTGTCGGCATGTCCGACATACGCTGTCTCGGCCTATATTCACAGACATGATGGAGCATTACGTGTGCTGTACTATCATCTGCGGCACACATATGGGATAGACGAGACACCAGTGCTACCTTACGCTCCGGGAGATATTGAGTCCGTAGTGGGGAATGAGCGGTGTCTAATTTATTGGAACTACTCGTTTCCCACCCTTAGGCAAATACAGGCCAATAAACCTGATGTAGTCCTCCTCGACCACCAACTCAGGACAATGTTTGTTATTGAATTCTCCGCCCCAGGGGAAACAAACATTGTTCTAAAAGAGGAGGAAAAACGGACTAAATATCGAGATCTTCTCTTCGAACTCCGTAGACTCTATCCGGACCACACTGTTAAACTAGTGGTTCTTCTCATAGGATGCCTAGGTGGGGTGAGGCGTACACTGCTTTCGGAATTGAAGACGATACCGGCATGCCGAGAGTCGGCAGAAATCTTAGCCGGAAGAATGCAGAAGGCCGTTATCCTTGGTTCGTTACGCCTGCTCAGAGCACACGATTCGCGGACCCAGTGATCACTAACTCTACGGCGTAGGGAGTGGTCACTGGTATTACCAGCGTACCCTCTCTGGTATCGGAGGCAGAGAGAAGGGCGACTGGATTGGAAAAAAAAAAAAAATAAAATAATAATAATAATAATAACACTCTAAATCGGACAGTGCTGCAAACCATCAAACAGCACTGTCTAGATAGGATTCGAGCACTAATGGCCATTAAAAAATCTTTGGTCAGACGAGCACGGGCCTTGGAACAAAACCATCTGTTCCAAACAAGTCCCTCTCGTCTGTTCCAAGAGCCGCCGCGTGTTGTCGAAAATCCGCCGTCTGTTGAGACTGTCGAAGCATTCTGGAAGGGAATCTATGAGACTACGAGTCCATTCGACAGCGACACTCCAGCGATAGCACGCTTCGAGGAGCTCTGCAACAATCTGTTGGGAGAGCAAGACGAAGTGTGTCCGGCGATCAGTACCGAGGAAGTTCAACAAGCACTTGTTGGCACTAAGAACTTCGCTGCCCCGGGTCCAGATGGCATAAACAACTGGTGGTGGAAGAAATTCCCTTCCACCCACCGCCATCTGGCCCGAGTTTTCAACTCATGGTTGAACGAGGGGCAGCCGATTCCGGACTGGTTCGCCGAGGGGCGTACTGTACTGATCCCCAAAAAGGGAGATCTGTCCGACCCGAAGAATTATAGACCGATCACTTGCCTCAATTCCTGTTACAAGATATTTACACGTATCTTGTATGCCAGGACATTGAGGTCAGTTGAGCCGGTCTACAGACAGATACACGAGCAGCGTGGTGGCAAGAAAGGTGTGGCAGGCTGCAAAGAAAACCTATTGATAGACCGCTGTATTACACAGGATTCTGTGCAATACAAGCGTAATCTATCAATGGCGTGGATTGATTACCGCAAGGCATTTGACACAACATCCCATGCACTATTGTTACACTTGCTTCAATGCCTTGTGGTACCTGCCCCACTAGTGAGATGCATCGAACAGCTGATACCACTCTGGAGAACCCGCTTCACCATAACATCTGGTGCTCAGCGGGTATCGACAGAGTTGGTAACATTTAGGAGAGGAGTTTTCCAGGGTGACTCCCTGAGTCCTCTCCTATTTTGCATCTCACTGCTGCCGTTGTCTGTCGGACTTCGCCAAACCCGCGGATACCAATGTGGTCCACCCAGCAAACGGAGGCATAAGGTCACCCATCTATTTTATATGGATGACCTAAAACTTTATGCCTCCGGAGAGTGCGAACTCCAGAACTCTCTTAGGGTGGTCCAAGAGTATACGCGGGCCATTGGCATGGAATTCGGGTTGGACAAGTGTGCGGTCGTCCACCTCAAGAGAGGACGAAGCGGGATATTCCTTGAAGACGCGCAGCTCGCAGACGGAAGCATCCTACGACATTTGGATGCCGGAGAGACCTACACGTACCTGGGTGTGGAACAACATCACATCCAAGACGTGAAACAGATCAAGGATACTCTCCGCGGCAAGTACAGACACCGGCTTCGAAAGATTTGGTCTTCCGAACTTTCGGGGAAGAACAAGGTGTCTGCAACTAATATGCTTGCCGTTCCGATTCTACTATACTCCTTTGGAGTAGTTAAGTGGACACAAGATGAGTTGCGCCAATTGGATAGGGATACCCGCAAGATGATGCATGTTCGTAGGAGCATCCATCCTAGGTCGTCCGTTCCTCGAGTGTACCTCCCACGACAACGGGGGGGCCGAGGACTCTTGTGTCTGGAGTGCACGCATGGCAGAGTAGCGCTGAGTGTAGCATGCAACATCCTCAGGAGCTCGGACCCACTCCTGCGGTTTGTGAAAGATCATGAAACTGTGGGAGTTGGCGCATTTTTATTTAAGGCAGCACGCAAGGCCGCAGATGATCTCGGTCTCATATTCGACTTCAGGCGAGGAGGCCGGCGAGGTGCTGATCCAGAATCAGTAACTGAGCTGGCGCCAAATCGTCTGAAAGCCCAAATTAAAGCTGCCGAGCAGAGAAATCTGTTCAGGCAGCACGTCGATAAGCCCATGCACGGTGTATTCTATAACAACATAGAGACACTGGGTTTATCGACGAAGCTGACCTTTGGTTTTTTACGGTCAGCAGGGCTAAAGTCGGAGACCGAAGGATTCATTGTGGCCCGCCAAGATGGTGTTATTAATACCTTGGTCTACCGCAGTCGCAATATGGGTGTGGAGGTCCCTGACGTTAATTGTAGGACCTGCCGTCAGGCGCCGGAGTCGCTCATGCACTTACTATCTGCATGCCCGATTTACGCGACTTCGGCCTACATCCATAGGCACAACGCGGCTTTACGAGTGCTATACTACTACCTACGGCACTCGTACCAAGTAGACCAAACACCAGTGCTGCCTTACGTCCCCGGAGAGATCGAGTCTGTTGTCGAGAACGAGAAGTGCAGAATATATTGGAATTACTCGTTCCCGACGGTCAGGCAGATTCAAGCAAACAAGCCTGACATAGTCCTCCTCGACCACCAAACCAAGATGATGTATGTCATCGAGTTCTCGGCACCTGCCGAGACAAACATCATCTTGAAGGAGGGGGAAAACGGACTAAATACAGAGATCTCCGGTATGAGCTCCGGGTGCTATACCCAGACTACTCGGTCAAGATGATCGTCCTGATAATCGGTGTACTTGGTGGAATGAAGCCTACGCTGCTCTCGGAATTAAAGGCCATACCAGCCTGCCAAAAGTCAGCCGAGTGGTTGGCAGGCCAAATGCAGAAGGCAGTTATCCTGGGGTCCCTCCGTCTTCTTAGGGCACACGAATCTGGAATCTACAGTCACTAACCTTGCGGGATGCGGGGAGCAGCTGTGGATAGTTCGCTGGCGCTTCTCCCGTGAGAATGTCGGAGACACGGGAGAACTGTACAGCATCGCACACGCGAAAAAAAAAAAAATAATAATAATAATAATAATAATAATTCATAATGGGATTCATAATGGCGTGTCAGGATGGTGTATTCAACACACTCGTCTATCGAAGTCGTGTCATGGGTATAGAGGTCCCTGATGTCAGCTGCAGGACCTGCCACAGGGCGCCGGAGACATTAATGCATTTGCTGTCGGCTTGTCCAGTATATGCAGTCTCGACCTATATCCAGAGGCACGACGCAGCATTACGAGTGCTTTATTATTACTTAAGGCACTCGTATGGGATAGACGAGACACCAGTGCTGCCTTACGCTCCGGGGGATATTGAGTCCGATGTGGGAAATGAGAAGTGTCTAATTTATTGGAACTACTCGTTTCCCACAGTCAGCAAATACAAGCTAATAAGCCTGACGTGGTCCTTCTCGACCACCAACTCAAGACAATGTTTGTCGTGGAGTTCTCGGCTCCCGCGGAGAATAACATTGTCTTGAAGGAGGAGGAAAAACGGACGAAATATCGAGATTTGCTCTTCGAGCTCCGCAGGCTTTACCCTGGCCATACTGTTAGGCTAGTGGTCCTGATCATAGGAGCCCTCGGTGGAACGAGACACACGCTGCTTTCAGAACTAAAGATCATACCGGCATGCCGAAATTCGGCAGAGATCTTAGCCGGCAGGATGCAGAAGGCCATTATCCTCGGCTCATTACGTCTACTCAGGGCACACGATTCTCGGACCCAGTAGTCACTCACCCCACGGACGTGGGGAGTGGCTGCCGGTACTACCAGCTCCCCTCTGTGAGTGTCGGAGCCACAGAGTATAAAGGGTGACTGGCTTCCACGGAAAAAATAATAATAATAATAAACACATACATTCACACAAACATCAAAAAAGCAGTAGTACTTAAAACAGCAGCAATAGTCAGAAAGTTTTTACAATAGAACAGAAAAATTCAACAGTACCTCATCCTGCTGATGTATGACATCCCAGGAGAGGCGAATATCATCCAGCATAAGCTGAGAAATGCGAAATAATAATAATAATAATAAAAAAAATAATAATAATAATAATAACAATAATAATAATAATAATAAAAAATAAAAAATAAAAAATAAATAAGCAGGAGGGGCTGACTTTCATCAATCAAGCTTTGGTGAGTAGCGCCACCACTTACTCCAGCTGGGGGTGTAAAATCGAACCGGCAGCCCTAGTGCACCCGGGAGGGGAAAGCTCCTTCCCCTCTGGTGTCGGTCGTGGGCTTGCTGGGCTAACCACCCACAAGCCCTAACTTCTGGTTCCCGCAGGCAGAAGACAGGGCCCCCACAATCGACCCCATCCGGATAGGGGTCAAGGGCAAGGTGGTGGGGCCCAACCGGATCGGGCGTCGGTTGACGACGAACGCCATGAACTAGGACGCTTTGAGTGGACAGATGAGCTAAGGGACGACCTTCTGCATTGCTACGAAAGCAGTGAGCCCGCACGAAGGGGATACATGGGGCGAATGCATGTTCTGTGGTGTGCAAGGCACCCAGAGCACAACGCCTTCACGCCACAAAACCTGCGTGATTATGTATCTCACCTTCGTCGCAGGGGCTACGTGAGAGCTGCTCCTCAGCCGGTGAATGAGGTGGCCGAAGGTCCACCGAATGAACCGGTTGAGGATGTAGTCCCTGACGTTCCACCAATACCAGAGGGCCTCAGTACCAGACGGGGGTTACACTACATAAAAGCCCCCGGGCCACAAGACCTGGCCAGAGTGGATGAAGAACTTCGTGAAGCGCTTCCAGAACGGGCTGACATCTGGCACATAAACTGTGCCGTGTATGCTGCTGCTCAACGCTTTTCTCAGGTGGAGAGGCGTAATACTGCCTCCCCACAGGAGAGAGCGAGGCGGCGCATACAAAAGATGGAAGCCAAGATCCGGTCGGCGAGGCAACACGCATCCCGTATCCAATGTGTGATGGACTATATGGCGGCCAATAGACCGTTCACGCCTAAAGTGCGTCGAATAGCCGCCAACTTAAGACGCGTCCATCACACACTCAATGAGGCAGTGCTGCGAACCACCAAACAGCACTGTCTCGACAGGATACGGATGCTAGTGGTTTGTAAAAAATCACTAGTGAGGCGGGCGAGGGGGCTGGCGGAAAATAAACTCTTCCGCCAAAAGCCCTCGCGCCTATTCGAACCGCCTCCGCGTGTTGCAGAGAATCCGCCGACTGTAGATCAGGTGGAAAATTTCTGGAAAACGCTTTACGAGGAGAAGCTTCCACTCAACCGAGACTCTCCGGCCCTTGCACACTTTGAAACCTTTTGTCAAAGGTTTCAACAACCACAGGAAGTGTGCCAACCAATAACCCTAGAAGAGGTTCGAAGAGCTCTCGAGGGCTCTAAGAACTTTGCTGCTCCAGGTCCCGATGGGATAAATAACTTTTGGTGGAAAAAGTTACCGAGCACCCACCACCATTTGGCCAGAATTTTTAATGCCTGGCTAAATGGGGAGCAGCAAATTCCTTCTTGGGTGGTTGAAGGGCGGACAGTGCTGATCCCTAAGAACGGAGATTTGTCCAACCCAAGGAACTACCGACCGATAACCTGTTTAAACGCATGTTACAAGGTGTTTACGCGCATCTTGTACATGCGAGTGCTCCACGCAGTTGAACCGGTTTACGAACGGATATATGAGCAACGAGGGCCGAAGAGAGGTGTCGCTGGCTGCAAGGAGAACCTGTTGATTGACAGATGTGTCACGCAGGACTCCGTGCAGTATAAGCGGAACCTCTCCATGGCCTGGATCGACTACCGCAAGGCATTTGATATGACATCACATGAGCTTATTGTTCACTTGCTCCGATGTCTTGCGGTACCCGGTCCCGTAGTGAGATGCATCGAAGAACTGATGCCGCTCTGGAGGACTCGCTTTACCATTACATCGGGTAACGATAGAGTCCAGACGGAGTCGGTAACATTCAGAAGGGGAGTATTTCAGGGAGACTCCCTCAGCCCCCTTCTGTTTTGCATCTCACTACTGCCATTATCCGTTTCGCTCCGGAAAACCCGTGGATACAACTGCGGTACCCCCGGCGATAGGAGGCATAAGGTCACCCATCTGTTTTACATGGATGACCTTAAACTTTATGCCTCCGGAGAGAGGGACCTACACCAGTCCCTCAGGGTGGTACAGGAGTACACGCAGGCTGTCGGTATGGAGTTCGGGTTGGACAAATGTGCACTGGTCCATCTCAAGAGAGGACGATGCGGGAACTACGGAGAGGACGCGCAACTCGTTGACGGAAGCATCTTACATCATCTAGATGCCGGAGAGTCGTACACTTACTTGGGTGTCGAGCAACGCTCCACCCAAGAAGTGGGTGTAGTGAAAAACGCTCTCCGCTGCAAGTATCAGCACCGACTCCGACAGATCTGGTCCTCAGAACTGTCGGGGAAGAACAAGGTGTCTGCTACCAACATGCTTGCCGTTCCGATCCTACTCTACTCCTTTGGAGTAGTGAAATGGACTCGAGAGGAGTTGCGTCAACTCGACGTAGGAACCCGCAAGAAGATGCATCTCAATAGAAGTTTGCATCCTAAATCGTCCGTTCCACGGCTATACCTCCCACGACATCGGGGAGGCCGTGGACTCTTGAGTTTGGAGAGTCTCCATAATAGGATGGTTCTGGATGGAGCCTGTAAGGTCATCAGGAGTTCGGATCCCCTCCTCTGCATGGTCCGAGACCATGAAAGTGCAGGAATAGGAGCCTTTTTGTTTAAGGCCGCACAAAGAGCAGCCGATGAACTTGGTCTCTCCTTCGACGTCGAGCGGGTAAATCCCGACTCTGTCACCGAGTTGGAACCTGCTCGACGAAAAGCCCAAATTAAAGCTGCAGAACACAACATCTTTCTGCAGCTTCACACGGATAAGCCAATGCATGGAGTTTTCTATAAAAATATAGAGAACCTTGGCTTATCCGAAAGGCTGACCTTTGCCTTCTTAAGGTCAGCCGGGCTGAAGTCTGAGACCGAGGGATTCATAATGGCTTGCCAGGATGGTGTATTTAATACCCTCGTCTATCGTAGTCGTGTCATGGGTATAGAGGTCCCTGATGTCAGCTGCAGGGCCTGCCGCAGGGCGCCAGAGACTTTAATGCACCTGTTGTCGGCTTGTCCGACATATGCAGTCTCGGCCTATATCCAGAGGCACGACGGAGCATTACGAGTGCTTTATTATCACCTAAGGCACTCGTATGGGATAGACGAGACACCAGTGCTGCCTTACGCTCCGGGGGATATTGAGTCCGTTGTGGGAAATGAGAAGTGTCTAATTTATTGGAACTACTCTTTTCCCACCGTCAGGCAAATACAAGCCAACAAGCCTGACGTAGTACTCCTCGACCATCAACTCAAGACAATGTTTGTCGTGGAGTTCTCGGCTCCCGCGGAGAACAACATTGTCTTGAAGGAGGAGGAAAAACGGACAAAATATCGAGATCTGCTCTTCGAACTCCGCAGACTGTATCCAGACCATACTGTTAAGATAGTGGTACTGATTATAGGAGCCCTCGGTGGAACGAGACACACACTGCTTTCAGAACTTAAGATCATACCGGCATGCCGAAATTCGGCAGAGGTCTTAGCCGGCAGAATGCAGAAGGCCGTCATCCTCGGTTCATTACGTCTGCTCAGGGCACACGATTCCCGGACCCAGTAGTCACTTACCCCACGGGTGTGGGGAGTGGCTGCCGGTACTACCAGCTCCCCTCTGTGAGGGTCGGAGCCACAGAGAAGGGTGACTGGTTTTTAACAAAAAAAAA
The DNA here is from genome assembly GCA_936432065.2 of Rutpela maculata. Lineage (NCBI taxonomy): Eukaryota > Metazoa > Arthropoda > Insecta > Coleoptera > Cerambycidae > Rutpela > Rutpela maculata. Next base: position 85,067,332 of record OW386290.2, read on the forward strand.
AAAAAAAAAAAAAAAAAAAAAATAATAATAACTTACAGATAACACTAGCCCGTATTATCAGTACAGCCCGGAGAGCGTCTTAGTGAATGAAAACTACCGGCTCTATTGTGATAGAACAGTGGTTACCGACAGAACCATACCATCAAATCGACCAGATATCATCTTGGTCAATAAGCTTCAGAAGAAAACATTCCTAATAGACATTGCTGTTCCAAACTCCAACAACATCGAGGAAACCGTTCAGAACAAACTAACAAAATACGCTGACCTCGCCCACGAGATCAAACAGCAATGGAGGCAAGAGAGTGTTGTCATCATTCCAATAGTAATATCCTCAACCGGCGTTGTGCCCCGTTCTCTTGCATTGAATTTAACCAACCTAGGCCTTTCCTCTTTCTTAATCAGGGACCTGCAGAAATCCGTAATTCTCAATACTTGCCACATCGTTCGCAAGTTCCTGAGTTTGCAATAGTTTGCTGTCATCTTGCTCCGGCCGATGATTACAATAAAACCGCATTAAGCGAGAAATAACATAATAATAATAATAATAATAATGCATTATGAACACCAACCAGAGCGAGTGGTAGAAAAAGATGATATCATCATCATGTATGATATGGCAGTAAGAACAGACCGCACCATTAGAGCAAACCGACCGGACATTATATACCACAACAAAAAGTCCAAAATATGCCTGCTCATTGATGTCTCAGTGCCCGATGACACTAATGTAGCCCTAAAAGAAGTGAAAAAGAAAAGCAAATATAAAGACCTGGAAATCGAGATAGCTCGAATGTGGAACACCAGAACTAGAGTTATCCCAGTAATAGTAGGAGCATTAGGGACAATTCAGAAGGGCCAGCAAATATTTAGAAGACCTCCCATGCAGAGTAAGTCCGTCCCAGATTCAAAAAATAGCCCTTCTAGGAACAGCTCACATACTACGGAAATTTCTATATATGTAAGACCAACATTCCTGAGATCTCAGGTAGAGATCTGGAATGAAGGTGAAGTGCCCTCCCCAACCTCAAGCTGAGAAAGTGAATAAAAAATTTAAAAAAAAATAATAATAATAATAAAGCAGGAGGGGCTGACTTCCATCAATCAAGCCTTGGTGAGTAGCGCCACCACTTACTCCAGCTGAGGGTGCAAAATCGAACCGGCAACCCTAGTGCACCCGGGAGAGGAAAGCTCCTTCCCCTCTGGTGTCGGTCGTGGGCTTGCTGGGCTAACCACCCACAAGCCTTAACTTCTGGTTCCCGCAGGCAGAAGACAGGGCCCCCACAATCGACCCCATCCGGATAGGGGTCAAGGGCAAAGTGGTGGGGCCCAACCGGATCGGGCGCCCGTTGACGACGAACGCCATGAACTAGGACGCTTTGAGTGGACAGATGAGCTAAGGGACGACCTTCTGCATTGCTACGAAAGCAGTGAGCCCGCACGAAGGGGATACATGGGGCGAATGCATGTTCTGTGGTGTGCAAGGCACCCAGAGCACAACGCCTTCACGCCACAAAACCTGCGTGATTATGTATTCCACCTTCGTCGCAGGGGCTACGTGAGAGCTGCTCCTCAGCCGGTGAATGAGGTGGCCGAAGGTCGAAGGCCGAAGCATGTTACAAGGTGTTTACGCGCATCTTGTACATGCGTTTAAACAGGTTATCGGTCGGTAGTTCCTTGGGTTGGACAAATCTCCGTTCTTAGGGATCAGCACTGTCCACCCTTCAACCACCCAAGAAGGAATTTGCTGCTCCCCATTTAACCAGGCATTAAAAATTCTGGCCAAATGGTGGTGGGTGCTCGATAACTTTCTCCACCAAAAGTTATTTATCCCATCGGGACCTGGAGCAGCAAAGTTCTTAGAGCCCTCGAGAGCTCTTCGAACCTCTTCTGGGGTTATTGGTTGGCACACTTCCTGTGGTTGTTGGAACCTTTGACAGAAGGTTTCAAAGTGTGCAAGGGCCGGAGAGTCTCGGTTGAGTGAAAGCTTCTCCTCGTAAAGCGTTTTCCAGAAATTTTCCACCTGATCTACAGTCGGCGGATTCTCTGCAACACGCGGAGGCGGTTCGAAAAGGCGCGAGGGCTTTTGGCGGAAGAGTTTATTTTCCGCCAGCCCCCTCACCCGCCTCACTAGTGATTTTTTACAAACCACTAGCATCCGTATCCTGTCGAGACAGTGCTCTTTGGTGGTTCGCAGCACTGCCTCATTGAGTATGTGATGGACGCGTCTTAAGTTGGCGGCTATTCGACGCACTTTAGGCGTGAACGGTCTATTGGCCGCCATATAGTCCATCACACATTGGATACGGGATGCGTGTTGCCTCGCCGACCGGATCTTGGCTTCCATCTTTTGTATGCGCCGCCTCGCTCTTTCCCGTGTGGAGGCAGTATTACGCCTCTCCACCTGAGAAAAGCGTTGAGCAGCAGCATACACGGCACAGTTTATTTGCCAGATGTCAGCCCGTTCTGGAAGCGCTTCACGAAGTTCTTCATCCACTCTGGCCAGGTCTTGTGACCCGGGGGCTTTTATGTAGTGTAACCCCCGTCTGGTACTGAGGTCCTCTGGTATTGGTGGAACGTCGGGGACTGCATCCTCAACCGGTTCATTCGGTGGACCTTCGGCCACCTCATTCACCGGCTGAGGAGCAGCTCTCACGTAGCCCCTGCGACGAAGGTGGGATACATAATCACGCAGGTTTAGTGGCGTGAAGGCGTTGTGCTCTGGGTGCCTTGCACACCACAGAACATGCATTCGCCCCATGTATCCCCTTCGTGCGGGCTCACTGCTTTCGTAGCAATGCAGAAGGTCGTCCCTTAGCTCATCTGTCCACTAAAAGCGTCCTAGTTCATGGCGTTCGTCGTCAACGGGCGCCCGATCCGGTTGGGCTCCACCACCTTGCCCTTGACCCCTATCCGGATGGGGTCGATTGTGGGGGCCCTGTCTTCTGCCTGCGGGAACCAGAAGTTAGGGCTTGTGGGTGGTTAGCCCAGCAAGCCCACGACCGACACCAGAGGGGAAGGAGCTTTCCCCTCCCGGGTGCACTAGGGTTGCCGGTTCGATTTTGCACCTTCAGCTGGAGTAAGTGGTGGCGCTACTCACCAAGGCTTGATTGATGGAAGTCAGCCCCTCCTGCTTTATTATTATTATTATTTTTTTTTTTTATTTTTTATTCACTCCCTCAGCTTGAGGTTGGGGAGGGCACTTCACCTTCATTCCAGATCTCTACCTGAGATCTCAGGAATGTTGGTCTTACATATATAGAAATTTCCGTAGTATGTGGGCTGTTCCTAGAAGGGCTATTTTTTGAATCTGGGACGGACTTACTCTGCATGGGAGGTCTTCTAAATATTTGCTGGCCCTTCTGAATTGTCAATAATGCTCCTACTATTACTGGGATAACTCTAGTTCTGGTGTTCCACATTCGAGCTATCTCGATTTCCAGGTCTTTATATTTGCTTTTCTTTTCCACTTCTTTTAGGGCTACATTAGTGTCATCGGGCACTGAGACATCAATGAGCAGGCATATTTTGGATTTTTTGTTGTGGTATATGTCCGGTCGGTTTGCTCTAATGGTTCTGTTCTTACTGCCATATCATACATGACGATGATATCATCTTTTTCTACCACTCGCTCTGGTTGGTGTTCATAATGCATTATTATTATTATTATTTTTTTTGTGTTAAAAACCAGTCACCCTTCTCTGTGGCTCCGACCCTCACAGAGGGGAGCTGGTAGTACCGGCAGCCACTCCCCACACCCGTGGGGTAAGTGATTACTGGGTCCGGGAATCGTGTGCCCTGAGCAGACGTAATGAACCGAGGATGACGCCTTCTGCATTCTGCCGGCTAAGACCTCTGCCGAATTTCGGCATGCCGGTATGATCTTAAGTTCTGAAAGCAGTGTGTGTCTCGTTCCACCGAGGGCTCCTATAATCAGTACCACTATCTCAACAGTATGGTCTGGATACAGTCTGCGGAGTTCGAAGAGCAGATCTCGATATTTTGTCCGTTTTTCCTCCTCCTTCAAGACGATGTTGTTCTCCGCGGGAGCCGAGAACTCCACGACAAACATTGTCTTGAGTTGATGGTCGAGGAGTACTACGTCAGGCTTGTTGGCTTGTATTTGCCTGACGGTGGGAAAAGAATAGTTCCAATAAATTAGACACTTCTCATTTCCCACAACGGACTCAATATCCCCCGGAGCGTAAGGCAGCACTGGTGTCTCGTCTATCCCATACGAGTGCCTTAGGTGATAATAAAGCACTCGAAATGCTCCGTCGTGCCTCTGGATATAGGCCGAGACTGCATATGTCGGACAAGCCGACAACAGGTGCATTAAAGTCTCTGGCGCCCTGCGGCAGGCCCTGCAGCTGACATCAGGGACCTCTATACCCATGACACGACTACGATAGACGAGGGTATTAAATACACCATCCTGGCAAGCCATTATGAATCCCTCGGTCTCAGACTTCAGCCCGGCTGACCTTAAGAAGGCAAAGGTCAGCCTTTCGGATAAGCCAAGGTTCTCTATATTTTTATAGAAAGCTCCATGCATTGGCTTATCCGTGTGAAGCTGCAGAAAGATGTTGTGTTCTGCAGCTTTAATTTGGGCTTTTCGTCGAGCAGGTTCCAACTCGGTGACAGAGTCGGGATTTACCCGCTCGACGTCGAAGGAGAGACCAAGTTCATCGGCTGCTCTTTGTGCTGCCTTAAACAAAAAGGCTCCTATTCCTGCACTTTCATGGTCCCGGACCATGCAGAGGAGGAGATCCGAACTCCTGATGACCTTACAGGCTCCATCCAGAACCATCCTATTATGGAGACTCTCCAAACTCAAGAGTCCACGGCCTCTCCGATGTCGCGGGAGGTATAGCCGTGGAACGGACGATTTAGGATGCAAACTTCTATTGAGATGCATCTTCTTGCGGGTTCCTACGTCGAGTTGACGCAACTCCTCTCGAGTCCATTTCACTACTCCAAAGGAGTAGAGAAGGATCGGAACGGCAAGCATGTTGGTAGCAGACACCTTGTTCTTCCCCGACAGCTCTGAAGACCAGATCTGTCGGAGTCGGTGCTGATACTTGCCGCGGAGAGCGTTTTTCACTACACTCACTTCTTGGGTGGAGCGTTGCTCGACACCCAAGTAAGTGTACGACTCTCCGGCATCTAGATGATGTAGAATGCTTCCGTCCACGAGCTGCGCGTCCTCTCCGTAGTTCCCGCATCGTCCTCTCTTGAGATGGACCAGTGCACATTTGTCTAACCCGAACTCCATGCCGACAGCCTGCGTGTACTCCTGTACCACCCTGAGGGACTGGTGTAGGTCCCTCTCTCCGGAGGCATAAAGTTTAAGGTCATCCATATAAAACAGATGGGTGACCTTATGCCTCCTATCGCCAGGGGTACCGCAGTTGTATCCACGGCTTCTCCGGAGCGAAACGGATAATGGCAGTAGTGAGATGCAAAATAGAAGGGGACTGAGGGAGTTTCCCTGAAATACTCCCCTTCTGAATGTTACCGACTCAGTCTGGACTCTATCATTACCCGATGTAATGGTAAAGCGAGTCCTCCAGAGCGGCATCAGTTCTTCGATGCATCTCACTACGGGACCAGGTACCGCAAGATATCGGAGCAAATGTACAATAAGCTCATGCGATGTCATGTCAAATGCCTTGCGGTAGTCGATCCAGGCCATGGAGAGGTTACGCTTATACTGCATTGAGTCCTGCGTGACACACCTGTCAATCAGCAGGTTCTCCTTGCAGCCAGCGACTCCTCTCTTTGACCCTCGTTGCTCATATATCCGCTCGTAAACCGGTTCAACTGCGTGGAGCACTCGCATGTACAAGATGCGCGTAAACACCTTGTAACATGCGTTTAAACAGGTTATCGGCCGGTAGTTCTTTGGGTTTGACAAATCTTCGTTCTTCGGGATCAGCACTGTCCGCCCCTCGACAACCCAAGAAGGAATTTGCTGCTCCCCATTTAGCCATGAAATGAAAATTCTGGCTAAATGGTGGTGGGTACTGGATAATTTTTTCCACCAAAAGTTATTGATCCCGTCGGGACCTGGAGCAGCAAAGATCTTAGAGCCCTCAAGAGCTCTTCGAACCTCTTCTGGGGTTATCGGTTGGCACACCTGTTGTGCTTGCTGAAACCTTTGACAAAAGGTTTCAAAGTGTGCCAGGGCTGGAGAGTCTCTGTTGAGTGGAAGCTTCTGTTCGTACAACGTTTTCCAGAAGTTTTCCACCTGATCTGCAGTCGGCAGATTTTCAGCAACACGCTGAGGCGGTTCGAAAAAGCGCGAGGGCTTTTTGCGGAAAAGTTGATTTTCCGCTAGCCCCCTCGCCCGCCTCACTAGTGACTTCTTACAAGACACTAGCATCCGTATCCTGTCGAGGCAGTGCTGTTTGGTGGTTTGCAGCACTGCCCCATTGAGTGTGTGATGGACGCGTCTTAAGTTAGCAGCTACTCGCCGCACTTTAGGCGTGAAAGGCCTATTGGTCGCCATATAGTCCATCACACATTGGATACGGGATGCGTGTTGCCTCGCCGACCGGATCTTGGCTTCCATCTTGTGTATGCGCCGTCTCGCTCTCTCTTGTGGAGAAGCACTGTTCCGCCTCTCCACCTGAGACAAGCGTTGAGCGGCAGCATACACGGCACAATTTATGTGCCAGATGTCAGCCTCTTCTGGTAGCGTTGCACGAAGTTCTGCATCCACTCTGGCCAGATCTTGTGGCCCGGGGGGTTTTATGTTGTGCAACCCCCTTCTGGTACTGAGGCCCTCTGGTACTGGTGGAACGACTGGGACTGCAACCTCAACCGGTTCATTCGGTGGACCTTCGGCCACCTCATTCATCGGCTGAGGAGCAGTTCTCACGTAGCTCCTGCGACGAAGGTGGGACACATAATCACGTAGGTTTTGTGGCGTGAAGGCGTTGTGTTCTGGGTGCCTTGCACAGCACAGAACATGCATTCGCCCCATATATCCCCTTCGTGCGGGCTCACTGCTTTCGTAGCACTGCATAAGGTCGTCCCTCAGTTCATCTGTCCACTCAAAGCGTCCTTGTTCGTCGCGGTCGTCAACAATAGGCTGTCGATCTTGTTGGGCCCCACCACCTTGCCCTTGACCCCTATCCGAACGGGGTCGATCGTAGGGGCCCTGTCCTCGGCCAATAGAAACCGGAGATTTGGGCTTGTGGGTGGTTAGCCCAGCAAGCCCACGACCGACACCAGAGGGGAAGACGCTCTCCCCTTCCGGATGCGCTAGGGCTGCCGGTTCGATTTTGCATCCCCAGCTGGAGTAAGTGGTGACGCTACTCACCAAAGGCTAGATAGATGACGGTTAGCCCCTCCTGCTTATTTTTTTTTTTTAGCTAGCTAAAAACCAGTCACCCTTCTCTGTGGCTCCGACCCTCACAGAGGGGAGCTGGTAGTACCGGTAGCCACTCCCCACGCCCGTGGGTTGAGTGACTACTGGGTCCGGGAATCGTGTGCCCTGAGCAGACGTAATGAACCGAGAATGACGGCCTTCTGCATTCTGCCGGCTAAGACCTCTGCCGAGTTTCGGCATGCCGGTATGATCTTAAGTTCCGAAAGCAGTGTGTGTCTCGTTCCACCGAGGGCTCCTATAATCAGTACCACTATCTTAACAGTATGGTCTGGATACAGTCTGCGTAGTTCGAAGAGCAGATCTCGATATTTTGTCCGTTTTTCCTCCTCCTTCAAGACAATGTTGTTCTCCGCGGGAGCCGAGAACTCCACGACGAAAATTGTCTTGAGTTGATGGTTGAGGAGTACTACGTCAGGCTTGTTGGCTTGTATTTGCCTGACGGTAGGAAAAGAGTAGTTCCAATAAATTAGACAGTTCTCATTTCCCACAACGGACTCAATATCCCCCGTAGCGTAAGGCAGCACTGGTGTTTCGTCTATCCCATACGAGTGCCTTAAATGGTAGTAAAGCACTCGTAATGCTCCGTCGTGCCTTTGGATATAGGCCGAGACTGCTTATGTCGGGCAAGCGGACAGCAAGTGCATAAGAGTCTCTGGCGCCCTGCGGCAGGCCCTGCAGCTGACATCAGGGACCTCTATACCCATGACACGACTACGATAGACGAGGGTGTTAAATACACCATCCTGGCAAGCCATTATGAATCCCTCGGTCTCAGACTTCAGCCCGGCTGACCTTAAGAAGGCAAAGGTCAGCCTTTCGGATAAGCCAAGGTTTTCTATATTTTTATAGAAAACTCCATGCATTGGCTTATCCGTGTGAAGCTGCAGAAAGTTGTTGTGTTCTGCAGCTTTAATTTGGGCTTTTCGCTGAGCAGGTTCCAACTCGGTGACAGAGTCGCGATTTACCCGCTCGACGTCGAAGGAGAGACCAAGTTCATCGGCTGCTCTCTGTGCTGCCTTAAACAGAAAGGCTCCTACCCCTGCATTTTCATGGTCTCGGACCATGCAGAGGAGGGGATCCGAACTCCTGATGACCTTACAGGCTCCATTCAGAACCATCCTATTACGGAGACTCTCCAAACTCAAGAGTCCACGGCCTCCCCGATGTCGTGGGAAGTATAGCCGTGGAACAGACGATTTAGGGTTCAAACTCCTATAGAGATGCATCTTTTTTCGGGTTCCTACGTCGAGTTGACGCAACTCTTCTTGAGTCCATTTCACTACTCCGAAGGAGTAGAGAAGGATCGGAATGGCAAGCATGTTGGTAGCAGACACCTTGTTCTTCCCCGACAGCTCTGAAGACCAGATCTGTCGGAGTCAGTGCTGATACTTGCCGCGGAGAGCGTTTTTCACTACACTCACTTCTTGGGTGGAGCGTTGCTCGACACCCAAGTAAGTGTACGACTCTCCGGCATCAAGATGATGTAAGATGCTTCCGTCCACTAGCTGCGCGTCCTCTCCGTAGTTCCCGCATCGTCCTCTCTTGAGATGGACCAGTGCACATTTGTCCAACCCGAACTCCATGCCGACAGCCTGCGTGTACTCCTGTACCACCCTGAGGGACTGGTGTAGGTCCCTCTCTCCGGAGGCATAAAGTTTAAGGTCATCCATATAAAACAGATGGGTGACCTTATGCCTCCTATCGCCAGGGGTACCGCAGTTGTATCCACGGGTTTTCCGGAGCGAAACGGATAATGGCAGTAATGAGATGCAAAATAGAAGGGGGCTGAGGGAGTCTCCCTGAAATACTCCCCTTCTGAATGTTACCGACTCCGTCTGGACTCTATCATTACCCGACGTAATGGTAAAGCGAGTCCTCCAGAGCGGCATCAGTTCTTCGATGCATCTCACTACGGGACCAGGTACCGCAAGACATCGGAGCAAGTGTACAATAAGCTCGTGCGATGTCATGTCAAATGCCTTGCGGTAGTCGATCCAGGCCATGGAGAGGTTACGCTTATACTGCATGGAGTCCTGCGTGACACACCTGTCAATCAGCAGGTTCTCCTTACAGCCAGCGACACCTCTCTTTGACCCTCGTTGCTCATATATCCGCTCGTAAACCGGTTCAACTGCGTGGAGCACTCGCATGTACAAGATGCGCGTAAACACCTTGTAACATGCGTTTAAACAGGTTATCGGCCGGTAGTTCTTTGGGTTAGACAAATCTCCGTTCTTCGGGATCAGCACTGTCCGCCCCTCGACAACCCAAGAAGGAATTTGCTGCTCCCCATTTAGCCATGAATTGAAAATTCTGGCTAAATGGTGGTGGGTACTGGATGATTTTTTCCACCAAAAGTTATTGATCCCGTCGGGACCTGGAGCAGCAAATTTCTTAGAGCCCTCAAGAGCTCTTCGAACCTCTTCAGGGGTTATCGGTTGGCACACCTGTTGTGGTTGCTGAAACCTTTGACAAAAGGTTTCAAAGTGTGCCAAGGCTGGAGAGTCTCTGTTGAGTGGAAGCTTCTGTTCGTACAACGTTTTCCAGAAGTTTTCCACCTGATCTGCAGTCGGCGGATTTTCAGCAACACGCTGAGGCGGTTCGAAAAGGCGCGAGGGCTTTTTGCGGAAAAGTTGATTTTCCGCTAGCCCCCTCGCCCGCCTCACTAGTGACTTCTTACAAGACACTAGCATCCGTATCCTGTCGAGGCAGTGCTGTTTGGTGGTTTGTAGCACTGCCCCACTGAGTGAGTGATGGATGCGTCTTAAGTTAGCAGCTACTCGCCGCACTTTAGGCGTGAAAGGCCTATTGGCCGCCATATAGTCCATCACACATTGGATACGGGATGCGTGTTGCCTCGCCGACCGGATCTTGGCTTCCATCTTGTGTATGCACCGTCTCGCTCTCTCTTGTGGAGAAGCACTGTTCCGCCTCTCCACCTGAGACAAGCGTTGAGCGGCAGCATACACGGCACAATTTATGTGCCAGATATCAGCCTCTTCTGGTAGCGCTGCACGAAGTTCCGCATCCACTCTGGCCAGATCTTGTGGCCCGGGGGGTTTTATGTTGTGCAACCCCCTTCTGGTACTGAGGCCCTCTGGTACTGGTGGAACGACTGGGACTGCAACCTCAACCGGTTCATTCGGTGGACCTTCGGCCATCTCATTCATCGGCTGAGGAGCAGTTCTCACGTGGCCCCTGCGACGAAGGTGGGACACATAATCACGCAGGTTTTGTGGCGTGAAGGCGTTGTGTTCTGGGTGCCTTGCACACCACGGAACGTGCATTCGCCCCATATATCCCCTTCGCGCGGGCTCACTGCTTTCGTAGCACTGCATAAGGTCGTCCCTCAGTTCATCTGTCCACTCAAAGCGTCCTTGTTCATCGCGGTTGTCAACAATGGGCTGTCGATCTTGTTGGGCCCCACCACCTTGCCCTTGACCCCTATCCGAACGGGGTCGATCGTGGGGGCCCTGTCCTCGGCCAATAGGAACCGGAGGTTTGGGCTTGTGGGTGGTTAGCCCAGCAAGCCCACGACCAACACCAGAGGGGAAGATGCTCTCCCCTCCCGGATGCGCTAGGGCTGCCGGTTCGATTTTGCATCCCCAGCTGGAGTAAGTGGTGGCGCTACTCACCAAAGGCTAGATAGACGACGGTTAGCCCCTCCTGCTTATTTATTATTATTATTTTTTTTTTTTTTTTGGTTTCCCGTTGGCGGACAGGACTTCCGTGGCCTCCGACACCACACGGTAGCCGCGCCGGCTAATTAATTACAGCCACTCTCCACGACCTGTGGAGTTAGTGACTGTAAACACCTGAATCATGTGCCCTAAGCAGACGAAGGGACCCCAAGATAACCGCCTTCTGCATCTGACCTGCCAACCATTCTGCCGGATTCTGACAGGCCGGTATGATCTTTAATTCTGAGAGCAGCGAAGGCTTCATCCCTCCGATTATTATTATTATTATTATTATTTTTTTTTTTTTTTCGGTTTGCCCGCTGCCGGACAGGACTTCCGTGGCCTCCGACACCTCACGGTAGCTGCGCCGGCGAATTCCTTGTAGCCACTCTCCACGACCTGTGGAGTTAGTGACTGCAAATACCTAAATAGTGTGCCCTAAGTAGACGAAGGGACCCCAAGATAACCGCCTTCTGCATCTGGCCTGCCAACCATTCTGCCGAATTCTGACAGGCCGGTATGATCTTCAATTCTGAGAGCAGCGAAGGCTTCATCCCTCCGAGTACGCCGATTATTAGGACGACCATCTTGACCGAGTAGTCTGGGTACAGCACTTGGAGCTCATACCGGAGATCACGATATTTGGTCCGTTTTTCCCCCTCCTTCAAAGCGATGTTTTTCTCAGCAGGTGCTGAGAATTCGATGACAAACATCACTTTGTTCTGATGGTCGAGGAGGACTATGTCAAGCTTGTTGGCTTGAATTAGACTGACGGTCGGGAACGAGTAGTTCCAATAAATTCGGCACCTCTCGTTCTCGACAACGGACTCAATATCTCCGGGGATGTAAGGCAGCACTGGTGTTTGGTCTACCCCATACGAGTGCCGTAGATGGTAGTATAGCACTCGTAAAGCCGCGTTATGGCGGTGGATGTAGGCCGAAATCGCGTATACCGGGCATGCTGAAAGCAAATGCATAAGCGATTCCGGCGCCTGACGGCAGGTCCTGCAGTTAGTATCAGGGACCTCTACACCCATTACGCGGCTCCAGTAGACCAAGGTGTTTATTACACCATCCTGACAGGCCACAATGAATCCCTCGGTCTCCGACTTAAGCCCAGCTGACCTTAAAAATAGCAGGAGCGGATCCGAGCTCCTGAGGATGTTACATGCCATACTTAGTACTACTCTGCCGTGCATACACTCCAGACCCAAGAGTCCTCGGCCCCCCCGATGACGTGGGAGGTAAACAAGAGGAACGGACGATCTAGGATGAATACTCCTATGGATGTTCATCATCTTGCGGGTGTCTCTGTCTAGTTGGCGCAGCTCATCTACTGTCCATTTTACTACCCCAAAGGAGTAGAGCAGAACAGGAACGGCAAGCATGTTAGTAGCAGACGCCTTATTCTTCCCCGAAAGTTCGGACAACCAAATCTTTCGGAGTAGGCGTCTGTACTTGCCGCGGAGAGATTCCTTTATTTGTTGCACATCCTGGATGTGATGTTGTTGCACACCCAGATATGTGTAGGTCTCTCCGGCATCCAGATGTCTTAGGATGCTTCCGTCTGCGAGCTGCGCGTCCTCAGAAAATTCCCCGCATCGCCCTCTCTTGAGGTGGACGACCGCGCACTTGTCCAACCCGAACTCCATACCAATGGCCCGCGTGTACTCCTCGACCACCCTTAGAGCATTTTGAAGTTCACGCTTTCCGGAGGCATACAGTTTCAGGTCATCCATATAGAATAAATGAGTGACCTTATGCCTCCGGTTGCTGGGTGGTCCACAGTGGTACCCGCGAGTTTGGCGGAGTTCAACAGATAACGGCAGCAGTGAGATGCAAAAGAGGAGGGGACTCAGAGAATCTCCCTTATTATTATTATTATTATTATTATTTTTTTTTTTTTAGCTAGCTAAAAACCAGTCACCCTTCTCTGTGGCTCCGACCCTCACAGAGGGGAGCTGGTAGTACCGGTAGCCACTCCCCACGCCCGTGGGGTGAGTGACTACTGGGTCCGGGAATCGTGTGCCCTGAGCAGACGTAATGAACCGAGAATGACGGCCTTCTGCATTCTGTCGGCTAAGACCTCTGCCGAGTTTCGGCATGCCGGTATGATCTTAAGTTCCGAAAGCAGTGTGTGTCTCGTTCCACCGAGGGCTCCTATAATCAGTACCACTATCTTAACAGTATGGTCTGGATACAGTCTGCGGAGTTCGAAGAGCAGATCTCGATATTTTGTCCGTTTTTCCTCCTCCTTCAAGCCAATGTTGTTCTCCGCGGGAGCCGAAAACTCCACGACGAACATTGTCTTATTATTATTATTATTATTATTATTATTATTATTATTATTATTATTATTATTATTATTATTATTATTATTATTATTATTATTATTATTATTATTATTATTATTATTATTATTATTATTATTATTATTATTATTATTATTATTATTATTATTATTATTATTATTTTTTCCGCGTGTGCGATGCTGGACAGTTCTCCCGTGTCTCCGACATTCTCACGGGAGAAGCGCCAGCGGATTATCCACAGCCACTCCCCGCGTCCCGCAGGGTTAGTGACTGTAGATGCCAGATTCGTGTGCCCTGAGAAGACGAAGGGACCCCAGGATAACTGCCTTCTGCATTTGGCCTGCCAACCACTCGGCTGACTTTTGGCAGGCTGGTATGGCCTTTAATTCCGAGAGCAGCGTAGGCCTCATTCCACCAAGTACACCGATTATCAGGACGACCATCTTGACCGAGTAGTCTGGGTATAGCACTCGGAGCTCATACCGGAGATCTCGGTATTTAGTCCGTTTTTCGCCCTCCTTCAAGATGATGTTTGTCTCGGCAGGTGCCGAGAACTCGATGACATACATCATCTTGGTTTGGTGGTCTAGGAGGACTATGTCAGGCTTGTTTGCCTGAATTTGCCTGACCGTCGGAAACGAGTAGTTCCAATATATTCGGCACTTCTCGTTCTCGACAACGGACTCGATCTCTCCGGGGACATAAGGCAGCACTGGTGTTTGGTCTACTTCGTACGAGTGCCGAAAGTGGTAGTACAGCACTCGTAGGGCCGCGTTATGTCTATGGATGTAGGCCGAAGTCGCATATACCGTACATGCAGATAGTAAGTGCATGAGCGACTCCGGCGCCTGACGGCAGGTCCTACAATTAATGTCAGGGACCTCCACACCCATAACGCGACTGCGGTAGACCAAGGTGTTAATAACACCATCTTGGCAGGCCACAATGAATCCTTCGGTCTCCGACTTTAGCCCTGCTGACCGTAAGAAAGCGAAGGTCAGCTTTGTCGATAAACCCAGCGTCTCTATGTTGTTATAGAACGCGCCGTGCATGGGTTTATCGACGTGCTGCCGGAGCAGATTTCTCTGCTCGGCAGCTTTAATTTGGGCTATCAGACGATTTGACGCAAGTTCAGTTACTGATTCTAGTTCAGCACCTCGCCGGCCTCCTCGCCTGAAGTCGAATACGAGACCGAGATCATCTGCGGCCTTACGTGCTGCCTTGAATAAAAATGCGCCAACTCCTGCAGTTTCATGATCTCTCACAAACCGCAGGAGTGGGTCCGAGCTCCTGAGGACGTTGCATGCCACACTCAGCGCTACTCTGCCATGCGCACACTCCAGACTCAAGAGTCCTCGGCCCCCCCGTTGGCGTGGGAGGTACACTCGAGGAACGGACGACCTAGGATGGATGCTCCTGTGAACATGCATCATCTTGCGGGTATCCCTATCCAATTGGCGCAACTCTTCTAGCGTCCACTTAACTACTCCGAAGGAGTAGAGCAGAATCGGAACGGCAAGCATATTAGTTGCAGACACCTTGTTCTTCCCCGAAAGTTCAGAGGACCAAATCTTTCTTAGCCGGTGTCTGTACTTGCCGCGGAGAGTATCCTTAACTTGTTTCACGTCCTGGATGTGATGTTGTTCCACACCCAGGTACGTGTAGATCTCTCCGGCATCCAGATGTAGGATGCTTCCGTCTGCGAGCTGCGCATCTTCAAGGAATATCCCGCTTCGTCCTCTCTTGAGGTGGACGACTGCACACTTGTCCAGCCCGAATTCCATGCCAATGGCCCGCGTATACTCTTGGACCACCCTTAGAGAGTTTTGGAGTTCGCACTCTCCGGAGGCATAAAGTTTTAGGTCATCCATATAAAATAGATGGGTGACCTTATGCCTCCGATTGCTGGGTGGACCACATTGGTATCCGCGGGTTTGGCGGAGCCTGGCAGATAACGGCAGCAGTGAGATGCAAAATAGGAGAGGACTCAGGGAGTCACCCTGGAAAACTCCTCTCCTAAAAGTTACCAACTCTGTCGATACCCGCTGAGCACCAGATGTTATGGTGAAGCGGGTTCTCCAGAGCGGCAACAGTTGTTCAATGCATCTCACTAGTGGGGCAGGTACCACAAGGCATTGCAGCAAGTGTAATAATAGTGCATGAGATGTTGTATCAAATGCCTTGCGGTAATCGATCCACGCCATTGATAGATTACGCTTGTATTGTACAGAATCCTGTGTAATACAGCGGTCTATCAATAAGTTCTCTTTGCAGCCTGCTACACCTTTCTTGCCACCACGCTGTTCGTGTATCTGTCGGTAGACCGGCTCAACTGACCTCAATGTCCTGGCATACAAGATACGAGTAAATATCTTGTAGCAGGAATTGAGGCATGTGATCGGTCTATAATTCTTCGGGTCGGACAGATTTCCCTTTTTGGGGATCAGTACAGTACGCCCCTCGGCAAACCAGTCCGTTATTATTATTATTATTATTATTATTATTATTATTATCATTATTATTTAAGTAGCACTTAATTCCATATATACGAAATATTTCTGTTTTTTTTATATAAAATTGTAGTGTCTTTGACGATGGTTAGTAAACTGAGTCGTAAGAAAATAAATATTTTATTTTTTAACTGACCATAGACCTAAGAAATTACGTATAATATAAAAAATATTTCATAAATGTGCATATTTGACGAAAATTCTAAAAATTTTATATTACACTTTTCTTAAAATGTAAGTATAACATTATTTACTAAATTTTGATTATTACATGATAACTCCCAGCAAACATGTAAGTGTTGGCCGGGGATGAGGTACGATCACCGGTTTAAGTTCCGTCGCTCGATCAGCGAGGTGCAGCAATGCTGTGCCAGTCCGACACTTGGATCTAATAGTCGGTAGGCTGCAACAGAGACAATCCTAGGGCTAGTGAACCACCGGTGGCTGGTCCAGGAGACCCGGGAACCTCTGGCTAATGCGCCGCCTTGAAAAGGTGGTGGAACGGGACCAGGGTGGGTCAAAGTTGGTGGTCGAGGACCGTGGTTTGGAGTCCACGCTAAATTGTAGATTCCTAGAGCAAAATGGGCCATACCGGCCTGATTGTCTAGTAAAACAATAGTACTACTACTACTAAAGTGTTGGCCGACAAGCAGGAAACTTTCGTCATCGTCGGTTGAATGCTGGTTATGGCACACAAGTTCTGGGCCAATATATTTTAGGCGATGTTTTGCCTACTTACAGGTAACAGTTTTTGGACCACATTCATCGGCCATATTTTGGATTAAAGGCACATAATTATATCGATGATTTGTGAAATATACCTATTAAGATTAAGACCCTGTACACTCAAAGAAATAGTATGGGTAAATTCAACAAAAAAAAAATGGTTAAGTAACAATATCGTTAATTTTGTTAAACCAAACTATATTGATGGTATTTTTAAACAAGAGGTGATTGTTATTTTAATTAATAAAAAGTTCTCGTACAACAAAACAAACATTAACTTAAAAAATAGATGAATAAGACTATTATTTTGTTGAATTCTGTCAAATTAAACTAGATAATAGTATATTTTATTTTTAACTATTATCGAATTGTAATTCTAACCCAGTATTAGTTCGCTGTATTATTGTACTTGGTAGACAAACCAATATTATTGTCGTCTTCTAGAAGTTCTAAAAGAATTACCATAAAATTTGCTTGCTTACCGCGTAGTCTATTACAGAAATTAGTCCCAGATGACGCCACATACGAATCACTGACAATAATCAATCATGCATTATCTTATACTCTTATGAATTTATAGAAAATTAATAACATGATTGCAATGTTCAAAGTCTCTCAGGGATCATCGATATATTTGGATGGATCTTACAAACGATCTCTAATCTCTGGTTTGGGTGGTCTGATGTCTCAATACTGAGATTTTGTCATGAAATGTCATTGTACTATTTAATTTGTTACAAGAAGATATAATTATTAAATTACTATTTGTTTACGAAAACAAATAAAGTTGTATGACTATTCTTTTCTGATTGATTTAACTATGAAACTAGATAGGCGCGATTTCATATGCTCTTTTTGGTTGAATTTACCTATCATTTTCTTTGAGTGTATTCGACGTTGGCACCTCTACAGTTTCTCCATCTCCATTTCTTTTTTTTCCTCTCCTTGTGTGTGTCAAGTAGGTCATGTAGCTTTGTTGTTGCGGTTTTATGTGTCTTTGGTAAGTTATAGTGATTTCAATTATTCAATTTGTATTAAAAAGGGAACGAATGCGGAACGTAAATGAATTACATAAAATATTATAGTTTATTTGCTTTAATTTGCCACATAACCTCAATTGGAAATCACTGTTTTCCGCTAATGATATTTTGTGGCGACTTGTAAATGCACAAGGAAAAGTAATTTAGATTATACAAAGTTTTGTTCTCATTGGTTCAGAAACAATGATTTGCTTACCACGCCATATGTAATATTTTTATATTTGGGTATAAAAATATTTGTCAAATCTGCACTGGGTAATCAAAATTCTTCACCCCACCTTGACTTGGTAAGTACATTTTATATAGGTGTTTTATTTAGTGTCAATGTTAATTTTTGCGTTTATCTACATAATTTCTTCCAGGACTTTATAAGTACTGGACTTAAATTTGCACTGAATTGACTTACGAACCAAGGTTTATGCCGAAGAAAGTGTTCGCTTTTATGAGATGTTTAGTTCAGAGCTAAAACTATTATCTTTTTTTTATATTCTAGGAGCTCTAAGGGAAAACCCACTTTACAGAAATTCTGCTCAGCTGGAGGTAGAAAGCGTTATCAAAAATTGGTTAAGATGAAGGGCTTAATACTAGAAGGGAAAGAAAAGTTACCTTTTAATCATTAATCTATAGGTAATATGATTATTTTTGTTTCTTTTATGATATATTTTATTTTATTTTATTTTATTTTAACTGATCGAAATATTTGTTTTTATTTTATTTTTTGTTACGAAATATTATTAAACGTTAGTGATAAAAACTACATTTTTTATTGAAACATATGTATTTCTAATTCATCTATATTTGAGCTTTATTTGCTTCATTGATATCAAGAACTATGAAACGTGAAACTTCTTGAAATGCATGTATAGTTTAAGGCGAACGTTCAAGCTAGCAGGCAAGTCTTTATATTCATGTTCTTCTGGAAATGAAAACCTACTTACAGATGAGCTAAACTTTAAATTTGATATACAGATAATGCGGTTCTAAAGTAAAGGAAATTCGAAACACTTAATATTTTAACCAGGTTAGGGGCTGAAAAATCAGAAAAAGCTGAGTTATTTGGCTAGTAGTTAATATAATAATGATAGTGAAAGAAATTACCCGCAGGGTAGGTATTTCATTAGTCTTCAAGTGAAAGTAATCATTATAATGTGATTCACCGAGTATTATTGCTATTACAAACGGAGAACAAACAGACTATGGATGAATAATGAGTTCAATTTTTGTTATGATTTGAAACTGACTGACTGCAACATTTACACTGTTTCATAGAACACTAAACTTCGTCAATCAGTGACAAAAGCATAGGGGCATTATTCGTAGTATAGTAGCGGGTTTGTGGTGCTACAAAATTTTAGGACATCCTGTATGCGTGTGATTTAAAAATTAGATATTGGCCCCGTAGTGTGCCATCAAATATATATTGCATTAGTTCTCTTCTGGCAAAACGTTGGGCCATTTGTGGCAAACAGTAATTGGCCCGTGTTGGGGCCGTAGTCTCTTATAAACACAAGGTCAATGCTGTATAAATACATCGGTCCAGCACTTGAAGTTGTGGGCAAAGACTATTCAGCCAACATCGGGCCGGTAATAAATGTTTGTTGGGCTATTAAGAATGTAATAATATTAACAATTGTAGTACAATATCTAAGTGTTACTAAAAATAACATATAATAAGACAATTTAACTAGAAATAAATTAATTTAACCCTAGAACGGTATCGTACGTAAAATTTACGTATGCAAGATTTATAATTTGCATTTACAGAGCCATACGCCCGCAAATTTTCTCGACCTTCCAGATATGCTTCCCTAAATATCTTAGCGATAGGTTGTTTATATTGCCAATACGCAAGTGCTCGTACTAGAGGTTACATTTATTATTTTCTGGAGCTCTATACGTAAATATTACGTACGTTACGGACGTTCAAAAATTACGTAACGCTCTTAGGGGGGAGGGGGAGTACTTAAAAGCGTGACAACTTGTGACGTAGGGGGCGGGGGCGGGGGCGGGGGGTTGGGTTGCATCAAGTGTTGCGTAACGTAATGTTATTCTTTTTTCCACAAAAATTCTGATCTAAAGAAAACAGCTATTTTTGTATAAACTGTACAAAGTTTGTCCTTAATCACAAGACAAACCAAGTTTACACAGGACTTTAATATATATGACATTAAAAAAAATATCTTATTTTGATGGGGGGGGGGAGTGAAATTTGTGGGGGGGGGGGAGTGAAATTTGTGAAGTAATTTATTTAGGGAGGTATCTTCAAACGTGACAACATGTAACAAGGGGGAGGGAGGGGGCAAATTTGATCAAAATTTGCGTTACGTAATTTTTGAACGGCCCCTATTCGCTAATTAGTTTATAATTTTTACGTGTCCGATACCAATAAACGTTTACAATGTCGAAACGAGGTTTAACAGAGGAAGAATTGGAGGAAGCTAGTAAATTTATTTTGTTCATTACTAATTTAAGTTACCATGTATATTGTATGTTTACTTGGTAAAATAAACCTTTAAGCAAAATATTAAGTGAGTTTTATTAATTTATTTAACCGCATTTTAGCATAAAGCTTATAGAAAAAATATGTACGTAAAATTTACGTACGGTACCAATACAGTACAATAAAATATCGATACCGTTCTAGGGTTAAAATACAAAAAATTTCTCCCAAGTTGGCAGAAGGCGGTAGGTGCCCAGGATTGACGCAGCATTCCCTCTCTGAATCGCCAAACTGATTCTCTGCATTAGGAAGCAAGTATAACATTATTGTCTAAATGTTGGTTGTGACATTTTCTTAATGTTTATGTTTCTTGGTGGGATCCTTTGCCACATGTTTTCTTCTAAAACAATGTCTGTAAAATCTACAAAATAATGCAATTATCGAGTGTTTTACTCGAAAATAACCTCTACACTCCTATAACGTAAAAATCACAGGCACAGGTTATTTTTCAGTAAAATACTGGATAATTGTATTATTTTGTTGATTTTACGCACATTCTTTTAGAAGAAAACACATGTGGCAGAGGATCCCAAATAATTAAATGACTCGGTCAACTTTTATTAATGACATAATAAACTGTCAAAAAACTGAAAAGAAAAATATTAGAAATATAAATAATGAATCAATATCGCTATATTCATATGAAAATTACATTTTTTTGTCTACACATAGTACATAAACTATATATTAGTAAAATCAAACTACCAAATACATAGTTTGACAGCTGACAGCTGTCAAAAAGATAAAATTAACATAATAAAATATAAAAAAATTTGCCTCGACAGATGTGTAGGGAATTTAATTACCTTTAATATAAAAAAAACTATCCCGATCAGATGGATATTAAGGTCTCGGGAGATTCTTGAACAGTAATATCCGGAATTTCCCCACAGTGCGGTGATCGGGTAACAAAAGACCACATTTTTGTGGTTGACTTCGATTTCGGAAAGTGGCACCAGCGGCGGCTGGTGAAATTTCAATAATTTCTTTCTCGTCTGTGGCACATGGGACACATACGAAACATGGGAAATAGCATCTAGAGAAGCACTTCTCTAACGACCCCTACAAAATTTTGAAAAAGCAGTTTGCGAAAAAAATTTTCAAAATTCGGTTGTCCCCCGGACCTAGGGACTCCCCCTGTTTAATTTTTTTTTTTTTGCCATATACATTTTATTTTTCATAAAAATACAACAATCGGTTTTGTAGTTTATGAAAATATTTTCATTACTAACTGAGATACGACGTATTGAAATTTTGTAATTTGTTAAATTGTAAATTACAAAATTTCAATTCGTTGTATCTCAGTTAGTAATGAAAATATTTTCATAAACTCCAAAACCTATTGTTGTATTTTTATGAAATGTAAAATGTCTATGACAAAACATAATAATTTTAAACAGGAGTCCCTAGGCACGGGGGGGCAACCGAATTTTGAAAATTTTTTAGGGGTCATTAGAGAAGTGCTTCTCTAGATGTTATTTTCCATGTTTCGTATGCGTCACAGACGAGAAAAAAATTATTGAAATTTGACCAACCGGCCACTGGGCGAAACCTAAATCCTATAAAAGAATGTTCCCAAAATATTTGGATTTCAGAATACTTGAACATCTATAGAATATTCTGCTTTGTTCCAAAAACGTGCTTTTAAAACATGGTAGAATAGCTATGGGCGTATGGGACCAAAATCCCATGTTATTTCTTATGGAGGTTCAAGTTAGTCATTTTTGACCAATTTTACCCCCTCCACTTTTAGGCCACCATACCCTGAACCGCCATTGATGCTGCCCTCGACGAGAGATGAAAATATTAGTCGGCTAATCGTTGCACACATATTGTCAAATTTAGATATTAGAGCAAAATAATGAGACATGTAAGATAGTATACCTAATGATGCCTAGATATAGAGGAAGTCATTAAATATTGTCAACATGAATATTTGCCCCCTCCACTTTTTCCTCCAATCAGAGAGCAGGAGAACCCCCCCTCCACTTTTTCCTCCAATCAGAGAGCAGGAGAGCCTCGAAGAGTCAGCGCTAGATCATAATAATTGACAATGACGCGCAGATATTTTAATGTGGGTGATAAGATCATATAGATGAACCTCAATTAGTGGATATTATATATAATTTATACTTTATTTAATAAGTACTTCCGAATTTCGGCTAGGAAATATTTAAGAATAGATCTATATACAACTATTCTTGCTTAGTGTAGATGAGGCTCAACTAGGGAATATACACTATGCTAATTAGTACAGATGAATTTCAACTAGGGGATATTAAAAAAATATAGAAATTTTTTTATCTTAGATGAATCTCCAATTAGGTAATATTTTGAAAAAAAGACGAATTTTTATATACATTATGTAAATTAGTATGAATCTCGATAGGGAAATATTCACAGTCAACTTTCATTATGTTAATAATACAGATTATGTTTGTGCCCATATTATTTTTAAAAATGCCAATATGAAAGTATCATTTGTTGTGTTAATTAGCACATTAAAAATAGAATGATGAATCACGATTAGGGGAAATTTTTTTTTATCTTAGATGAACCTCAGCAATAATTGTTTATTACCAGCATATAAAATCAGTCCATTGTCTAATTTCTTTCTAAAAAGTCATTAACTCTTTTAATTTAAATATTAGAATAGCCATCGTATATAAAAATTGTTTGAATAAATTATTATACAAACCTGTTACTTGAAATTTTTTATTAAATAAATTATTTAATATTACAGAATACAACATGCATAAATATATAAATAGAGTTTCATAGAAATATTTAACATTTTCATTAAATTGAATATACAAGTGATTACAGAATATATGCAAGGCAAGTTTCCTTGGTTAAAGATTATACTAATTTTTCATGCTTTATACTGTGCCAGACTAGTTACATGTTTACTTAATTATCTAACCAGCTACTTGAAATTTTTTATTAAATAAATTATTTAATATTACAGAATACAACATGCATAAATATATAAAGAGTTTCACAGAAATATTCAACATTTTCATTAAATTGAACATACAAGTGATTACAGACTATGCGGGGTTATAATATATACAAAGCAAATTTCCTAGGTTGAAGATTATACTAATTTTTCATGCTTTATACTGCGCCAGACTAGTTACATGTTTACTTAATTATCTAACCTGTTATATGAAATTTTTTATTAACCAAATTATTTAATATTACAGAATACAACATGCATAAATATATAAATAGAGTTTCACAGAAATATTCAACATTTTCATTAAATTGGACATACAAGTGATTACAGAATATATGGGGTTATAATTCCTAGGTTGAGGATTATACTAATTTTCATGCTTTATACTGCACCAGACTAGTTACATGTTTCCTTAATTATTTATACTGTAACCTCGTCGCTCATGATTGAGTAATGGCCCCACGGTAGCGTTTTATACGACCCTTTAATCAGATATCTCTTATCGTCGTATGGACTCAAAGCAATTTTTTCTTGAGTTATTGAATAAACAGCATGCTTCTCCTATTTAATTAAATTTTGACAAATGTGTTTATCTTTGAAACTGTCAACGCACTCTATGAAATCTTCGAGAGTAATGACATTTTTGATAACGGACCTCTTAATTCCCTTAATCTTTTTTGTTACACCAACATCAGCCGCGACCCCATCACCATCGTTCACACCCCGTTTAGTGGTATACATTTTCGCTCTAAGTCCAACAAAAATTTCTATAGGTACACCATTAAACTCATCTTTCATCATACCCAAAACTTTTTTATTCACGAGGGGCATGTTGTACCTGTTGTTGGGTGGATAATCAGAAGTATCAAAACGAGAATGACAATCGCGACGCATGATCTCATGTAAATCTTGATTAATAATTTCATAAATTAATGAATCAGTATCTGTATAAAGAATGCTACATTCATCACCAAACTCAGGTATCATGTAGTCATAATGAAAATCATATATGGTGGTTTTTGCGATATCTAAAATAGCCATCCCAATATACAGCGGTTTACAAAAGTAGATTTCTAACTTATTTAGTTCGATAGCAACCAGATTCTCATTGAAAATGGCAACCGACTTAAATTCGTTTTGCAATTAAAGCCTCTGCACCGTAGCGCCCGTCCCATCTATTAATTAATTTCACGATCGAATGTTTGCGAATGTTTTCCATCGTTTTCCCAAACATCGCGTTATTCATCAGCTTAAACAAATTTTTTTCAAATTCATTTCTGGCCTGCTGGCGGAACTTGGTATTCAGATCAATGTAAGATTTTAACCAGGGGGATTGCTTAAATTTCAAGACGCGGTGTATTTTCTTTAGTTTGAGCCCGTACTTTAGTGCCTGTTTCAAAGCTTTGTAATGGATGACATATTTCGTTTTATTATGTAGAGTAGCCAAAAGTTTAGTGTCTTTACATCCTGGGGGAGCGTTATGTTCGGGGCAGAACGGCAAATCGCGATGTAAGTCATGCAGGTGCTCCGAATATTCGAGGTCAACTTCTAAAATATAACCGACATCGGAATTATCGGGGACAGTTGTAACATCAATGTTTGTATCGATCCATTCAAAGCATCCAAATGGAAGGGATTGACTCATTGCCCAGCCATATTGATTGTTAATGTCGAAATATGATATATACTTTGTCGGTTTACTAGGATCGAAATTTTGAAGGTACTTGTTGTTTGCTGCGCTTTTACGTTTAGAACATTGACTTAGTCCACCACGAATTCCACGTTCTACAAACAATATTTGATCGATATCTGTTAAAAGTTCTAAGGAACATCCGGTATGCTTGAGCATGCAGTCCCACGTGTAGCCGGGTAGAGTGTAATAATTCGCGGGATCTAGAGCGTACGATTTATGACAACTGCTTCGGAATTGCTCAAACACATCCGCCAAGAGCAATATGTCCGTTTTCATGTATAAATCCGTGTATTGACCTAAATTTTTTATGTTAAACACGGCCCATACACGTTTTGCGTGCTCGTACTGTGTGTCTAATATATCTTTATTTTCCAAACGGTTATAAAAATAATGTCGTTCAGGTAGAGATTCTAAATTAAATTTATCGAAACTGCTCATAAAATCGTACGGATACACGCCTTTTTTCGTAAGCAAATCAAATTGTTCGCTATCCAATTCAGTAAACTGTGTTTTCAGATTAAGAAACTGTATCAAGTACGAAGACAGCGTGTCTAATGCGGAATTCATGAAACGGGAAGAGTCAATAAACCGGAATTTAATTAAATTTTCTTCAATATGTTTGGTGAATGAAATATATTTTTCTTTGGTTAAGGGAAGTAAATCAATGCGACCCGCCATGTCATTCGCGATGTTTTCTAAAATGAAATGGGCATCGTACCCGCTCAAGTTATGAAAAACAACCGGTACAATCACCTCATCCTTATAATTAATATTACATGCGTTGTGGGCGGCACCCCTGTAGTTATTCTCAGGACTCAAGTGAAAGTGGTCTCGTACCTTAAGATCATCTGGACCGAAGGGCTGTTCACAGATGTGACAGTGCGTTGCTTTATCAAATTCGGCTTGTTGTTTAGCAGTCAATTTCATATTATGTGGACATAAAAAACGGTTTCAACATCTTCAGCGAATTCATTCATCTGCCGGGCAAACCAAGACATGCAGTCCTCCCCGCGATATGAACGATCAAAGGATAGGGAATCGTCATATGAACACTTTACATAATAGCCGATGGCGGCAGGCACATGCTTTTGATATTTCTTGTTGGAGTCCATCGGTACAAGAATGCTCTCGAGGTCGGCATATATAATAAAGGGAGCCTTTTCTTTATTATTGAAATTTTTAAATCTTAGCTGTTTCTGGTCCTCACGTGGTAGTCTTACTTTACAGTCATTCATTTTTATACAGTCTTCAGTGTATTTATCTAGACCTGTTTGGGCGTAAAAGTAGTGGAGGCATCTATCACAGAAATATTTTTTAGAATTGTGGTGGCTTAATTGTGTGGAGATAAGGCGCGATAAGTCCTTGATCCATACATAGTGATACCGTAAGGGTGTGAAAAGCACATCATCATCGCCATCGAAGTACTGATCTTGAATCGTTAATAAATTTACATGTTTATCCCTCTTCTCCTTTGTCAAATAGATGGGTAAAATTTTGAAATGTTTCTTCTTTTCATGTAATGTATAAATATTAACGGAGATATTGTTCTGCTTCTCAAATCTCGGTATCTATTTATGTGTCATCGGGAACTGGATCCCAGTCAAATTTATAACGTTTGGGTAGTGGGGATATGAAGAAATTCTGTTTGAATGAGCATTCACAGGATATAAAGCACTAACGATAGCCCAAGCGAAGCATGCCTCATCACCATTTTTCACATTTATACATGCCCGTTTTTTCTTGATTGATGTAGGTAGCTCTATGTAGGAGGATCCAGTCTGAGGTGTAAATTTGTTGATATTAACCCCCAAATTGGTGATTGCTTGCAACGCCCACCCACTATCCTTCTCAAGGAATTCCTCAAGTTGCGTTAAAATTGGCGTCATAACATTGTGCTGGAACCATTGCTCTAAATTGGTGTCGCGATAGATTGGGGCGTTCTTAGTGTTGCAGTATTTAAGTTCCTCGATTATCTGGTCACCCTTGTTAATGACAAACTTTCCACAAAAAGCTGTGTTGACCTTAACCGCCTCTTCCTTCTTCAAAACATTGTTTATACGCCGCTTGAATAAAGCGAAGCAATCATTAAGGAATTCGCGAGGATCCTTATGTTTTAAATTAGAAACCACTCCAGTACGAATGCGGCTATCGAAAGCTGTTTCTGTGTCGTCCCAATGAACCCGATGTTTTCCTGTTTCCTTTCCTTTTGTAATTCCAGAACCACGTTTTTGTGTATGTTTTATCTGATTGTGAAAACTTTTGATTTGGGCCAGAGTTGATAGTAAGCTTTGCTTTTCGCCAACAGATTTTGCGTTTTTTAATTGGTGTTTTATATTTCTTACTGCTTTGGTACACTGTCTAAGTCCATCACTAGCGGTTTCTTCGTTATACGATGTTAGCAAGGTGCTAAGTATACTTGATATAGTATAGCACAAATATTTTAGAATTTTTTGGGCGGACATGACACTTGAAAGTTCAAGATAAATTTAAAAAAATAGTCTTTTTAACTCTTATTTAGGCACCTCCAGGATGATCTGTGTTGGTGAGATGTAATCTGGAACGATGTTACCACATTGAAAGTTAAAGAAAAATAGTCTTTATAACACCTATTTAGACACTTTCAGGACGATCTGCGTCGGTGAGATGTAATCTGGAACAAGTGAGAAGCATGATAACATACAATCTGTTCAGTGTACAGCACGATAATATTTAAAAACATTAATTGACAACATCTTTGTTGACTAGATTCCATTCTTATTTCTTATGTAGGCGTTTGGAAAATATTCAATAAATGGTCCCCATCCGTTTTATTTACTTAACCTTTTTCAATAAGAACACCATATTTAGAGGTATTCTAGCGTAAAGTGGTGTAAATGCTCATAATAAGAACCTCTTTCGATCGCCAAACTCGAATTATAATCAAAACTATTATATAACAAGAATCAAAGATCTGTAAAAATCAAACGACGTTCGTGTATCTTCAAATCCAAATTCAGAGACAATTTAACAAATCTCCCCTTAACCACAAAGTAGCACACTACTCTAAGCACGCTAAAAACCGATCCATATTTCCTGGACCTAAAACCACCTTTCACGTTCAACCGCAATCCGTTCAGGGTTAACATGCATCATCTAAGAGGACATAACACGGTTTATTCACGTAAGCATAAACTCGAAAAAATGTGAAGCCATGTTACCAAGCATACATCCAATCCAGCTCCCAATCTGTTAATGAACTATATAAGCCGCCCTCGTATTTTATTATGAGTAAAAACGTAAAGCGATGTTACCAAGCATACATCCAATCCAGCTACCAATCCATGAGTCACAGTCTGTTTCGGTGTGTTTCAGTCTGTACCCGTTCGGTATGTCTCGGTCTGTTCCGGTGTGTTGCAGTCTGCACCTGTTCGGTATGTCTCGGTCTGCTCCGGTGTGCTCCAGTCTATGTAAATACAAGTTAAAGTAGTTTATGGTCACGGTGTTAATTAAGCTACAGAAGACTCAACATGTTAACGTAGTAAACGATGTGTATTGATAATGGATTTAGTATTGGAAACACGCCCACTCATTTCTCCGATGACACAACTACAGTTGGTTCAAAACAATTTCAACTGTGCGAGGGTCTAAGAGACAGCTGATAGCTAACCGACGCGCCTTATCGGCCTATACTAAAAAATAATTATTAAATTACAAACAGATATTAATTTTGGCCGGCGGGCATAAAAAGGAAATATAATGATAAAACTTAGTCAATGCAAATTCAACCCGGAAATATCAGAACAGAACAGAACAAAATACCGCAGGAGTTCATTACTGAAAACCATAGGAGATGAGAGCACATTGGAACATAATGAAAACACTGATAAAAACTTGCAAATTCAAGTCGGAAATATCAACACGATGTATCAAAAATATTACCATTACCAAGGACTATCACCACAGAAGATGAGTGCAGATTGGAAAATGATGAAAACACTGATAATGAACCCGCAGAAGATGAATACAGATTGGAACAAGATGAAAATATTAATCCCACCATGATTTTTGACGTGATACGCATTAATAAATTATTGAGGAAAGATATAATTTTTGGAAAAAAATAAAACTAGTCACCTTACAGGTTCGAAATTAATAGACTTAATAATTTTCGGGGCTATCTTCTAAAATTGTCTTTATGAGTGTACCCTGTGTACGAAAGAAAATAACGAGGACGTAAACAAGATTCACATAAAATAGTCATTAAGCGTCCTTATCACAAAGTACTAACCTGAAATATTTTTTATATTTCCCAAAGAGAAAGTCAAGTTCTCATTACAGACTTCTTGTGGTGTGTGCTAGATCCACTTTGAAATTATTTCACCTTTATTACACCCCGTATTTTGACCCTTTTTAGTAATCACTAGTTAACTGGAGCATATTTTCATTCACAGATTATTTCCAGTTTACGGTGCGCGCGTTTGTGATGTTAAATTTTATTATTTGGGTTAATTATCTGAAAAATATGAACGACATCCTGAAGAAAAAATTACATTGAATGCGGATTTTGTGCTCAAATGATAGTGAAAACCATCTTCGCATAGGCCAATGAGAAACTATTTCTTATTGCAGAATTGTGTCACATTTCTTTTTGCAATTTTACCATTGATTGAACATCGACTTTTAAAAAATCTGAATTTGAATTCCTTTATGTAATATTAAAGCTAACATTTTTTTGTTTTTTATTACCATAACTAACGTAGTGTAGAGCATCGACCCGTAAATTTTCGCAAAAGTCTTAATTATGAACAATTTTTACTTTAAAAAGTCCATCCGACCCGTAAATTTTCGCAAAAGTCTTAATTATGAACAATTTTTACTTTAAAAAGTCCATCTTAGTTTCTATTTTCAAGTCTAAATAACCTAAGAGAGAGAGAGAGAGAGAAACAATACTAATACTCCCAATATGATAATTCAAGTTTGTGATTCGAACCCGAACACTCCTAATAGAGTTTCATTTGTACGAATTAGCATAATGGATTTAAAAATTCTATTTTTGAAATATTTCTTAATTGAGATTTATTTACCAGAGATAAAAAATTATATTTTTAAATATTCCCTAATTGAGATTTATCTGTACTAATTAACATATTATGATTTCGTAGATATTTCAGGTATCATTAGGTGTAATATTTCATATTTGTCTAATGATGCTTACTTTAATATCGATTTTAAAAATAATACTTAATTTGATACCAAAATTTAAAAAAATAATAATATGGGTACAAACATAATCTACACTACACTAATAAAATAATGAAAATAATATTCCGTTTTTCAAATATTTCCTAATTGAGATTCACCCGTATTCCCTAATTGAGATTTATCTGTACTAATTAGCATATTATGATTTCGTAGATATTTCGGGTATCATTAGGTGTAATATTTCATATTTGTTTAATTATGCTTACTTTAATATTGATATTTGAAAACAATACTTACTTTAATATCGTTCTGGGGAATTGTAAAAGTGAAAAACTAAAATCTTTGAGATCGGTGGGGGAGATAAATGAGAATTTTTGAGACCCCCGTATTTTTTCTAACCCTTTTATAATGTATTAGTAATCACTAGCTAACTAACAGGAAAATATTTTATTTTCATTCACAGATTATTTTTCTGTTAACGTGTTTTGTGGTATTGAATTTTTTCTGTTGTACCGGTATGATTAATATGAACGACATCCTGAAGAAAAAATTATTTCTTGATGAAAAAGCGTAAACTCTAAAATCTTCGAGATCAGTGAGAGAGAGAAATGAAAATTTATAAGACACCCATACATAATTTTTGGAAAAAAATAAATTAGAGCAAAACTAGACTCCCTACAGGTTCGAAATTAATAGACTTAATAATCTTCTAAAATTATCTTTATGAGTGCACCCTGTGTATGAAAGAAAATAACGAGGACGTAAACAAGATTCACATAAAATAGTCATTAAGCGTCCTTATCACAAAGTACTAACCTGAAATATTTTTTATATTTCCCAAAGAGAAAGTCAAGTTCTCATTACAGACTTCTTGTGGTGTGTGCTAGATCCACTTTGAAATTATTTCACCTTTATTACACCCCGTATTTTGACCCTTTTTAGTAATCACTAGCTAACTGGAGCATATTTTCATTCACAGATTATTTCCTGTTTACGGTGCACGTTTGTGATGTTAAATTTTATTATTTGGGTAAATTATCTGAAAAATATGAACGACATCCTGAAGAAAAAATTACATTGATTGTGCTGAAATTATACTGAAAACCATCTTCATGACCACCCCCACATACGGAAAAGCAATTTCCAATTCTTTTGTCAACCACCTATTCGTAGTACACCGAAAACGTCCTGTTTTTTCCCTCAACATCGGAATTAAGCTGTGCAATCTCTAAATTATACGAAACGTTTCTGGTAAAATAAATGATGTTTTAAGAAAGCTTCATCAAACTGATTTTGTCGTCATAAATTCCGAAGTAAAAATCGCTCATTCAAATAAAAACCACACAAAATTATAACAAAGCGAAAAGCCACACATATCGTTTAACTTGATATTTAATTAATTAATTACCTACCTTCTCAACGTCTGAAAAAATTCCGCACTAATAAGGGGAAAACTTTAATTACACACACACTTTTTGTTAAAATAGTCGCATTCGTCGTCTTTCTGCTTGTATTATTCAACATTTAATGCAACTGCTTCTATTTTATTCCAAGCCACTTTCCGCTACTTATACTAACAAAAAAGCGCGCGGAAATCTGTTCGCATAATTAGGTAAAAAGGGGCAGGGTTAAATAAATAACGATTGCAGATAAAGAAAGCATAATTGCAGCAATTAAAATTACAAATACTGGGTCACCTATAATTTGCACTTTGATAACTACTTATAATAGATAACAGCGTTATACAAATTTTTGCATTACATTAACATACAAATTTAGGAAACGGGCAGTAAATGATATACAGGATACTCTGAAAAGTATTATTAATTTACATTTGTTGCTTCGAACATAATTATGAAGCATTTTTCAAGACAAACATTCCATCCCCGTATGGTATTATGCCATGCACAGATCCATCAAGAGAAAATATTTATAACGAGTTTCACCTGGTAGTTTCTAATTAATCTGTAAATATAATATTACCCAATTATAACGCAGCTACACCTCCCCCACTACTCCATATCTGTTTTCCCTTCCACATCCTTCATATCAGTTTACCATTATATATAAAGGGGCATAAAAGCCCTAAATCACTTATCATTCTCTTTAGCGGCAACATGTCTATGAGAACCGCAGAACTTGAGACATCAGAAAATCTGGAAGAATGCAGTATATGTAAAAGAATATGCCCCAGAACAGATAGATCAATGTGCGATAAATGCTACATAAAAAGCGGGAAGAACTTCAAGAAATTTATTGCTTACAGCAAGTACTCATGGGATAGTTACGACGATTTCAGGGCGTGGCAGTGGTCCTACGATAGAATGAAGATAAGCTGTTCAGTGTGCAGTAAAGAAATGTTGCGGACCAGTATATACAGACACTTAGATAACGTTCATAATAAATTGAAAAGTGAAACAATGTTTAATTAGAATTATTGTATGTAAATAATATAATAAATTAAATCAACGCTTTTCATAACGTATTATAGATTTGACCCTTATCAAATCTTGTTGTAGTACGAGAAATTAATGAATTGTTAAATTCAGTTGTCTTTCAAGAGCCATAGACTTAAGTCATGCCTAAGAATTGTGATTGGTGGGGGATTGTATGAAAGAGACGTCGACAAGAAAAGAAAACGCGTTATAAGTAAACTGTGCATATTTTCACATATACCCCGAACCAAAAATTTTCTCGTTTGGTTCTGGTTGATTTGTTTTAATTAAAATGCAAATCGAGGTTGTAAAATTACTTTTTTCCTATCAAAGACTTTATGTTAAATAATATTTTGCGTTAAATGTAATAACAACTATTTCCGCAGTTTATTTATTTATTTATTTATTTAGAGAGAGAGAGAGAGAGAGAGAGAGAGAGAGAGAGAGAGAGAGAGCGGCGTGATACCCCGATATGGCATAATTCAAATTTGTGATTCGAACCCAGACACACTATCCCAGTAGAGTATCATCTGTACTAATTAACATAATGTAAATAACACCTCGGATTGAGAGAGGTGAGAGAGATAAAAAATTAATTTTTTAAAAATATTCCCTAATTGAGATTTGTTTGTACTAATTAACATAATGGGGATAATATTCAAATATTAGATAGGTCATATACACCACACTCACACACAATTTTATTATTATTACAAGTCATTAGTACAATAACATTAGCATCAATATAGTATTGTAGTAAAGTATTGTTATTTTCGTAGTAGTAGTAGTAGTAGTAGTAGTAGCAGTAGCAGTAGCAGTGGCAGTAGCAGTAGCAGCAGCGGTAGCAGTAGAAGTAGTAGTAGCAGTAGCGGTAGCAGTAGCAGTAGCAGTTTTTTTTTTTTTGTTTTTCCGGCAGAAGAAAATCTTTTAAAGACGCCGCTCTTTACGACGAGTGGGATTTCAACCCACTAAAAACTCCTACCTCCCACGAATCCATTATGGAACCGCTTTAAAAAAGCATACCGTCAAAATGGGCGTTTGTCTTTCTCTACTTTCCTTTTACTTCACCGTCTCTCTTCTTGCTCTTTAATGCTTAGGATTTTCCTTATCATCCTATGGATTATTTCCCATTTTCCTTTACTCTCCATCATTTCCCTGATCATAGTCTCAGCGTTAATCTCTAAGCCCAGTTCCCCGTAGGCCTCCTGTCTATATCTCTCCCATCTGTCGCATTCAAATAATGTATGTTCGACCGTATCCTCCGCGCCACAATGTAGACACCTCTCATCCTCAATTCTACCTATCCTTGTTCTATAGCTCCGGAAAGGACCGTGCCCTGTCAGCGCTTGTGTCAAGAAATATTCCGTTTTTCCTTCTGCCTTCTTCACCACTCTCTTAATGTGTTCTCCGAAAGTACCCTCATTGTCTAATGTAATGCCCAGATATTTCACCGATTTTGATGGTCTGACTTCAACACCCTTTAATACGAATGACACCTCTTTTCGTTTCCTCCTTGATCCTCTCAGTATGACAGCTTCCGTTTTACTTGGAGCTAACTCGAGTCGGTGTCTTTCCATCCACACAACTATTCTTCTTAGTGATTCGTTTGCCCTGAATTCTAGCGTATCTTTGTCTTCCGCCGTCACCACTAGAGCTAAATCATCCGCAAATCCTATAGTCTTCGTGTTTTCTGTCAGTTCCATTCTAAAGATCCCATCGTACAGGATATTCTACAATGTTGGTCCCAGTACAGAACCTTGTGGAACCCCGGCCGTTACTGGAATTTCGGTTTTGGCTATTTTTATACGCCGATCATCAAAATAGTTCCCTATGATATTTACCAGGTACTTAGGTATCTCTCTTCGTCGTAATTCTCCGATGATAATGCTCCATGAGGCCGTATTGAAGGCATTTTGGACATCTAGCGTTATTAATGCGCACCACCTTTCTCCTGTTTCTTCGGCTATTTCCAGAACTCTTTTCACCGCGTGTATTGTCGATCTTCCTTTCCGAAAGCCAAACTGCACTTCAGACAATCCTTCTCCCCTTTGTAATTCGCTTTCTAATCTTTCCCTTATCATCAGCTCGTACAATTTACATCTTGTGTCCAATAGACAGATAGGCCTGTACGACTTTGGGGATTCCCGTGATTTCCCGCCCTTCAGTAGCAGGATCACTTTTGCCGTTTTCCATTGTCTGGGGAACTCTTGCTTCCTGAGTAAGCTGTTTAGCAGTTTCAGAAGAAAATCGGGTGCCATTTTGATCAGCTCTTTTACAATTTCTGATGGAATGCCGTCTAAACCAGGTGCTTTCCCGCTCTCCATACACTCTCCTGCCTTTTCCAGTT
The DNA here is from genome assembly GCA_936432065.2 of Rutpela maculata. Lineage (NCBI taxonomy): Eukaryota > Metazoa > Arthropoda > Insecta > Coleoptera > Cerambycidae > Rutpela > Rutpela maculata. The sequence goes on from OW386290.2 coordinate 85,102,111, forward strand.
CGTCCTTTGTGAATTCTGTTACCTCCTCCACTGGGTCCTCTCTTATCCACGTTTCGTCGCGTCTGGGGAAGAGTACTGCAACAATCTCCTATTTCATTTCGTCCGTTAGACCCAAAGTTGGTTCCGTATGCATATATCTCGTGACTATTTTATACCCTTCGCCGAAAACATCTGTATCCAGCTCCCTACATACGTCTTGCCATAGCTTCTTTTTGGAGGCCATTATTAATTTAGCTAGCTCCTTTTTTTTGGTCTTATAGTGCTCATTTGCCTCAACTGTCTGTCTTCTACCTCCTCTAACTAAAGCTCTCCTGGCGGATATACATTCTTCACGTTTTCTTCCTATTTCTTCACTCCACCAGTATGGTACCTTTCTTATTCCATTTCTGTCTCTACGTGGTTTGCTCTCTATGTAGGCTTCTTTTATATTCTGGATACAGCTTTCTACTGATGTTTCGGCTCCGTTTATGCTCTCGATCTTTTCCTGCATTTTTATTCTGAATTTGGTTCTGTCCACATATACCTTCTTCCGCTCTACCTGTTTAATCTTGCTTGTTCCATCCCTTACTTCAAAGTATATGAATCTGTGTGGGCTCATAGATTCTTCCAATAGGACTTTCCAATCTTTCATGTCTCTCGCGATCGCTTGAGTAGAGAGAGTAACATCGATAAACGATGTACTATTTCCTCTCTGAAAAGTTGGGGTATCTCCATTGTTGTGGACTACTAGGTCTAGAGTTGATATCCACTCTGCCATATATGCGCCTCTATTATCTGTAGTTGGTGATCCCCACTCTGTAGATTTCACATTTAGATCGCCTAAGATTATGGATTTCCCAGAGTTACCCGTTACATCTTCCATCAATACATCTATATAGTGTTTGAAGTCGTCCAATGATATATTTGGCGAACTGTATCCACAATAAATGTTGTAGTCCTTAATCTTTATGCATACGTAACCTGCTTTCCTTCTGATATTTCCTATTTCCAGATCTTTGTTTTGGACATACATCGCTACATCTAGTCTGCTGTCTGTAATCCACCGAGATCTCTGTACTAGTGTTTTATGTGGTTCAGACGCTATGATGATGTCTATCTCCTCCCTCATTGCTACAGCGTAGGCCATATCATGAGATGCCCGAGATCTATCTGAATTTATTTGTAACACTTTCATTTTATGCTAGTACTCTTCCCCGAACTTTTCTCTTTTAGATTTTTTTCCCCTTTTGATTAGAAACGTCCTCCACTAATCTTTTATAGTGTGGACATTTAGTTGAGTCCGCCCTGTGATCTCCTATCTGGCATTTAGTACAGTACGGGTCATTTTTGCAGTCTTTCGCCTTGTGGCCGGTTTTTCTGCAGTTCATGCACTCTCCGGAGCGGTCGACACCTGTACATCCTTGCTGAGTGTGCCCAAATTCCAAACATCGAAAACATTGAGTTATGGTAACCCTTTCACGCACCCTGGAGAAGACCCATCCAATCTTGATTTTCCCCTTGCGGCTCAGCTGCTTTTCAGCCTTTCTCGGAAGTATCACTGTGGCCATGCGGTTTTCATTTCTACTCGGTCTGAGAGATGTTATCTTAATCAGATTTTTGTCTATATCGATGTGTGCATTTAAGGAGTCCCTAATTTCTTCCTCCGTGACGGTAGGGTCCACATCGCTTATATGTAATGTTGCCTCCGATTTCCTTGTAGTTACATCTACTTCTTTTATTTGCGCCTGTATTTCTGTTTTTAAAGTACTTGCCTTATCTTCTCCTCCTGCTACACTTAATAGTAGACCTCCTTTTCCCGTTTTCTTTATTGATTTTATTTTTACCCCTAATTTTTCTGGATCTACCGACTGTTTTACTACCTTCAGGAGCTCGGCGTACGATTTTTCTCCCTTTTTCACAAGTACTGACTGCTCAGCTTGAATTTTCGTTTTATTTGCTGGTTTTGTCGCAATTTTTTCTGCTGCCTTTCTATCGCCGGGTATCATCAATATAACCTGCATTTCTGCTTCCTTGAAAACAAATTCCAGTATCCTCCTCAGATAAATTCTGTTCAAACCCTCTGTCGTTATGAAGGCTATATTTTTCCTGTTATGATCCTTCATTTGTTCCCTGCATCTTACCAACAGGTTATAGACCTCCTGCATATCGTTGATTCCAGATTTGTCGATGTTATAAGGAATGACATATATAAATTGGCACTTTTCTTCTTCATCCTGTTTTCTACTGGAGGAGGTTTTGGTTGTTTTTACCAAGTATTCAATTTGTCCTACAGCGTCTCCGTCTTTTATCAGTTCGATTGCTTCCGGTTAGTTCTCGTTCATTTGTTTGCTAAGGCCTTTATCACCTTGTTCTTTAGGGTCAATTATCGCCGCGACATCGCAAGGTGTCTTTATTTTTTGAAGGTTCCCCGTTTCTTGTTTTACGACCGAATATATCCCTTCCGGCCACTCTTTGTCCAGTACTTTCGAAAACTCGTCGAAGCTCTTGCTTTTTGTAATAACTTCTTTGATTTCCTGTATAGCTTTGTTTTCCCTTTCGGCCATTTCACTTTTTATATCCCTAATGTCTACCTGAACTCCAAAACTCACCATCTTATTTTTGTCTTCCGTATTTGGGGCTTTCCCTTTTCCTTCTCCAATATCTGCCTGCACCCCTACGCTCACCAGACACTCTTTCTCTTTCATGTCAGAGGCTTTTTTCTCTCCCGTCCTAGCAACCTGTAGGGCTATCCTCTTATCCCTGACGTCCTGTTCCCACTCTAGGTTTTTTCTGTTGAGAACCTCCATTGTCTGATTTAAATCTAGAATGGCTTTTTTTATGTCACCCTTAGTATTAGGTATGGCCTTTATAAGATCTTTTAGCTTCAGGGCATTTTCTGTAACTTTCCTCAGCATCTTTTTGAGATCATCTGATCTTTCGTCTCCTTCATTCTGCTCGTCTCTTCTCCTTTTTGCATTTGGTGTTCCCACCCCGGCTTCACCTCCTGCTGTCTTAACTTGATCGGCTGATCCTCTGAGAATCTCTCCTTTTAAAAGGGTCGAATAAAACCCCTACACCCTTGTTTCCAGTCGCATTTTTCTGCACATCAGCCCGGTCTCCCACTGAATGTGCTGAGTAGTCGCTTGCTGTCGGTCGGGCGGGGCCTACTCGCGCACCCTCGACACCGACCGGAACTGGGGATCCGACCCCCTGTTCTGTAACCGAAATTCCTTTATCATTACCTTTTTCCATTGCAGTTTTCTTCATGTGTTGGTTTTTACGACTTTCCTGTCAGTTCTTTTATAGAGGTTTTCTCCTCGTGGGTCGGCCAGTTAAGGCAAGCCCCCCGGTCACAGCTACCACCCGACGTTCCCCCGCGGTGCCATTTTTTTCTTTTCCGCAGAGGTCGTTGAAATGTGGGCCGTGATTACGGTGTTTAGCGAGTGAGTGGCACAGCTCACTCATAGCTCGGATTACCCCCGGGTGCGCCATTTCCCGTAGCCACACCACTCGTGGTGTGGATCCTGAGGTTGAGCTGTCCTTAGTTTTCACCGCTCACCTAAGACCTTACCGGCATGGGTGACCCTGCTGGGAGCCTATAGCTCCCGCCGGCATTGCTCTCAGGATCCTCGCAGATACTTAAGCTTCTCCACCAGCGACAAGGTCTCACAGCTCCTCGGAGAAGAGTAGCGGTAGCAGTAGAAGTAGCAGTAGTTTTTTTTTTTTTTTTTTTTTTGGTGGGGGAAAATCCTCATAGGACACCATACGCTTGGTATCAATCGCGTTATGGCGTGCCGGACTTTTACCGACTAAAACCCCCCGAGGTCGCATCCTGTGGATATCCCGGAACCGTCACGTAGTGACATAACATCAGAACACCATGGCCGTCATTTCCCTTACTTTTTCCTCATTTTCCCTCTCGTCCGTTTTTTTTTCAACAATACTCTTTTTACGAATCCTTGAATCTTTCCCCAATTGTTGGCACTGGTAATCATTATTCCTATGATGTTCTCTGCTCTGATTCTCTCATTTAGCTCTTCTTCCAATTCTTCTCTCCATTGGGCCCATCTGTCGCAAACCAGGATCACATGTTCTGCTGTGTCTGTATCGCCGCAGTATACACATGCGTCGTCCTGTGTAATTCCCATTCTTTTTGTATAGTACCTAAAGTACCCATGCCCAGTCAGGAATTGGGTCAAGTAGAAATCCAGCTTTCTATGCTGGCATCCTACCCATGGGAGGATATCTTGTATGAGTGCCTTCGTCCATGCTGCTGTTTCCGTATGGGAGTTCCACATATCCTGCCATTTATTCAGCGTCACTTCTCTTTCCCTATTCTTTACAGCTGTTTGGTTGCCGTTTTCCGTGTGGTACAGCCGATATCTCTCTTCGACGAGTATGGTAATCGGTGGCGTTCCTGTAATCACCTGTATGGCGCTGGTCGATATAGTTCTGTACCCACTGGCAATTCTCAGTAATGCCTTTCTTTGCATACTTAGCATCATATTCTTGTACTTCGCTATATTTATAACGCCGTGCCACACCGGGGCACCGTATAATAGTACCGATTGGATAACTCCACATAACACCACCCTTTTTGGCCCACTAGGGCCTCCTATGTTTGGTAATAGTAGCGTCAGGGCCGCCAATTTCGTTTGAGCCTTCTCGATGGAGTACTTAACATGCTTTTCGAAAGTCAGTCTGTCATCTAATATCACTCCCAGATATTTCAGTTGTCTAGCTGGTACCACTTTCGTATCCAGGATCTCAAAAAGGACGTGCTCTCTTTTCCGCGGGCCTTTTAGAATAACCGCTTCGGTTTTGTGAGGGGCCAGAGCCAGGTCGTTTTGTCGCATCCAGAAGTTTATCCTTGCCAGTGACTCATTCACTCGGAACTCAAGTTCTTTTTCATCCTCCGCTTCGACCATAATTGCCAGGTCATCGGCATATGCTATGCTGGTTGCTCCCTCTGTAAGAGGTAAGGTCAGAACTTGGTCATATAGAATATTCCATAGTTACGGGCCCAGCACCGAACCTTGCGGTACCCCCGCTGTCATCTCTATTGCCATGTTTTTTGATATCCTGATCTTTCTGTTGTGGAAGTAGCTTTCCACGATGTTTATCAGATACGGTGATATATTTCTCCTGTGGAGTTCTTCCACCGTCCTACTCCAGGTGGCCGAATTAAACGCGTTTTTTACGTCCACGGCTACTACTGCAAACCATCTGCTTCTGGTGCTTCTGGCTGTCTCTACTATGGCATTTATCGCCTGAATTGCTGACCTACCGCTTCTGAAACCAAACTGTCTCTCCGAGAGCGCGCCTTTTTGTTCTAGCTCCATCTCCATTCTTCCCTTTATCAACCTTTCGAAGAATTTGCCAACCATGCTAAGCATGCAAATTGGCCTAAACGACGAGGGTGAATCAGTTGTCGTACCCTTCCAGATCAGGCATACCGTCGCCACCTTCCATACGTCTGGGAACTCCTGTCTCCCCAGCAGGGAGTTTAGTTTACGGTCAGGTCCTGGAGCTTTCCCAAGTTTGACCTGCTCTGCCGCTTTGGTCATCTCGTCCATAGTAAAGAGCGGCACTCCTTCCTGTACCTTCTCTCCTCTAGTCCAACTGTCCTCTTTGTGTGGGAAAAATTCTCTGATGATCTCCACCTTATTCTCTAGTGAGAGGTTAAAAGGCACCCTTTGACTGCCTAGATGTTTCATAGCTATTTTGTACCCCGAGCCCCATATGTCGTCCTCCAGTTCATCACATAGTATCTTCCACTGTTCTCTTTTAGAACGGGATATGAGTTTCTTAAGTTTTTTCCATGATTCCTTGTATTATGCCTTTATCAGGTTTATTTCCTCGTCGCCGGGAGTGTTTCTAGTGTTCGTTCTAGTCACTTTCCTTCTCAACCGCAGGCATTTTTCACGTTGGTCCTCAATTTCTATGTTCCACCAGTATGGCCTTTTTTTAACCGTACCCCTTACGGTAGTCATACTTTCTCTAGTTGCTGACTCTATCGCTGTTATAAGGTCCTCCACTTTTTCCATCTCCCTCTCGCTTGTTTCCCTATGGATAGCTTGCTCGAATCTATCACCATCGAAAAGAGTTCGAAGAAAGTTCTGCTGTTTTGGCTTTTTCTGCTGGTCTATTTCAAACAGAATGTGGTTATGATAGGTCAGCACCTCACCTGAAAGCACTTCCCATCCCCTTACCTTCCCTGCAACATTGGCTGTCGCTCCAGTGACGTCGATGTATGACCTACTGTTTCCTCTTTCGAAAGTCGGGGTCGTGACTGTGTTAATAATAACTAGGTCTAGTTCTGCTGCCCATTCGGCTACGTAGTCTCCCCTCTCGTCCATGGCGGGGGAACCCCAGAGGGAGGATTTTGCATTTAAGTCCCCCGCAAAAATCGCCTCCGTCCCGCCATCTCTAATCTGGGTCATAATCCCATCAATATAATCCTTAAAAGCCTGTATGGGAATATTTGGAGAAATATAACAGCAATATAGTTGCCAACTGTCGAATGTGAGTTTAACGAAGCCTTCGCCTTTGTCCACCTTGCTAATACCAATGTCTCTATTCCTGAGTTGCACAGCAACATCTTTTCTATTGTCTGATAGGTAGCCGCAGCTACTTACCAGCTTAATGTTTGGTTCACTTATTATTGTTAGGTCTACCTCCCTTTCACAAGCTACCGTATACGCGATATCGTGTGCAGCGCGCGACCTTCCTAGGTTTGTTTGTAGCACTTTTATCTTGTTTTTATGCATTTTTTTTTGTATTCCTGCTGCCGTTCCCTTGTTCCTTAATGAGCTTCCTAAAATGTACGCATTTTGTGGTATCCGCTCGATGCCCCTCTTCCTTACATGTTACGCAATATAAGGTTTCCTCCTCACAGTCTTTCGCCTTGTGGCCTACTTTTCCGCACTTTATACACTTATCCCCGTTATCGGCTCCCGTGCACTCCGCCGTTCTATGACCAAAGCCAAGGCATTAGTAGCAGTAGTAGTAGCAGTAGCAGTAGCGGTAGCAGTAGCAGTAGTAATAGTAGTAGTATATCCCCTATTTGAAATTCAACTGTGATAATTAACACATCAAATGATAACATAATGGAAATTTTAAAAATATCGCCAAGCTGAGATTCATCGGAAATAAAAAAAAAATTCCCCCTAATCGTGATTCATCATTCTATTTTTAATGTGCTAATTAACACAACAAATGATACTTTCATATTGGTATTTTTAATAATAATATGGGCACAAACATAATCTGTATTATTAACATAATGAAAGTTGACTGTGAATATTTCCTTATAGAGATTCATACTAATTTACATAATGTATATAAAAATTCGTCTTTTTTTCAAAATATTACCTAATTGGAGATTCATCTAAGATAAAAAAATTTCTATATTTTTTTAATATCCCCTAGTTGAAATTCATCTGTACTAATTAGCATAGTGTATATTCCCTAGTTGAGCCTCATCTACACTAAGCAAGAATAGTTGTATATAGATCTATTCTTAAATATTTCCTAGCCGAAATTCGAGAGTACTTATTAAATAAAGTATAAATTATATATAATATCCACTAATTGAGGTTCATCTATATGATCTTATCACCCACATTAAAATATCTGCGCGTCATTGTCAAATATTATGATCTAGCGCTGACTCTTCGAGGCTCTCCTGCTCTCTGATTGGAGGAAAAAGTGGAGGGGGCAAATATTCATATTGACAATATTTAATGACTTCCTCTATATCTAGGCATCATTAGGTATACTATCTTACATGTCTCATTATTTTGCTCTAATATCGAAATTTGACAATATGTGTGCAACGATTAGCCGATTAATATTTTCATCTCTCGTCGAGGGCAGCATCAATGGCGGTTCAGGGTATGGTGTCCTAAAAGTGGAGGGGGTAGAATTGGTCAAAAATGACTAACTTGAACCTCCATAAGAAATAACATGGGATTTTGGTCCCATACGCCCATAGCTATTCTACTAAACATATCTGAGATGTTATAGGAACATTTAAAAGACTCCACTTTGTAATGTGCATGGCACATTCTATGGTAATAATTTTCATGTTGTGAGAACATTCTCAGAATATTAAAACGTTCCGAGCAAACATTCTGTGCACATTCTTAGGATATTTCTGTGCTGTGTGGGTTCATCAGTACTTAGTACAATCATTTGGTAGCCGAGATCGGTTCTACCTGGAAAGTTTTGGAGAAGTTCTGATTTTTTGTTCTTTTATGTTTTTCGGGGTGCTGATTACGAATTTCCACTTTGCCACCTCGAAAAATTTCGGGAAATGTGAAAAAAAGCAAAAAAAAAGAAATAATGCATGTTTTTTTTTTTGGAAATTATGTACTTCCCGTTTATAGCTTCTAAAACCGGTTCAACTGGTGTGGATCCACATGACAGTCGTAACAGTCGGCCGCATGTCTTTGATATTTTTTCTATCACGCAGTGTACACTCAACGTTTACTGTTACTGTTATTTTTATTGTCTTTACACGCTATGAGTGGATGTGATACAACAATCAGCTTTGTTCAATCAGGGTAAGATGAAGGTTATTCATACTCTGCAGAAAAATCTTGATTTAAGCAACATTATTCAGGTATTTAAAAATCCTGAGGCTAATCAAGAGGCAGTTGCCGATGCGGGTAAACGTTTCCTTGTTGCATTGTAGGAGTTCGGTGGTAAAAAGGCAGCTTCATTAAACAAATTGAGGTACAGGCACCACATAACGTCTGCATACAAGGCCACAGCCAACATTGCCTATTGAAGATGCGGCGCGACAGCATTCGCTACGGGTGTTCCATCAGGTTCATGAAAAAAATCCCGAAGAATGGGGATGGAAAACATCAAAGAAAGGCCTGATTCCAGTCACCACTTTGCAGCTCGCGGCTCCAGAAGCTATATTAAATCACATTTCATGCAAATGTAAGAAAGGACGCCGATGGAATTGTGGCTGTAGAAAGGCAGGTCTATATTGTTCGCAAATCTGTTTGGACTGTGAAGGAAACTGCGACAACTTGAACAAAGCCAATGTGGATGAGGATGAACATGTGTATGGACCCGACATCGAACTTATTGAAGAGCAAGATCAAGAACTTGAAGCAGAACAATCAGAAGGTATTGTGATGTGTTGCAACCCACAGAATTCAATTAATTCAGATGTATTTGCACCTACATGAGAAAGAACCTACCAGAAGCTCTAGAGTGATGATATCTGGAACTATCTAGAGAATGGTGGCGTCATCACAGAAAAATCGGGATCTGTCATTTTTTAGGTATAAAAGACCGCATTCTCGGCGGGAAGAAGTTTTTGAAGTTTGGATTGACAAGTGAGGTTAAGACTACAAAGTGAAAACAAAGTGATAAACATTGTTATTTTTAGTCAGTACATTTAAGTTAATATCAGTATTGTGAAGTATCCAGTAAATTATTTAATAAAGTGTGTTAGTGGTTATCTCTTGTTATAATTTTTGGAACCCACGGAATTTGTAAGGGTGGTTTCCTAGGGGTGGAAACACGCCACAAATTGGTGTCAGAGGCGGAAATTTATGACAAGAGGAGCTCTGAAGTGTTCGAGAAGTATTCTCGAGGGTTAGTGCTAACACAGGGGATTAATTTACTGGACATTGTTCGAGGGTTATTTTGGAACAGGAAAATAGTGTTAAGTGCATTTTTGAGACATTGTAGAATATTTTATTAGGACATTAGTGTGATAATCAAATCCTTTAAACTGGGGACTGTTAGAGACACTGAAAAAGACTCATTTGTGTTAGTGCCTGAAAATTTCTAGAACTTTTCTATTTGGACATTAGTGGAGATTATTAAATTCTCTGAACTGGATAGTGACAAAAGACTCTGGATAAGACTGTTTCATGCTGTTTCGAGATTTTTCTGAAAAGTTCCATTACCGATATTGACGTGAAGTTAAATTTATTTTATTTTAACATAATCTTATGCCCATAGAAACAAGAAGCATGACAGCAGAGAAGCAAATAAAGGACATATTTGCGTAATTTAAGAAGATGATGGACCAGCAACGCCAAGAGGATGAAGAAAGAAGACGCCAAGAAGAAAGAGACGAATTGAAGAAAATTATGGAAGACCTGGAAATAAGACGCCAAGAAGAGAAAGAACAAGAAAAACGACGTCAAGAAGAAAAAGAAGAACAAGAAAAAAGACATCAAGAGGAGAAAGAAGAGCAAGAAAGACAACGTCAAGAGGAAAAAGACGAACTCAGAAAAATAATGGAAGACTTGGAAGAAAGACGCCAGGAGGAATTAAGGAAAATCCTGAGCGATCAAATAAAAATACAACAGGACGCAATCATTTCTGTCAAGGAAGAAGTTAAAGAAGAGATAAGCAAGGTCGAAGAGAAAGTAAATAACTTTGAAGAAAAGATGAGTGAGGTCGAAGCAGAAGTAGAGCACATTAAACGACAGCTGAGAGAGAAAGAAGGGCAGCTGGTAGCATCATCAGGTCCTCGATTAAAACCTCCCTCCTTTGACGCCCAAAGCTCATGGACGACCTAAAAAAGACAATTCGAGGCAGCTGCGTCTGCTAATAACTGGGACAATGAAGAAAAAGCCATGGCATTAATTTTAACACTAAGGGACCAAGCATCGGAGTTACTTCAGACTATCCCAGTAGAGAAGCAAAGGGACTTTAAAGCTTTGGAAGCTATCTTGGACTTGAGATATGGCGACCAACACCTTGCCCAAGTATACCAGGCTCAGCTAAAATCACGGACACAAAAGGCTGGGGAAAGTTTACAAGAATTCGAAGCTGCGATAGAGAGACTGGCACACCTGGTGCATCCGAGTGCACCTAGAGAATTTCAGGAACAATTAGCCGTGGGGACCTTTTTAGATGGAAGTGACGAAGAGGTCAGGCGAGTTCTGAGGCTGACGAGACACCAAAGTAATAGTGAAGCTTTGGTGCGTGCACTTGAAGTAGAAGCCGCTTATAGGGATATTCAAGGTCGAGAGTGCGAGATCCCAAGAATCGCAACCAGAAACGAACCAGAACCCCATGTTGACTGAGATGCAGAAAATGTTTACCAAATTATTCAATAAATTGGATGACCTCAGGGAGCAGAAAAAACAACAAAATAAAGGAAAGCCGAGCGGAGGTATTAAATGTTACAACTGCGGCAAGGTAGGACATATGAAACGAGACTGTCGACAGCAGAACTCGGAGAGTCGAGTAAATGGTGTGAATGTTGAAGAGAAGCAGGAAAACTACACCAGGAGGGCTGTGCTGGCTAGGGAATGCGGTGCCCCCAAAGAAATAAAGATTTCCCAGCTTCGAAGAATTGCAAACAGTCTGTTGTTGCAAGGATATGCGAATGGAAGAAAATGTTTGTTTACCATCGACACAGATACTACGTCATCAATAGTGCGGCCAGGATTTATATCGGGTATAAAGAATATCAAGAGGCAAAATGAAGTGATCGTCCGGACAGCTACGGCAAACAGGGCTACGGTTTATGGAGAAGTAGACCTGGGTTTGCAGATTGAGCATTTAAGGTTCGACCACAGGGTCATCGTGGCTGACATCACGAATGACTTCATTTTGGGTCTGGACATCATGGAATAGTATGGATTTATTTTTGACGTAGGAAAGCGAGTCTTTAGGGTTGAGAACGAACAATGCCAGCAAACAAGGCCATTGGCAACGCAGGCAGTCAAAACTCCTGCATTATCCAGAAAACCAGACAAGGAAGATTGCAAGCGCTACCCTCAGGTGGGAAAATTGCCGAACGTAGTTGAAGTCAACACTGTCAAGGTTGGACAAAGAAAACTCTGAGGCAAGAGCAATTGCGTGATGTATAAATCGGACCCATGTTGAGAGCAAAAGAAGGGGGAACGCGTCCAGTATGGAAGGATGTTTCCAACAAAGAAGTGGGGCTGAAGGCTTTATGGTCACAATGGGATTCACTTACGGTCATAGATGGGCTTTTGAGGACAGCATGGGAAAGCCCAGATGGGAAGCAGGTTGCCATGCGTCTAGTGATTACCAGGTGTCGTGTACTCCAGGAAGCGCATAATGAAACGTCCAGCAGACACTTCGGCATAAACAAGACATTGAGTAGAGCACGGGAACGGTTCTATTGGGTTAATAGTCGCCAGGATGTGGAGCCCTGGTGTCGCAAGTGTAAGAATTGTGCTGCCAGTGGGGAACCATTTTCCATGAGCAACTACAGAAATGAAAGTCGAGAACAGACGAAGAATGACCGAGAGCAGATGACCAAAGCTAGTAACCGATTGAAGTTTATGATCAGAATGCCAACACAGGGGATTCAAGGTGGGGGATCTGGTTTGGCTGTACAACAGCCACAGCGGAAGGAATGAAGATCCCCGAAACTTCAACCACCTTGGGAAGGATCGTATATTGTTATTACCTGAATTAATGATGTCGTCTATCGGATTCAACGAAGCAAAAAGTCTAAGATGAAGATCGTACACTTGGATAGACTGGCGAAGTATGTGAAAGATGCTGAATTGCCTGACCGGGACATTCAGGCTTAAGGAGGGGGCAGTGTGATGTGTTGCAACCCCTAGAATGTAGGCAACACAGAATTCAATTAATTCAGATGTATTTGCACCTACTCGAGAAAGAACCTACCAGAAGCTCTAGAGTGATGACATCTATCTAGAGAATGGTGGCGTCATCACAGAAAAATCGGGATCTGTCATTTTTAGGCATAAAAGACCGCATTCTCGGCGGGAAGAAGTTTTTGAAGTTTGGATTGACAAGTGAGGTTAAGACTACAAAGTGAAAACAAAGTGATAAACATTGTTATTTTTAGTCAGTAAAGTACATTTAAGATAATATCAGTATTGTGAAGTATCCGGTAAATTATTTAATAAAGTGTGTTAGTGGTTATCTCTTGTTATAATTTTTGGAACCCACGGAATTTGCAAGGGTGGTTTCCTAGGGGTGGAAACACGTCACAGTATTTTGAATACTACATTTATGAACGCAATTTTGCATTCTTCAATACCCTCCTTCCGATTGATTTTTACCGTATTCGCGCCTTGATAGAATTTCATTGAATTAACAAAACTGTTTTACATATTTTCGTCTTATCTAGGAATCTTTTCTTATTGTTACATTTAATTTGCGAACACAGCTATACATGTTATATAAAATTATACGCTTATTACCAAGACTTAGCCATGACGAACCTTCACAGGTATATCATATTACATGATAACGACTTCTCTTATTAATTGCTTATCTTCAAGATATCATATTTCACCTTTGTTTCTCATAACTTGTGATGACTGCAGAACTGCATTTCCTTTGTTCTATATTTTGCTTACTCAGGTTCTGTATATTATAAATATGACTAAACACGCTTTGTTGAATCAGTTATTAAACTCACTTAGAATGAAACACTTCTAATTATTATTATATTCCTTCTCCAAGAGCCAACGTTGGCTCCATTTAATTAAATAAAAGTTTTTAAAAAGTCATTCATGTGAACCGTGATCTAACATTGGCGCAGTCGGTAGGATCCGTAAACATCATCAGAACAAGAAGCCTAACTGGTAGTGAAGCGCAAAAGAACAAGGACAACATCTGCAGAAGGTGCCTAACTAGTGCGTGTACATCTGCGAGAACAAGGAGACCTTCCTCACTGGTGGTGGCGGATCCCAATCCCTTGACAGACGAAGAACCTACCCATGGAAACGAAACTAACGTAAGTCATTTTAAGAATCATCTCGTACCATTTTACTATTTTATTATTTTTCGCAACTTATTTTATTAAAAGTGTATTATACTGCTAATACACTCGGCGCACAAAGCCAGTTCTCTTGTCAAAGTGAATCCATTCCTTTATAAACACAACGAAACAAGTTCATTTAATTTTAAGTTATTTATTTTCGTATTATACTGCTAATACGAAACATTGTGTATTATACAGCTAATATACAATCAATTTACGCACGCAACGTAACAAGCTAATTTAATTTAAGTTCGTATCATACTGCTGATACGCAATCAATTTTTAATTCAAATAATCTCTAAATACAAAAGCAACAATGCCAGATAGAGATACAGCTCAACCAGTAGCACCCCAACCAATAGTACCGGCATCAGCCGAACAACAACAACAACTACAACAACAACAACAACAACTACAACAACAACAACTACAACAACAACAACAACAACAACAACAACAACCAGAGCAAATTGAGCCTTACAAGCTCTCTGAAATATTTTCTCTAATACCTGAATTCGATGGCAATGCCATTAATTTACAAACATTCCTCAACTCCTGTCATTGCGCCCAAAGCATGGCAATTGGAGATCAAAAAATTCTTTTGACCGTCCACATAAAAAATAAATTGAAAGGCAAAGCTGCCGAATTAATAAACTCACGTAATCCCGGCACATGGCCAGAAATAAAAGCGCTACTGGAAACCCACTTTGGGGACTCCAGAGATCTAACGGCCCTAATTCAGGACCTGCAGTGCATTCACCAATTGCCAGGTGAATCCGCCCTGACATTCGTATCGCGTTTACAAACGCACAACGCGAAGATGCACGCCGCAGTGCAAAAACAAAATCTCACGGGAACGAAAAGAACGGCACAATCAGATCTAATAGAAACCATGACGCTAAACAATTTATTAACAGGCTTAGAACCGAATTTAGGCCGCATCATACGTGCTAGCAATCCTCCTAGCATACTAAAAGCTGTAAGCACAATTCGTAGAGAGCTACAACTCTCTTATTTTGAGCAACAGAAATTTCCGAAAAATAGTCCGGTCAAAAATCCCACTTTACAACAAAAACGACCAACTTCAAATTTCCAACAAAAATTCTGTTCATTTTGCAAGCGCAATGGACATGTAATAAACGAATGTCGTACAAGGCAACAACAACTGTCTATGCCATCGACATCAAACTTCCAGAGACCAAATTATCAAGTAAACCCAAATTTTCAAAATTTCTCTCAAAACAATCAGTTTGGCCAGAGGTCATTCCCTCAAAACAATCAGCCAAATCAATCGCAACAAAACAGGCCCTCAGCCATAAGGCCAAACCCGAATTTCAATCAACAAAGACCCTCTGCTATCCAACCTAACCCAAATTTTAATCGCTTTAATCAGCAAAAAACGCATCATTTGAACTATGAACCTTATGATGATCAATGTGATTATAATAATCAATACAATGACTATTCACCCGATTATCAAAATGCAAGTGACAGTTATGAAAATTATAATTTCGAAACTAACCAAAATTTCCAAGAGAATTATACAGCTAATTCTCAATATGAACAGTACGAGGATTATACTGCTAATCCTCAGGATTTTCGCTTAGATCCGGAGTACCCCACGGATGCTCCAATACAACAACCAGACCAATTCGAACCAATTACGGAACTAGAAACTCAAATACAAACTATGAATCTCAACGACAGTTTCGACCCGTCCCTGAACTTCCCAGAACAGAAGTTCTTTTAAATACACCCCCGCATACCTTACTAACCGTAAACTCAAAAAATCTCTATTATATGAAAGACGCAACTTGTAAATTTAAAATCCTAATTGACACAGGTGCAGGCATATCAATTTTTAAACCTAAAACAGCTGAAAATTATAGACGTAGATCTCCTGAAAATGTAATTATACAGGGTATTACTGATCAAGAAATTTATATCAACGAATCTGTTCTCATTCCCTTTTCAGATGAATCACACAAAGTTTACATCTATAATCTAGATATAGATTTTGATGGACTACTAGGCGCGCACTTCCTAGAACATTACGAATGTAAAGTAGATTTTAAAAACAAACAACTAGTCACGAATTTTAAAACCGTACCATTATTTAAGGTCACGGAAGAAACTACGGTAAATTTACCTTTACAACCAACTATTAATTCTGATACAAAAAATTCGAATTTAAGCAACATCAAAAATTTAATTTCTATTGAACCTCGCATGGAAAAAAATGTAAACTAAAATGTAACCTGCGAAATACCGAGGCTATACTGTTAGCCCAGGAAAACGAGAAAGTACGCTTACCAAATGCAATTGTCAAAATCGATCACAATGGAGAATTTTTAACTTCAATAATAAACGCAAACGCTATTCCAAAAACCATAAACTTTTCAAACCTTAACCTGGAACCAGTACAAAAATTCAAGTCAATTTTTAACTTAAACGCGCAAAACTCTGACCAACAACTAACGACGGACAGATCCTTCGAAATCAGGAACGAATTGCGCTTGGACCATCTAAACGAAGAAGAGGCCGAAATAGTAACGCAGCTTTGTTTAGACTTTCAAGATATATTCTATTTAGAAGGAGACAATTTGACCTTTACCAACGAAATCAAACACCCTATTGACACCGACAATTCCCGACCGATATTCACTAAATAGTATCGATATCCTCAGGTCCATAAAGAAGAAGTTAAGTCTCAAGTATCGAAAATGTTAAGTCAAGGTATTATTCAACCTTAAATCTCACCCTGGTCTTCTCCTGTCTGGGTAGTTCAGTAAAAACTGGACGCTTCTGGTAAACAGAAATGGCGCGTTGTAGTCGACTACCGCAAACTCAACGAGGTTACAATCGGTGACAAATATCCTCTGCCCAACATTTCCGATCTTTTAGACCAACTTGGCAAATGCCAATATTTCACAACCTTAGACTTGGCTTCTGGTTTTCACCAAATCGAAATTAATCCCGCAGATATTCAAAAGACTGCTTTCACAGTTGAGAACGGTCATTATGAATTCGTGCGAATGCCATTTGGACTCAAAAACGCTCCATCAACTTTTCAAAGAGTTATGGATAACATCCTGTTAGGTATTCAAAATGAACGATGTCTCGTCTACATGGACGATATTATTATTTACTCTCCTACAATTCAAGAACACATTTCCCGTCTAACTGAAGTCTTTAAACGCCTTCAAAAAGCCAACCTCAAAATTCAACCAGACAAATACGAGTTTCTCCGCAAGGAAGTCGCTTATTTGGGACACCTAATTACAAAAGACGGCGTAAAACCAAACCCTTCGAAAGTTGACGCTATTTTAAATTTTCCTCAACCGAAAAATCCAAAAGAAATTAAATCATTTCTAGGCTTAGCTGGATATTATAGGCGCTTTATTCCTAATTTCTCCAAGATAACCAAGCCCTTACAAAACTACTACAAAAAGACGTACCATTTCTCTTCAACAATGATTGTATAAATTCTTTTCAAAATTTGAAACAAACATTAACGACAACTCCGATATTAATCTACCCCAACTTTGATGAACCTTTCGTTCTAACCACTGATGCGAGCGCATTTGCCGTCGGCTCGATGCTGAGCCAGGGACCTATTGGCAAAGATTTACCCATTGCCTATGCTTCTAGAACCTTGTGCAGTGCAGAAACTAAATATTCAACGATTGAACGCGAGCTTTTATCGATAGTATGGAGTGTAAAGCACTTTAGACCATATCTGTACGGTAGAAAGTTCAAGCTTGTAACCGACCACAGACCACTCACCTGGCTATTCTCTATAAAAGACCCAGGAAGTAGACTTGCCCGTTGGCTACTCAAATTAGAAGAGTACGATTACGAAATAATTTATAAACCCGGCAAAATCAATAAGAACGCGGATGCACTTTCCAGAATCAAAATTAATCATTTTTCCGAATGTTCCAAATTCTATTCAAAGGTTCTAGCCGCGAATGACGAAGAGTCAGACGACGACGAAAACCCAGACGATAACAACGAAATCACTAACGAACAAGTTTCCCGAGAATTTGAAACTTTCACCAACCTATATAAAACAACATCTTTAATAGACTATTCAAAAATCAAAGCCTCAAACAAACAACTCTTATACCGAGAACATAAAGATATTATAACCTTCTTCCAACAAAATAACTTACAAGACCTACATCACAAAATTATCGAGGACATATTCGAAGAACATTTCATAACGATAAAATCAATATTGTATCGAGCAAAACAGTCAGACATAGGAGATATTTTATCATCCCTCTACCTTTTGATATCGAATCTGTAATTGAACATCTATTTTTGATATTATTTAAAAATCAAGATGTCCTAGATCTTTCTAAGACATACTTTGTCGAAAATAATTTAGACCTCCCCATACTTGAAATCCTATCATTCATTTTTGCGGAAAAAGACTTAAAAGTAGTAATTTGTCAAGACATCGTCAGAACTGCCGACGAAGATGAAATTCCAATTATATTGGAGCAAAATCATTTTGGTAAAAATAATCTACACCGCGGAATAAATGAAACGATTCGAAGAATTAGAGAAAAATACACTTGGCAAGGTCTAACTAAAGACGTTGAAAATTTTATAAAAAATTTCGAAACTTGACAAAAAACTAAGGTATGCCAAAAAAACCTTAATAACCCTCTAGTAGTCACAGAAACCCCAAGAACACCATTCTAAAGAATTAATATCGATTTGTTTGCATTCCCAACTCGAAATTACGCGTTAACTATGCGCGATGAGTTAACTAAATTCACACAAGCCTATGCAGTCCCGGACAATTCCGCAAAATCCGTCGTAAATACGTTGTTGTTATACTTTCAACATTACGGTACCCCGCTAAGAATCCATTGCGATTACGGTGGCGAATTTGACAACCGTTTGCTTAAAGATCTCTGCACCCTCTACGACATAAAATTAACTTATTCAAGCGTAGGACATCCCCAATCGAACGGATCCATAGAAAGATTTCATGCTACTTTAGCTGAAATGATAAGAATTCATAAAACTGAAAACCCGAACGAACATCCGTTCACGATTTTACCATATGCAGTAATATGCTATAACAATTCGGTAAATAAAACACACGGTTTCACCCCATATGAACTTATCTTTGGTCATACGTCTAACAGACCACCTGAAACTTTATATAACCAAAAAGAGTTAATAACCAAATACGTTAGAGATTTAAACAACAGAATATCCCACTACTATAAAATAGCCCGTAGTCGAACACAATCTCAAAAAGAGAAAGCAAAAGTTCGTTTCGATAGAAATGTTCCCCAAAAACGATCCGAGTACAAAATAGGTGACTTAGTTTATGTAAAAGAATCACAAATTAAGAACAAACTACAAAACAAATTTAACGGTCCCTTTAAAATAAAAGAAATTTTTCAAAATTCTGCTACCTTATTAAATCTCGAAACAAAACAAGAAACCTAAGTAAATTTTGATAGAATGGAACCATATACTGAAAATTAAATTTATTTTCAGGTTTCTCCTGCTGTTCGGATCAGCACTCTGTCAATACAAAATTACTCCAATCAATAACACCGTTGGTGTATACTACCACCAAGACACGGACATCGTGGTGACAAATGACAAATGGACTCTACTAGTGCATACAAACATTTCATCCCTCAAACTAGCTTTTGACAAAAATCAAAATATCTTAGACAGAATCTTGTACACTCTCAATAATGGTGATCATAAGTCAATTATTTTTACGAGCGAAATTAAAACAGACTTTAACCTTTTAACACAAATATCCAACTCTATAAAAATGAAATTTGACGAAATCTTTTCAGATACAAAAAGATATAAACGAGGAATACTTAACGGTATCGGTACAATATTCAAATCCATAGCGGGTAACCTAGATGCTGAAGATGGCCAGTACTATACTAATTGTATAAATAAACTAAATAATGACGAACATCAATTGGAAAACTTAATCAAAAATCAAATTTCAGTTACAACTTCTGTTATTAAAAACTTCAACTCGACTATACAAAAATTACAAATTGACGAGGAAACCTTTAACAAAGATCTCGAAGAAATAGAACACACAATTCAAACAATGACTCAAGCTATTGAGGCTGCTCACATAAAACTAAAATTTTTATACATTTCCGAACAATTAATGGCAAGCTATTTATATATCGAAGATAATTTAAACGACATTCTAAATTCAATAACATTTGCCAGACTAGGAATCATTCACACGTCAATCATAACCCCTAATCACTTAGTGACAGCACTACAAGAAGTTTCACAGAGCTTACGAAGGAGCAATTAGCCTCTCCCCATTAAATTATCGGCAGTTGCTAAGTATTTGGACATTATTGAATTGTAAGCGTTTCAAATGGATTCTAACTTAGTATTTGTTTTAACAATACCACTTGTTGAACCCCAAAATTATAACACCTATCACCTATACCCTAACCCGATACTTGATAACAGAACTGGTCTACATCACATTTTATCTATTTCACAAAAACATATCGCGAGAGATGATGATTCTTTGATGTACATACCTATACAAAATTTGAAAGAATGCAAACCACTTTATTTTGGAACCAAACTATGTTCTAACCTGTTTGTATATCCTATCGACCAAAATGCCATATGTGAAGCCAGAATACTAAAACCATTGCCAAAACTTCCAGAGAACTGTCAAACTTCCTTCATTATTAGTCAGGGATACAACGTCCAAGAACTTGAAGACAACACATGGCTAGTAATTAATTCCGAACCACTTCACATTACCATCAACTGTCCAAAGAGAGAATCCACAACAGAGTTAATCAACAAAAATTCCACCATCAAACTACAACCAGGATGTTACGCCTATGCAGGCATTACTAGAATACAAGCCAGTGCCAAAGACTTTTCCGAAATTGAGGACAATTCACATCCTGTCCAAATTCCTTTTGAATGCTGTAATCACATGCCCGACAAAATCGAAATTCCAAAATTAAAACCACTCAAATTAAACAGTCTCGACGTAGAAGATCTAGATATTGCAAAAACCAAATTGGACCAATATTCCAAAGACCTGGATGACCTCATAAACGAGCCTTTTGTGACCAAACACGTATCTTGGTTCACATATTTCGTAATCACTCTCATCATTCTATTAGTTTTACTTTACATAACTTGTAAATGCAGAAGAAGAAAATGTGGAGCATTGCGAATCCAACCCTCAACGGACAACCCTCCTACACCTCCTTCAGAGCGAAGCAGAGTTTTTACCAAATTTCCTAGACTGATCCCTCCAAGAAAGCGACCCGGTATTAAACCTCAAGAAGAAGAGGACATCGAGTTAACATAGACTTTCATATGTGGAGTTTTACCCTTGTCTATTAATTTAGACCATTGTATTTTATTCTTATCACATTTATGTAATATACTACTCGCTTATTATTATTATCATTTACCAAATTTAACTTTTATGTATTCTATTATTTTGCTTTGTATTCATTCAACATTGTTTCAATTTATTTTGCATTATATTCATTTAACGTTTCTAACAATTTTCAAAAGTTGCTGCATAACATCAACTTTTTTATTAAGGGGGGAAGTTGTTATATAAAATTATACCAAGACTTAGCCATAACAAACCTTCACAGGTATATCATATTACATGATAACGACTTCTCTTATTAATTGCTTATCTTCAAGATATCATATTTCACCTTTCTTTCTCATAACTTGTGATGACTGCAGAACTGCATTTCCTTTGTTCTATATTTTGCTTACTCAGGTTCTGTATGTTATAAATATGACTAAACACGCTTTGTTGAATCAGTTATTAAACTCACTTAGAATGAAACACTAATTATTATTATATTCCTTCTCCAAGAGCCAACGTTGGCTCCATTTAATTAAATAAAAGTTTTTAAAAAGTCATTCATGTGAACCGTGATCTAACATACATACCACTTTAATATTCCAATTTTCATGGTTTTGATGCAGTCAGGTTGACCTAGCATTACATTTGTTTACGTCTTCTCTAAGAGTACGAAAATCTTTGGGTGAAGAGCAAGGACATCAGGACATCGGGCAGCTCGGACCTTCTGCGATAAAGCGGCCAAGGCGATTATAACAATCTGATCAATTACGTAGTACATATTTAATCTTAATTTTTATGGCATTAAAGGCACTCTTTTAAAACTGCTGCAATCATATCTAAGAATACGTAAACATCGGTATATCTAGTAATAATGATTTATCTGATTTCAGTACTTTGAAACACGGAGTGCCTCAAGGGTCAGTTTTAGGTCCTCTATTATTTATTATATTTGTAAATGATTAATTTTTTATCTTTTTCCAAACAACGTTGTAATGTACGCAGATGACGCAACACTAATAAATCAGAACAAAAATATGGATGATCTTAAACTAATGATAAAGGAAACTCCAAAGTCTTGCTGAACATTGGTATAATAATAATTTTCTGAAAGTCAACAGAGATATAACTCTGAAGCTGATTTTTTCCTCAAATAATTCGTTAATTGTAGGTGAAATCATAAAGATTCTTGGAGTTATTTTAGATAATTCACTAAATTGGTCCTCCCATATTAATCGGCTGTGCAATAAAACGTCAGGATATATATTTCTTTTACGCCAACTTAAAAAATTGATGAATAGGGAAACACTATTGAATGCATATCATGCCCTTATCCAGTCACATATGACCCCTTTGGGGTAACTCCACTGACGCTGATAAAATTTTTGTGTTGCAAAAAGATGTATGAAAGTTATTGCTGGTGTTCATCCTTTAGAGCATTGTAGGCCTTTTTTCATTCAATTTAAAATAATGCCAATTCCATCTTTATATGTTTATTATGGTATCTTGCAAATTCATCGCAACAAAAATTCATACTCCACTCGCGCAGGTTATCACGATTACAATACAAGGTTGGCAACTATCTGAAAATATCAAAATTTCGTCTCACAAAATCGGCAACAAATTCGCTACACCTAAAATTATACAATAAACTCCCAGAAAGTTTCAAAACACTTGAATATAATAATTTTAAAATGAAGGTAAAGTACCACATTCAATAAACGAATATATGAACACCTTAGTAGAACATAGCTAATTTTTTTTTTTTTTTTTTTTTAATATGATTCTTGTTCAGTTATTTTAAATCACTTGTAATTTAGAATATATAAAAATGTATGTACAATTTTTCCTTTGTGACTTTTTGTACCAAACTATTTCATTGATTTTAGCTCTTATCTGTTGTTATTTTTTGTTTGTTTGTTTTGTAAGTGTGCTAAATTTTTATTTTCTTTAAGTAGATATATTAAGACTGACAAATTTATTGTGATAATTTACGTTTACATTTAGAAAATAGGTATTTTTAAAATGCAACTAAATTTCTTTGCTGCTACTTGCTATAATCACTTTATATGTAATACAGTTAAATAAATATATAGCTATCTATCCATCTTATATATTATATTCCTACACATTTAAGAAAATTATTACTAGTAATTTTCTCTACTTACTTTCTGTATTTTATCTTTTTCAGGTACTAATTTTTCTCGAAAAGTACATAAGTTTCATGTCATAAGGAAAAAAGTTGTCGAGTTGGCAAAGTACAGATTCGTAATCAACAACAAAAACATAAAAGAACCAAAAATCAGAACTTTTAAAAATGTTTTCAAAAGAAAAAAAAAGAGGCTTTTTTGACATTTTCCGAAATTTTTCGAGGTGGAAAAGTGGAAATTCGCAATCAGCACCCCAAAAAATATAAATGAACCATAAATCAGAACTTCTCCAAAACTTTCCAGGTAGAAACTACCAAATGATTGTACTACGTTATGATCAATTAAAAATAATGAAATATTTGGAGCACAGATTGAAATCACCCATACAGTACCTACTGCATTGTATCAATCGTGAGTAATTTTTGTATTTATCAATTGTTCAGACACTTTGTCAAGTTTTAAGACTTCTAGCAGCTTCTTTCTATAACACGCTAAATTGTGATACATATTTGGTTGATGATAATTTAATTTGTAATAATTTGAAAAATAACACAGGCCCACAAAGAAAAGTTGTCTTCGCCGGGGTATTGACCATACATATCCCTTGTATTTTGACCTGCTGAACACGAATCTGACCTTAGTTTTTCCCTATACGTCAGGTTTTTTTTTTAAAGCAAAAAAGTCTAATATTTATATATTTATTTGCTGTTAAAAGAAAAATCTGACGTGCTGGGGAAAAACTAAGATCAGATTCGTGTTCAGCGGCTCAAAATACAAGGGATAGGTGTGGTCAGTACCCCCGCGCAGATGACTTTTTTTGTGTGAGATTGTGCCACACTGAGTGTGGCACAGTGGCAACCAAAAAAAGTGGTCTGCGCGGGGGTACTGACCACATCTATCCCTTGTATTTTGAGCCGCTGAATACGAATCTGACCTTAGTTTTTCCCCAACAAGTCCGGTTTTTTTTTAACAGCAAAAAAAGTCTGTTGAATCGTAATATTTATATATTTATTTGCTGTTAAAAAAAACCTGACGTATAGGGGAAAAACTAAGGTCAGCGGCTCAAAATACAAGGGATAGGTATGGTCAGTACCCCCGCGCAGACAACTTTTCTTTTTGTGGGCTTGTGTAATTTGCCCGTTTGTGTTAACAGATTCTTTATTGTAAGACGACATAAATTGCAAAAATTGGAGGCCATAATGGTAAACAAGTTATTTACGAACCAGCTTGAGATGAACTATAGCTGGATTGGTTTCAAGTCCAAAAAGAATTTTTCTGTCCTACACATCGCTAGCGTTATAATAATAAAAGATAAAAGTTTATTATTTTTATTTCAACGGGTTACTAAATATTTTGTATTACAGATGCTGTGTAAAAAACTCACAAAAAAATACAGAATCCGAGATTGAGAGTGCCATAAAAATATGGTATGTAAATGTAAAGAAAAGAGAGAAGAGAAACGAATCAAAGAGAACAATAACTCAATTCTGGGCTAGACTTTCTTGAAGATTTTGTATATTTTGACTATTAGTGTTTTTATGTGTTGTGGTGTTATTCCATGCCAATTAAGCCTGTACCAAAATTCTGAGAGTTGATTTTTTTCTGTTAACTTTTTTTCAAAGTTGTCCAAATAAACCTTGGAATTTAGGACAAATTCGAACAAACCTTGAAAATTGCTTTAAATAGTAGATAACATATGCATGCATATGTCAATTCCGGACAATGTTTTTTTTTTCGAACAGAAAAAGGTTATTCTAATTCTTAACTTAATAATTAGTAATTAATATTAGTTTCTTTACTTCAACTTTATTAATGAAAAATTTATAAAAATATAAAAAATTATATGGAATAGCGATATCCCAACGGCACCTTAAAGTTACCTGTTTACGCTGTAGTGTCCGACATGGAAGCGTGATTTCCCATGCCAAATTGACCACATATTGACGCTGACATAACAACATAGAAATGTGAGTTGGACCCAGGGACCGAAACCGAAATTAATTTCGGTTAGGGTTAAATAACCTATACCATTTTCAGTTTTCATAGCAGTGACAATTTGGTTTTCATTTACGGTTTCGGTTGTCAAGGCAGCAACAATTCAGTTCTCGGTTAGAGTTTCGGTTTACAGATCCACGGCAATTCGGCTTCTGTTGAAAAAATTAGTAATTACGGTGCAGTTTTCGGTTTCGATTTCGGTTTCTGGCTTTTTACTTGCCTTTTACCTTATATAATCTTTATAATGGACGAATCGACCTGGATATGGTTTTCACCATACAATTTGGTATTTCTACATCATGGTTTAAAGATGATTTCAACCATATTTTTTTAACTTTAAAGTCGTAAGTACGGTGCGGATTTCGGTTTCGGTCCCTGGTTGGACAACTACGGTGGTCGGGTAGGTAAAAAAAGACCACATTTTTGTGGTTGACTTCGATTTCGGAAAGTGGCACGTGGAAAAGGAGTGTAACCTAAATCCTATAAAAGAATGTTCCCAAAATATTTGAATTACAGTATACTTGAACATCTACAGAATATTCTGCTTTGTTTCAAAAATGCTTTTAAAACATACCTGAGATGTTATAGGAACATTTAAAAGACTCCACTTTCTAATGTGCATGGCACATTTTATGGTCATAATGTTCATGTTGTGAGAACATTCTCAGAATATTGAAACGTTCCGAGCAATCATTCTGTGCACATTCTTAGACTATTTCTGTGCTGTTCTTAGACTATTTCGGTGACCTCTGATTAAAGAACTTATATCTAGATACACAATGGCTATCTTTTCTTCATATACCTTATTTGCTCCTAACATAGTAACATTATATGTCCATTAAAATGGATAGATGAACATCACATCCCATAGGCAACAGTGGCGGGTATGTGTAGAAGGGAAAATGTACAATATTTGTACATATTTTATGTAATAATTGTTGGTTAACCTCTATGAACATAACGCGGATTTGAAAAATATAATAGGTAGAGATGTTTTATTCAAGGGAAATATGTATTGAAAGGATATTATCTATAATATTGCTATTACAACTGTAAATTGAACGCCATCATGTTACGACTATGACCTACTTACTTATGAAACGACCAATTTTCTTCTTTTCTAAACTGCCTTCTGTAAACGGCACAGCACTTCAACATAAATATGTAGCATTAAATTTTCACCAAACTG
Organism: Rutpela maculata; assembly: GCA_936432065.2. NCBI lineage: Eukaryota > Metazoa > Arthropoda > Insecta > Coleoptera > Cerambycidae > Rutpela > Rutpela maculata. The sequence continues at coordinate 85,128,567 of OW386290.2, forward strand.
TGTAAATATGAATAGAGAACATTAGGTACTTAGGTATTAAGCAAATCACAACTTAAAATAAAATTACTTTTTCATCACTTTTTGGTCGGAGAACACGAAAAACATTTATTGACATTAATGGCGGACACTGTCAAACTGAGATAATAGGTGTGTTCAAATACCCTACACTAGCTGCACTAGTGCAGATAACAGAAGGAGATAGAGTGAGACTCTGCATTAATTGAAGAGAGATAAATTTGCACTGGTGTAGAGAGTGGAGGATTATTGAACAAAGCTTATGATAATCAAACTGAACTGATCGTGTAGGAAACAGCCGCAAGGCCAATGGGCCAATCAGAAACTTATGGGAAGAAGTGCCTTATATTGTGAATCTTTCAGCAACAAATAAATCAATGCCATTATGCACCTAGATATAAGTTCTTTAATCGGAGTACCACCCTGATTTCTGTTGCCGCTCTTCTCGAATAATTTGTCAATAAAACTAATACTACTACTACTACTGAATCTATCGCATTTTTTCTGTCACATCTGATAACTTTCTTGCACTACGATATACTTGTAGTCTTATTAATCGTCAACACAGTGGGTCTAGTCTGGGCCTCGGAAGAGGAAGCAAAATAGCGAACGACCTATTTCTAAAATTGAATTTCTCCTTATCTGGCGGCATTCTTGCACTAAAAAAATAAAATTAACCTCAAATAGAGTTGCGCTATGCACATGCAAAAAGTTTCTATGGCAGCGGGGGCTGTATTGGGAAGTTCAAAAATGAGAAAAATCCAAAAATTAACAATATCAAGATCCTCTTCAAGGAGACTCAGATAGGGTTAGACTATACTGAAATTGTGCTTGGAACTTACATTCTCACATATCTAAACGATCTGTTTATACATTATCAGAAGGTTTTGTACACTACAAGTCAAAATTTTTAAAATTGAACACGGTTTTTAACTCCCAAGATTCTCTTATTGATTACTTTCAAGATATTTCCTCGTATGCTTATTTCTCTGTATTTAAAGTTGAAATGATTAAAATGATTTGAATAAGTTATCAGATATGTTTTTTGAATTATTGCCATTTATGAACTTCCCGCTACAGCCCCCGTTGCCAAAAAAAACTCCTTCTATTTGACTCTACTTGAGGTTAATTTTCATATTTATTTTTTTTTTTAGCAAGAAAGTTATCAGAAAAAAAAACAATTTTAAAAATGGGGCGTACGCTTTTTTGTTTCCGATTCCTAGGTCCACTGCGTTGATCTCTTATAGAACTACAAGTATATCATAGCGCGAGAAAGTTATCAGATATGATCGAAAAAATGTGCCAGCTCTTGGTATAATAGTATAAGACTCAATTATTAATAAAATTACTAAAACAAAAATTAAAGATATTCATTTAAAACGAAAATTAACATTAACTTTATTTTTTAAATAAATAAATGTTTATAATAAAATATAATTTTATTAATATACTACATATACATATTAATCAACAATATTTAAATATATAGTTCGTCATTTTCAATAAAAAATAATTAAAAATAATGTCATACATTTTTTATAACAAAATCAATTAATATTAATACATCAGGTATTTGATTAAAATAATAACAAAAATATAAAACATTTATTAAAACTGACTGTACATTGGTTCAATATTGATACAATTAATGAAAATTAAATAAGATATTGGTATATTGTCAATCAGCTCCATTTATTTTATTATTAATTTAAATAAGATATTGGTATATTGTCAATCAGCTCCATTTATTTTATTATTAATCATCAAAGCACTGCGTAATATTTTCTATTTCAACAATAAATGGCAATATACAATATTCAACATATTTGGTCTATATAACACATTCCACAAAAATTAAGATAAATCTTCGACAATGAAAAAAGATACAAACAATGTTTTTTCATTACGGAACAGACTTCAGTTATTCTCTCTTAAATATATGTAGGGTGTCAGATTTAAAGCAATATAATGCAATGGGAGGTAGAGCACATTCAACTCACAAACTTCCCATTGGATGTTAACTGTTTTTAAAATACAGTGTATTTTGAATTTTTCTGATAAAACTTCAGCTCGTCATATTTTTTAAATGGTTGTACATATTGGGATAAAATATGATACAAATATCTTTTAATACAATTAAAAGAATTTTTTATTTTTGGAATATATTCCAGAACCGGAGCCTGTTATTATGATATTTTTCTGTGTCGATAACACTACCCTGTATATAATATGGTATAGGCTTAGAGAATTAATGAACCAGTGTAGGAGGCCCTAAGGCATTTCGCTTGTACCAAAACGCCGATGGTTGGAAACCAATATGGTGTTAATAAGGGTGACTTGTTGACAAAAATCCATCTTGTCACCCCCACCCCGCGTCGTTCTCCCCCCACCCTCCCTTAAATGGTTAAAATTTTGATCATCTATAACTCAGGAATGAAATGGCCTAGGATCAAAATGCTTTTACCGTTACATAGAGAGTATTACAGAGAATTAAACACCTTATAACAGTTTTTATAATATCTCAAAACTAAACGAGATATCTTTATCCGAAGATAATATTAGGTTTTTTTTAAATATATTTTTTGATTATTTTGACAACAAAGCAAAAAATAAAAAAATGTTTCAAATAAAACTTTTTGCATTTTTTTTGTTTAGCTTTCCAAAAAGGTATATAACTATATTACATATCATCCCTGTCGTTAAAATTTTCCTATTTGCTTCACTCCTCTCCACATTTCCCCTATTCAACTATTGAATATATACTTGTATAAACTAAAAAAGCATTAAGAATTAATCATCATCTTCTTCCACGTCTGACGTGTCATCTACAGTATAATGATTTTGACATAAATCGTCAGCACAAGAACGCGCATCTGTATATTAGGCCTACTGTACATTGCAAATTATTTAACTTACACTTGAACTGCTTATATTTACATTGCGTTTTTCTGCAACTGCAAGAAATCAGTTCGACATTTTTTTCGGGTGCGGCATTTTCCCACGATGATAGTATGGGAGCATATTTCAGATTGTCTCCAACCGTAATTCAACAATATTTTTATGCAAGTTAGCCATGTATGTCTGGAGTCGTACTCTGAGCAAAGCTGAAGTCAAAGCAGCTTCAGTTGGAGGTAACTGCTCACTCTCCATTTGCTGTTTTGAGAAACAATACCACCGTAGATGAGCCAAAGTTGAGATTTTTGCTTTAGGAGCATATACTAGGCAAATTAATCTTTCCAACTCTTTAGATAACCTTTTTTATATCAGTGTTGATGTCTCCCAGAGCAGACAAAATCTTGGCAGCTCTTATAGCTCTGGGAGACATCAACACTGATATAAAAGAGGTATCCAAAGAGTTGGAAAGGTTCATTTGCCTAGTATATATATGCTCCTAAGGCAAAAATCTCAACTTTGGCTCATCTACGGTATCGTTTCTCAAAATAGCAAATGGAGAGTGAGCAGTTACCTCCAACTGAAGCTGCTTTGACTTCAGCGTTGCTCAGAGCACGACTCCAGGCATACATTTGGATAAACTTGCATAAAATATTGTTGAAGAACTAAATCCAAAAAATTACGTTGGAGAAAATCTGAAATATGTTACGTTCCCATATTATCATCCTGGGAAAATGCCGCACCCGAAAAATTGTCGAACTGATTTCTTGCAGTTGCAAAAAAACGCAATGTAAAAATAAGTAGTGCAAGTGTAAGTTAAATAATTTGCAATGTACAGATGCTTGTTCTTGTGCTGACGATTTATGTCAAAATCATTATAATATAGATGACACGTCGGACATGGAAGAAGAAGATGATTAATTAATACTTAATACTAACTTTTAAATTTTTATAATAAAAATTATTTTGCTCTTTCCATAGTTTTTGTCATTACTCATTTAGTTTAAAAGAATGTTGCAACGTTACCTACATTTTTGTTTGACGTTTTTTAGACCAGATTTATAAAGTTGCATGTGTTTGGAAGGGGAGGGGGGGACATGCAGTGGTGGGTACAATCAATAAAAGCTATTACTTACTATATGAAAGTACATTTCTAATAGTTTTTACAATTATATATTCACTAGTTGAATAGGGGAAATGTGGAGAGGAGTGAAGCAAATAGGAAAATTTTAACGACAGGAATGATATGTAATATAGTGATATACCTTTTTGGAAAGCTAAAAAAAATGCAGAGTTTTATTTGAAACATTTTTTTTATTTTTTGCTTTGTTATCAAAATAATCAAAAAAATATTCAAAAGAAAATCTAATATTATCTTCTGGTAAAGATATCTCGTTTAATTTTTGAGATATTACAAAAACTGTTATAAGGTTTCATTCTCTGTGATAGTCTCTATGTAACGGTAAAAGAATTTTGATTCTAGGTCATTTCGTTCCTGAGATGTAGATGATCAAAATTTTAAGCATTTAAGGGAGGGTGCCAATCATCGGCACTTTGGTGCAAGCCATTTTTTTCGCCCTAGGGCCTCCTACTAATGTGTAATATTATGTCATAATATTGAACTACGTTTGTGGTTATTCTTCAATAAATTTTCAAAAATATTGATTTATCAAATTTTAAATATACCCCATACTAATTAATCATCTTCATTTTCTTGGAAAACAAATACATATTTGTTGAAAAATGAATCGTATAGGTTTAGAGAATCAAATAATCAGTATGTAAAATAATTCATAATATTTGTTGGCACATTTGTGGTTATTCTTCATTTTCAATAATATTGATTTACCAAATTTTAAATTCTACAAATAACGTAATTAGCTGTTTGACTAATTCTACTTAAATATATACTATACTAATTAATCAGCTTCATTTTCTTGGAAATATATATTGAAAAATTAATCTTCGTCCGGAGCTGGACTCGCTTGAAATTCCATGATTAAGTGATAATTTATTATTTACAAAAATTGCTGGTTATTTATTATTTCTTGAAACATAGCGTTTGTAAGCTTTTTTAGTTTTAAAAGTCCCGTTCAAGATAGCATAAAAAAAATTAATGTTAAAAATATTTAAGATCAGTAATAATAATTATTAAGGTATCAAGGGTGTTTTAAGGATAATAACGCAACGAGGTCGGCAGTGTACTTCCCGAGGGCTCCCGGCCCGAGGAAATGTAAGTCGACCGTGGGCGTCATTATCCTATAACACCCGTGGTGCCTTCAACATTTAATATCCTACAAGTCTGTTATTTAATTCGATTTTTTTTTGACATTTACGATTTATTAATTTGACATCTATTATGTTCAGAACGATTTGATTTAAAAGAGAGTAAAAATCAAAATTGTTTGTAAACGCCGCCGTTGCTTAGCAACGCATTTTGTTTGTCAATAACGCTATCATAATTTACTTGTTTTGGGTTGTGTTATAATTTTATAATGCCCTAGGGCGTTATAGATATTCATAACGCCCTAGGGCGTTATTTTTCATTTAATGTATCTCAAAATAGGGTGGTTATTGTAAAATAACAGACTTGTAGGACATTAATACTATTAGTGTCCTATATTCTCTAGCCTAAGGAATAAGATTCCTACTTTCTATAGTCATGTGCCCACCGGATAAGTTCCAATAATCATGTAAAAAATGTATAAAGCCGTTGATTGCAAGCAACTAGTCATACAAAGAAATTTACGTTTAATTTAAGACGCTCTCCCCGTACCGGGAGAATCCACAACTCCATCCGTGAAAAGGTTTCTGGCTACTAGCCTTTAATAGCATGGCACGAGCAATTTCACATCCACCGCGACACTTTAAATTCTTTAAATCACTTTGAAGCCGACATAAGTTAGCGACTTGCAAATTTACATATCAGCTCGCTCTACTTGTAGATTTATCGTAATCAAAGTTGGATAAAGCATAGACTTCTCAAACATGCTGAAATATATTAAAAAAGTAGAGGAAAATATTTGCATCTTTTAGAGGAATTGGAAGGAATACTATTGTGTTATATCATCTAGCCTAATTTAATGCATATCATTTCTACTTTCTGTAGTCATATACATCTAGCTTAAAACTGACAGTACGCGTACGTCAAAGGTATTTTATTTATTAGTATAATACCCCAGTAGTACAGTCGAATTGATTTAATTTAATTTTTTTCGGCGACAACATTCCACCTGAAATTTTATTGTTGATTCTTATGTATTATGACCTGATTGCGAAAAAAATATTTGTGCCAGAAAATTCCTTTTGCATCAAAAGTTATATGCACTTTTGACGAGCTTTGACGCATTTTCAACTTAACCTGCTTAATATATCTTGTACTAGTAATCGGATGGCAATTTCAAAAATACTGGCTTCTTTGGAATAAAATTCTTAAAAAATACAGATCTGTCCGATGTGTATTTGCCAATCCGCCATCTTGGAAAAAAATAGAAAACACCAAAAATGGCTGAAATAATCAAAATTGAATATCTTTTCTATAAGAAAGGGCAATTTCACCAAAGTTGGCAAAAATAAAACTCATTTATGGTCAAATATAGCGCACCAATCCCGGATACCGTATGTCAAATAGAACGGTCAAAGATGGCGGACGAAATCAAATTTTTAATTCTTCGTCAATTATCAAGGAGGCATTGTACGTCGTTTTTTTTTTCGATTGTACGTCATTTTATATACTTTTAGGGGATGGAGTTCATTTTTTTTTAATTTAAAAGAAAGTGCATCTTTACAATTTTCAAAAATGTATTTTCTTTGACCCCCCTTTTTTCACTCAATTTTAATCGAAACAAAATGAAATATAACTATATTAGTTTCATTACCATCATATGCCATAATTTCACCGCATCCTCATCGATAGCCGATTCATCAAAGGTAGAAGAAGTATTGGCACAATTATTTCCTTTTGCAATAGACACATAGAACATTATATATTCAGTTTTCCATAGCTACACTGATTATTTTCTCAGCGTTTCTTACATTTACAAGAAATATCACTTAGTAAATTTTTAGGAAAAGCATTACTTTCACTCATAACATCAAGTATTAAGCCATTTTCAGTTTTAAGCCACCCGAATCGTAATGGATCTCCGATTAAAGAACTTACATCTAGATACATAATGGCTACCTTTTCTTCATATACCTTATTTGCTCCTAACATAGTCACATTATATGTCCATTAAAATGGATAGATGAACATTACATCCCATAGGCAACAGAGGCGGGTATGTGTAGAAGGGAAAATGTACAATATTGTATCTATTTTTTGTGATAATTATTGGTTAACTTCAAGGAATATTAACGCAAATTGAAAAAATACAATAGGTAAAGATGTTTTATTCAAGGGAAATATGTATTGGAAGGATATTATTTATAATATTATTATTAAAACTATAAACTGAACCTCATCATGTTACGACTATGACCTACTTACTTATGAAACGATCGATTTCTGCAAATGGCACAGCACTGTTGCATGTTGCACTAAATTGTCACTAAACTGTCTAAATATGAACAGAGAATATTATTTAGGTATTAGGCAAATCACAACTTAAAATAAAAAGACTTCTTCACCACATTTTGATCGAAAAACACTTACTAACATTAATGACGTATACTGTCAAAACTGTCAAATTGAGATTATGATAATCGAACTGAAGCCGACCGTGTACGACCGGCCGCGAATACGCCGATGGGCCAATCAGCAACTTATGGGCAGAAGTGCCTTAGATTGGGAGTCTTTCGGGATCATAAAATTCATGCCATTATGTATATAAGTTCTTTAATCGGAGTAATGGATCTTTCTCAGAACCTAATCATTTTTGAACTTGAAAATACACTCTTAAGGTGGGCGGTTTCGTGAACGTAGTTTGAGAATTTCTCCTGCATCCCTGAACCGATTGAAAAATTTTTTCGATATTCTTTTAGAGACAGCTTTATAGAATGGTACTAGGCTATTTAAAACTAAAAAAAGAAAAAATTTTTTTACTTGTGCAAAAATCAAAAAAAAAACTTTTTTTGACTTTTCAATAGTCTGGTACCGTTCTATAATGTTGTCTCTAAAGGCCTATCAAAACATTTTTTGAATCGGTTCAGGGATGTAAGAGAAATTCTCGAACTACGAAATCATTTTCTTAAGCACGGCACCGGCACCCTCAAACAGCGTTTTTCTATTACCTCTTCGTAGGTGGATTTCGCTTTCATCATAATGTTTACCAATTATTTTATTAATCTTTGGGTTATTGAGGTTTGTAAAAATAGATTCATTTATGATGATTCCATGCTAGTTGAGTTATTATAACCAAAAAGTCAATGTCTTCACCAACTATTATAACTTGATTGTCTGGTTGTTTTCAAATCAATAGCAATTTTAGCGATTGTAGTATCGGCGTCTTCTCTGCATATGTCAGTATCTATTAACTCTTTGCGCAATAATTTTATAAAGCTATCCTTATTTTTACTATTAGCTAGAATTTTTTTTTGATTAACCGAGGATTTCATAATGTGATTGGAATATCTACTCAAACGTTTTTTCTAAACGACGAATGCGCGTTATTCTTAGTGCTATTGTGTTCATCGGCATACCCATCAAAAATAATACTACTATAGTCTTGACTGCTTGGTTCTGATTATTGATCATATATATTATTATTATTATTACCATGCATAGGCTTAATAAATTTCCTTTTCAAATTAATGGAGTTTCATTTTGTATTAAACTTTTGAAGTTATACGAGACCTTCTATAGTATGTTTCATTTTATTTCGATGAAAATTGGGTGAAAAAAAAGGAGGTCAAAGAAAATACATTTTTGAAAATAAAAAAAAGCACACTTTGTTTGAAAATTAAAAAAAATAAACTCTATGTTCTAAAAGTATATAAAATGAGGTACAGTCGAAAAGAAAAAAAAAAGTGACGTACAATGCCTCCTTGATAATTAACGGAGAATTAAAAATGTTATTTAGTCCGCCATCTTTGACCGTTCCATTTGACATACGGTGTCCGTGATTGATGCATTATATTTGACCATAAATGAGTTTTATTTTTGCCAACTTTGGCGAAATTACTCCTTCTTATAGAAAAGATATTCAATTTTGATTCTTTCGGCCATTTTTGGTGCTTTCTATTTTTTTCCAAGATGATGGATTGACAAATACACATCGGACACATCTATGTTTTTTAAGAATTTTATTCCAAAGAAGCCAGTATTTTTAAAATTGCCATCCGATTACTAGTACAAGATATATTAAGTAGGTAAGTTGAAAATGCTTGAAAGCGTGTCAAAAAGTGCATATAACTTTTGACGCACAAGGAATTTTTGGGCACAAATATTTTTTTAGTAATCAGGAGGTCATAATACATAGAAATCAACAATAAAATTGCAGGTGGAATGTTGTCGCCGAAAAAAATCAATTCAACTGCACTACAGTAAATAAAAACAAATTTGAGGCCAAAATAGGAAAAAATTACGAGAAAGCTGGTTTTTGTGGAGACCTTCATTGAGATGTCCTTAGTACTTCTTGAGAAGTTCGAGCAATTTGAGCCGTGGGTTTTTCTTTGGGGGGGGGTTAAAGGGGCGATTTTCAGTTTTTTGCCATTATCTCGAAAAGTATCACTTTTTCGACAAAAATAGTCATGAGCAAAAATATTTCTTATAAAATTCTACACAAAAAAGAACATTACACTTTTTTCATAGGATCAATCGTTTCAAAGATATACAGTACGTACGTACAATACGTACATAAAATGTTGTGTGCTAATTGTGAGAACAAAACTTCACAAAGACATCCATTCCCAAATCCAAGAAAGGCATTAATCGATTTAAAAAAGTCATCAAGCAGTAGAAAAACAGTAATAAACAAATAGTAGAAGCAGCAGAAAAACAAATAGCAAATGCGGTTGCAGATAAATTATTTCTAGTTTCTACTGTTTCTACTATTGTTTTGCTTTATAAATATTTTATTTGTCTTCGTAGATAATCCCTAAACAGCAATATTATATGTTAAAAATGGGTGGAATTTATAGAAGATATACTTTTTGCAACTAAATTTCATTCAGTCATTCAAATATTGTACAATAAAAAAAGTAATAAAAGAAATGTAAAAACTGTATTTGTTCTTAAAATAAAGAGAAACTAACTAGAAAACTTTTTTTTATTTATTTGTCCCTTAATGGATGGATTTCATTAAGATTACAAAAGAAATATGGATACATCCCAATGGGCACACGTACGTTTAATAAAAGTTTTTAACAGCGTAGTCGTTGATTAAACGTTTTACGTTGAAATTTTCAACGTTGCATTTGGTTAAAAATTTCAACGTTTATATAAAACGTTTAAAATACGTACTACTACACGCATTATTAACCACTAGTAGAAGAAAATACTGGAATAAAACGTTTTAGTCAGTACTTTTTTTTCACAAATATGTAATACCGTATAATACACGTTTATTATGTAAGGAGTTTTAACGACTCGCTAAAAGTAACGTTTGTGAAACGAAAAAGTTGAAACGTTTTTTATTACATATTTAATACGGAGATTCAAACGTTTTATTTCAAGAAAAAAAACGTATTTTTTTACAACGTTAAAATGACTGTTGTCTCCAACTTACTAAATGCAAGGGGATTTTAAATCCACAGGTGAAATAAATGGTAGAAGGTTACGTTTTTTAAACGTTTTTCTACAAATCTATATCAAGGTATAAAATTCGGTTGCAAAATTTTATATTTAAATAAAACTTATTAAATACGTTACTCTACACATATTCCCAACGAGTAGTGGACGGGAATACTTAAATAAAACGTTTTGATCAGAACGTTTCTATTACTGATATATTAATGTATAATAGACGTTTTCAACTTTTGTGAAACTAGAAAATTAAACGTTTTTTATTGCATTAATCTAATATAGCAATTGAAATACGTTTTTATGCAACGTTAAAATAACTGATGCTTTCAACTTATTTAAATTCACTGACATTCTAAATCTACAGGTGAAGTAAACGGTAGATGACGAAGTTTTTTTACGTTTTTCCACTCATCTATATTAATGCATAAAATTTGCTTGCTTACCACGTAGTTTCTCAGAAATTATTTCTAGATGGCGCCACATATAAACCACTGGCAATAATTAGTCATGCTTTATCTTATACTCTAATGAAGTTATAGAAAATAAATAACATTGATTACAATGTTCAAATTCTTTCAGGGAACATCGATTTATTTGTATGAACCTCTTATAACGATCAGGTTAAAGATCATTATTCTGTGGCTAGGCCGAGGTAGCATAAAAGTTGTATGCTATCTGTTTAATAGGTTAAGCACAAGCACCCACTGGTTTTATTATAAAAGTGAATATTTAGCATTATTTAAACCTTTAATAAAACGTTTATATTTTATGTTTACTTTCGTTTCGTAAACGTTGAAAATTAACGTATATTTATCGTTTTCTTAATGTTATTTAATCGTTATCTATGATGTTTAAAAGACGCTTATATTCGGTCAATAAAAATGTTTTTTCGCGCGACATTTTTTCGTTGAATAAACTCGTTTCCAAAAATCCTATAACAACGTGTGGTTTTCAATCCTTCTTTAACGTTTTTTAAACGTATGTGTGTCCATTGGGATGTAGGTATGTATTGTACGTAAGATATCATTAGTATCAAAATAATCTGATCATTTAAAATGGAGTAAGAAGTAAGCATTAAGTGAATATTTTTATTATGTAAACTATTTGCATGTACAGTATAATACTAGAGCTTCTGAAACTGTGCTAAACCTATTTTAATATATATAATTATTATCAAATTTGGCACAGTCCTGCTTTCAAAATCACCCTAAGAAAATAAAGTACAGTAGACGAAGGGAGAGCTGATGATTAAGTTGATAATTTTTTTTCCTTGGGAGAAATATGTTTTTTATCTGTAAAAAGATGCAGAGTGATCACGATGGTGATGTCCAAATTTTTCTACAGTGTGTGCTATCCTTTTAAAATATTCTTCCTCCAGAGCGATTTTCTAATATAAATTTTCTGAAAAGTGTAAAACTTTGATTTTCATATTTTCTCCGTATGGAAAACATGATATCAAACAATTTTTATTCTTACCATTTTTTTTCCAGAAAATTTCAAAAAAAAGAAATAATTAACATTATACATAATGTGCAATTTTTCAGCTTTCCGAAAACATTTCACAAGGGCCCATTTTTGAAAAATTTGGACATTACCATCGTGACTGGCACATTTTTTACATTTAAAAACATGTTTATCCCAAACCAAAATGATAAAATTTTCCAACCTGTACTCCAGCTCTTCCTTCGTCTACTGTAAATTTTACTATCAAAATTATTCAACGTTCCCGCCAACCGCCGAGCGCCGTTTGCTTTTTCTTACAACCGCCAGAGGCGCGTCGGTTCTAGTTCCAGTAGAATGAGTTAAATCCTGCAGACTGGGGATGTAAGATCATTAACAATAGATTGGAACCTATTCAAAACCTCTTGTCACCGCTCCCGATCAGTTGATCAATACTATATTCTGCAACTGTACCAAAGGCTGTAAGCTAGTTGTACCTGCAGAAAACTAGGTCTCCGCTGTTCTGCAGTATGAGGGCATTGCCGTGGGTAATTTTCTTTGAACGCCGCGACGGAAGAAATAGATAGTAACAGCGGAGCTATAGATGAAGATATAGTTGAAGATACGATACCATCAACTGATCAGCCAATTGACGAAGCTCTTTATGAAGAGGACGATGAAGTTGACACGGAATTAGATCTGCTAGAAGAGAACTAATGATTTATGCAAAGGGTTGTTTTGAGTGCCAGATGTGGGATTAGGCCTACTGTTTGTTACTGCTAAAAAATACAGACATTGTATATTTCCGTAACTTTTACTCAAACACGATTGATCCTACGAAAAAAAGTGTAATGATCTTTTTGTGTAGAATTTTATAATAAATGTTTTTTTTTTTTGGTCATAACTATTTTTGTCGAGAAAGTGATACTTCTCGAGATAATGGCAGAAAACTGAAAATTTCCCCTTTAACCCCTCCCCCCAAAAAAAACCCCATGGCGCAAATTGATCGAACTTCGCAGGATATACTAAGGGCAGCTCAACGAAGGTCTCCACAAAAAAGCAGCCTTCTCGTAATTTTTTCCAGTCGAAGTGTCTTCATTTACTGGGCTATAAGTTCATTTTAATATAAAGAAAGTTGTTGTAGTCATTAATAAAAAAAAAATTTAAAATAAAAGAACTGAGTTCGGACCTGAAATATTTCCAAAGTAAATGGGATCATCCCGCACATCTAAATCATGATATTCTAATATATGTAGTGAACAGCTTGGTCCTATGTCCGTTTTTAAACCAGGAGGACCGTTTTAAATTTACCGCGCTAAATCTGTGATTGGATCCGCCTTCGCCAGTTTTACACAGGAAAATAGTCGTAAATTTTGACATATCGTTAGTACGGAAGAAAAGTGACTCAAGTCAAAAAACGCACATTTCGAAAAGTGACTGTTTTTATGTGTTATTTATTGGAGAAAAGTGACATTTCTAAAGTTGGGACACTTTTCTTGTTAAGGTGAGTACAGTTAATTTTATCACGCATGGTATTATTTAGAATTGAGTCATTTTTCATCATTTTGCATGATTTTTTTTCTCAGATGTGACTATTCTCGTTTATTGAATATTAATTTTAATTGTCAAATCATGAAACATTGCACTTTTTATTATTCAAAATTAGTGTTTAATTCTAAAGATATCTAGTCAGCAGAAAAACGAACCAAATTTATTAGGTTCAGATAAACATAAATGGAAAATTTCTAGTTATCAGAAGAATAACTTGAGCAGTAGCGTATCAGAGGGAGGTTAGTACTAGTGCACTTTTAGTTTATAAATCGGTATACACAAGTTGTTTTAATCTTAGTATACTGATTTAAATTGAGATCTTTTAACTATTTCAGATAAAGGTTGCACATTTGCATCGACTGATACAAGGCCAGATATTTCCACTAACCACATAAATGAGTGCAAACCTAGCACTAGCGGCATAAACCTGGGTAATACCTCATTTCATAAATCAATATTATCATAATATTCTTATAGTCTAATATTGTTTAGTACAACATTGCTTACTATTCACAGGAAACCAGAATAACACCAATCTGGATGATCTTCTAGTAAAAAATCGTGAAGACAACGACTCAAATGAACTCAGCCGACTCAGACGACTCTGTAGCTGACCCAGATTATAGTACAACCGATTTTTCAAGCTCTTCTAGTAATGAAGAAATTGAGGCTGTGCCACTAGAGGATATAACTGAAAGAAATGATTTTGCTGAAAACATCATGAATGAAACAGGTGACAACAACAAAAAAAGAAAAGTTAAAAATCCATGTGAAACCAAGAAAAAAAGGTAAAAAACGTTTACATAACCCAGATCAGTGGCAACTGATTTCTGAAGACCTGAGGAAGACACGGAAAGCATGCCAAAGTAGACGAGGAAATTGAAAATGGCATTCGAAATCATGTAAACTCTATACCCCGAATACCTAGTCACTATTGTCGTGCCGTGACATCAAAGGAGTACATAGATGGAAGTAAATCTATCGCCAATCTTCACAGGGATTATGTAGCGAACTGCAAAGGAAATAAACTTCCTTCTGCCAACTATATGATGTATTCCCGAATTTTTAATGAAGAGTTTAACTTGTCCTTTTTCCTTCCTAAAAAGGATCAGTGTGAATTATGTATAGCTTATTCAAATGCTATGGAAGATGAAAAGGCCGAATTAGAAACTAATTATAACTCTCACCTGGACGAGACCAAATTGTCTCGAGATGAGAAATAAAAAGAAAAAATAACAGAAAATAATACAGTAGTAGCTGTGTATGACCTTCCAGCTGTTCTCCCTTGTCCTATAGGGCAGGCTTCTTCTTTTTACTACGTATCTAAGTTGGGTGTCTATAATCTGACTGTATTCAATTTGAAAATAAATGATGGCCAATGTTTCGTTTGGCATGAAGGTGAAGCCCAGAGAGGATCAAACGAAATCGGATCCTGAAAGATGAAGAGCACAACACTACCGATGGCTCGAATGAAGTTGATGTCATTTTTTATTCCGACAATTACGGTGGCCAGCAGAAAAATCGATATCTGGTTGCAATTTACATGTACGTAATCTCTAAATGCAAGTGGATAACAAGTATAACACACAAGTTTCTTGTAGTTGGACACAGTCAGAATGAAGGTGACAACGCCCATTCTGTAATTGAGCAACAAGTGAGTCGGACCAAAAAAAGTCGGACCCATTTTTGTTCCTGAGCATTATATTTCTCTCATAAGATGTGCTAAAAAAACTGGTCACCCTTATAAAGTAAATGAAATGTGCTACGATAACATTTACGATTTGAAAACCTTAGCGGCTGATATTGGATTTCCAAAAAATTGAAGAATATTGACGGGGAGGATTTTAAGATAAGTCAAGTAAAAATTTTAAGAGTAGAAAAAGAACATTTCGAAACATTTTTTTACAAAACGTTCTACAAAGTCACAGAATTCAAGCGTGTTGAGATTATACAACCCCTACAATCCAGAATGTCCTTAAGGCCAGTGAAGTTCCAAAACTTGTTTTACAAAAAGAATATAAGATCAGACCACCAATTGCTGCAAATAAAAAAAATGGTTTACTCTATTTAAAAAAAACGTATTCCAAAGTTTTATTTGCCATTTTATCAAAATTTATAACTCTTCCGTGTAATATAACCTAATATAATCCAATATAATCAGAAACTGTAGGTATTAAAATAAAAATATGTCATAAATTTGTTTTTTATTTTTTCAATAATTTAACTCAAAAAACACAATTAGTTTCACATGAAAAGTGACACAAGTCAAAATAAGGAGGGACCCCCTAATTTTTAGGGGCGATTTCTCAAAAATAGTAACCGATACATAAGGTCCCTGAGTTGATTCAATTAATGAATGGTACGTACTTATCAGCAGTAGAAATATGTAGGTATCGCACTTCATAATTTCGATCAGTGCGAGTTTAAAAAAAAATAAAAATTTAAATGGCTCCTACTGAAAAATTTAGTTTTTTGAGTTTTCACTTTTCTTCCGGGCTAACGATATTATAAATTTTAATTTCATGTCATAAATTATTTTGTTTTAATTTCTATTTTATCGTTTGCACATTATATATCAGTTTTTTAACCCCTTTTGTATAAACCTGAAGGCAAAAGTTGTTAATTACTCAGTGCCTTTATATTGCGTAAATGGTATGGATGCTGTATCAAATACATAAATGTCAAATGGTCAATGCATTATATAATGTAATAAAATGAAGACAAATATACTGTAGTGGTGTATTGTTGGTTGCTCAAAACGCCAAAAAAGTTCTAGTATTTTCTGGTTACTTCTATGGTGTGAATGAGACTTCTATATTTAGTCCTCCTGGTTTAAAAACAGACTATAGTTAATAAATACACCGAAAAGATTTTAGTTTATCGTCTCTTAGTATTGTATTTTTACGTTTGAAATTTGAATTCCGGCGTGATGACGTATATTCTAACTGACACAATTAGTTGCTGGAACGTAGCGAGAGCTATTATAAGTACTTTAAAGTGTTCTGTCACTAGTCACAAGAGCATAACAGGGATGTTTCCATTACGCGCTTACGACCAAAATGGGGAATATTTTTCGGTTACCGCAACGTTCCCGGATCTTGTCCGGCTACGTTTCAATGGCCTTGTGGTTATGTAGCAGTAACGTCGTGGCGTGTAAAGCGCGAATTTCGGAGAACTTTACTATGCCCCACCTCATCAAATTGAGGTTGCCTGCTTTGTCTTGCAACTGATTTTATTACATTTATTTTTGTTATCTATTTCCCTAACTCAGAAACTTAATACTTAATAGAATAGTAGAAGAGTATATAACATTAGAAAGCAATTTCCTAATGGTCTAAGCGACAAAATTAACACAAATGTAAGTTTATTGTCAAGAGTAAAGATAAATTGTCCAAATTTGACAAGCGCCTTTGTATTTGCATTTTTTAATTAAAATATTGTCTTTAAAATATGTCAATCTAGATGCTGAAAGCTATTTTTTATTGTTTTGTGAAAATTTAAATTAAGTTTTATCTATTAATTTATTATATTTAGTGTAGAAATTGAACCATCAAACGAACTTACCTTAAGTGAAGTTCGATGGTAATTCCATGAAGGGCTCGTGAAGTAATTAACTAGAGTAGTACCTCCGGTCACCGGTAGATGGCGCGTGCGTTCAGATTAAAAAGCGAAATCCATCATTGATCCCGTGTCCTCCAAATGCCGGCGAAATTGTGTCATTTCTTTTAGAGGATATATGTGCAACTTAAGCTACGGGGTGGGTGACGTTGTGATAGTAGAGTAAGGATTTTTTTTGGGGGGGTTGGGAGTTAATTACTTCGGGACTGTTGGTAAAATAGGGTATATTTAATACAGTTTGAAATTTTCCTGGTCCAGACATCTTTATTAGATCGGTTATTTTTATTTCAATACCTCTGGTGTTAACTGTAATGTTTGTAATGGTTATTAAGGAAAAAGTTGTGTCCCGTTGCCAATGCTAGTAATGTTAATAACTTAAATGATAATTGTTTTAAATTTAAAGAGAGTAAAGGGTGCCATTTTTTGATATAATTGAAAACTATAGCGGTGTCCCAAATTATGTCGTATTTTGGCTTTATGGGTCTTAACCTAAATACCCCTTTGAAGAAACGTTTTATGGTTGAGTCATTAGTAAGATCGCCTGTTAATATTAAAGAAATTGCGGATCTATCCGCACCTTCGTCAAAACGAATCTGCAGGAATTCTGCTTTTGATGACGCATTAAATGGGTCATAATTCTTCTCCCGACAAAAACTCCACCACTTTTTTAATGAGCTGTTGTACTGTCGTAAAGTGAAGTCGACCAGGGAGGCGACTAACACTTTTATTGTTTTTTTCGGTATTCGTTGGGCTCTGTAGGCTTGGCTGATAAGATCCCTGCCATTAAAGTGAGTGTCTGGGCTAGGGGGTGTTGTATCTTCCTACAAGGAGATAATAAAAGGTTATCAGAAGGTTGGAAGTACAGAGGTTTTCCTACTACTAGAAGTGAGTTGAAAACAGGAAACCAGGGTTGTGATGACCAGTGAGGGACCACTAGGATTCCCCTAGCCTGGTCGTCCATAATTTTTTGGAGTGTTCGCAATATCATGGCAAAAGGAGGAAAGGCATAAAAGAAGAAATGTCTCCACGAGATAGTAAAGGCGTCTATCCCGGAAGCCTCGGGATCCCTTTGCCATGAGATATATCGTGGACACTTTGCGGCGAATAAATCTACTTCCGCAATACCGAAAGTTTTTTCTAATTTGTTATAGGCAGAAGCTGATAGCTCCCACTCAGTGTCGATGTTTATGTTTCTCGATTCTCCATCGGCAATTTTGTTCTCTTTTGAAGGGATGTATGAGGCGAATAACCACAATTTTTTCCTTTCGGCCCATTGCCAAATTTGCTTTGAAAGATCATTGAGAACTGGAAATTTTACCTCACCCATTTTGTTAATGTAGGCAATCGCGGTGGTGTTATCTATTCGTAATAAAACTGAACAATTACTCAAATTTGAGGCAAAGCTTTTTAGGTTTAGAAAAGCCGCTAATAGTTCTAGGTGGTTAATATGAAAGTGTTTCTCCTCGGTGTTCCAGAACCCTCCTATTGGGTTTTCATTGCAAAAACCGCCCCATCGGAATAAACTTGCATCCGAAAAGATTTCGATAGCAAAACTTGAATCTATCAATCTATCACCGTCTGGAAGGTGTTCCAGCCACCAGGTAAAACTTTCTTTCAAATTACTAGACAAATCCATTTTTGAGTCAAAATTATTGTTGTTTTTGGATAAGGCCAAATGTTTTTCCCATTCTAGGTCCTTGCAATATAAGCTACCGTACGACATGGCTGAACAAGCGGCTACAAGTAAACCAGTTAGGACTGCGAATTCTCTAATTGAACAAGAATGGTTTTTTACCATTTGTTTAATTGAATTTTGAAGGTTTTTTCTTTTCTGCTCTGGCAGGCAAACTTTTGCGAGTCAATTATAAAACCAAGGAATTTGCACCTAGTGGAGGGAATAAGACAACTTTCGTTTAAGTTTATTATAAACCATAGCCCCTCAATCAATGTTATAGTTTTTTGTAAGTTGGTTGAACAGTTTTCAGGTGAATTGCCTATAATTAGAATGTCATCCAAATAGACTACTAAACGAAGGCCCTGGAGCTGCAATTTTTGGATGACTGTTAGCATAATTTTGGAAAAACGTATGGACAGACTGCCAGTCCAAATGGAAGGCAGTTGAATTCATATAAAGTCCCTAAAAAAATAAATCTGAGATACTTCCTACTCTCTGGAGCAACGGCAATTAAAAAGAAAGCATCCTTTAAATTTATTCTAGTCATGAACTCTCCCTGTCATAAGTTTTATTGCAGTTCGTATGTCCTCCATTTTGAAATGGGGGTGGTCTTAGAAATTTGATAAATTTTTTCAAGTTTAAAATAAATCTAAATGTGCCGTCAGGTTTATTGACTAAAAAATATGGAGAAAGAAACTGACCATTTGTAGGGACGCATTTTGAAATTGCTCCTTTTTGAATTAAGTCTTGTACTGCATATTTTATTTTTTCAGTTTCCAACTCACCCCTAGCAGGTTCCTTAAAAACCTCCTGGTGAGGTAAAATATTAGCCACAGGTATGACATAGCCCTTAATGAAGGATAATAATGTAGGGTTCTGGGTGATTTTTGTCCAAGCGGAAAAAAAATTCGAGATTCTGCCCGCAGGTCTGCTTACCTCTATTGTCTCTGAGTACGTAGGTGTTGTTGTTTTTGTGGGAACTGATATGGTTCCCTGGGGTAAAACCGAGTTCGAAATGCCTGTCGTTGGCCCGGATTGTATGCTTGTCGCCCTGACCTTCTCTGAGGATAGTTCCCCACCTGACGATATCGTTGCTGTGTCTGATATGTTGGTGGGGTTCTGGAGTTTAAATTTGTTTTCTTTACTGCTTATGCTTTCAAGTCTGCTCCCATTTTTTCGGTCTTCTGTGCCTCTTTAATTTTTTCGGTTAAGTCCTGGCCGAAAAGGAAAGTGTCCACCTTTTGTTCTTCTAGAATCGGCTGCATTTCTTTATTAAGACCTGGAATTATGAAGGACTTTCTTGAAATTGATTCTGCATGGTGTAATGTTGCTATTAGTCGTCCAGCATCTCCAAGATTTTTCATTACGCTTTGCTTTTCAGCCTCATTGAAAACTAGAGGCAAAAGAGTTGAAATTGCCAAGCCAAGTGCTGATAGAGTTGCTCCTGCCAGTGACTGCCGCTCCTGCCAGTGACTGCCTCTCCTGAAAGTGGCTGTCTCTCTTTTTTGCCGTAACACTTAAAGATTGCAGAACTTCTGCGTTAACTTCTGGCAGGAAATTGCAGTTTGAAGGACTCTCCCTGCCGAAGTCCTAACGAAATTATTTTTCCCCAAATATGTTCCACTTCATTATGTATGATTAATTGTTGATTATCTTGTTCGGGGCTTTTTCCCAATATGTTTAGAATTTCATCGGGAATGCTTTGGTCTGGAGAAGTCGATGTGAGGGGGCCTTCCCTATCTGCAATAAGGATTGTTGTTTTCAATGTGTCCTTGACAACCTACGATGTAGAATTTATTTGCCTATTTTAAGATTTGTAACTATACTATTTGGAATGGCTCCGCATAAGGAAATAAATTTGTCAAGGCATAATCATGAAATTGTCTAAAAATATAAACAAGCGCGATATAAATAGATTATGGTTAAAAAAGGACGTCAGCATTTGTGGCAACCTTGGGAGTACGGTTGGTTTCTTGAATCGCCAACTCTATGTGATTCACCGCCTGTGTGAATGTAACCACATTTCTAATAATATTTTACCGTAATGGTAAACGTTTAATTAGAAATGTAGGCATGTAATAGATAAATTAAGCTGTCTCACCGCTAGTGTGATATTGTTTTTGGTTTTACCGCTAGTATAAATATTTTAGCTAAATTAGATACCCTTGTCCTACAGTTAGAACGGGTGTCAAGTTTTTTATGTTTGTTTATAATGCAATCATGTTCCACCGCCAGAATGGGCTCGATTGTTTTATAGTAAGAAAATTCGAGGTACTGTCTGAATAAGAATGTTAGCAACCTAAGCAAAAAAAAGAAAGGTGTTTACAATAAAACCTACTAGTGTCTGCGATCGCCGCTGTAGCGTCTATTTTCTCCGGCAATTCCTCTATCTCCCACTCGGATTCCGTCCAATTCCTCAATTTTTTTCTAGGATCTGTCCGGACGTTCAATGAATATTTTCCCCAGCAAACATAAATATATAGCATATACGTAAATGCTACGTAAACTAAGTTTCGCAGAAGTAACATGCTATGTAAAATGTGACGCATAATCATATGTGCATACTCTGCGAAATGTCAGCAACATGTGCATATGATTTTTACATAGTGAAGAGTTAACACTGTGACCTCACGGTATGGAACAAATGACGTAGCGTGTATGTATATTCAACCACTTGCTATGTAAAGCATACGTAACTAATTTTATCTCTTTATGATGTAGCATATATGTATATTCAACCACTTAATAGTGACCTTACGCTACGTAACTTATATACTTTTTATCTCTTTATGATGTAGCATGTATATATTTTATCTACCTACCGTATGTTCAAAATAGCATATCCCAGCACTTTTTAAATATTGATACTACACAATTGGATTTTTAAAGTTAGATATATGAATAAAGTTCCTTATAAGTTATACAGAAAAATTATTTCTTTAGAAAATTACCGAAGTTGACACCAAGTTTTATTTTTAAGTCGGAAACCTTATTTAGAGAGCCGAGTAGTTTTATATTTTGAATGAAAATTTTTTTGTAAAAAATGGTAATATTTAAAATATAAACCTATTTAACTTTCTAAAAATGTTCAGAGGTATTCTACTTAAAAATAAAAGGTGATGTCTCCTCCAGTTATTTCCTAAAGAATATCAATTCATGAGGAATTTATATTCATATATTTAACTCCAAGAATCCAGTTCCCTAGTATCAATATTTAAAAAGTACTATAGGGTGCTATTTTGAACATTATGGTAGGTATATAAAACAAATACATGCTACATCAAAAAGATAAAAAGTATATAATGCAAGATATGGTTGTCTGATTTGTCAATATATATTAGCTTAGGAAAGATTCTCGAATTGAATGACAGTTTAAACTAAGTTAATTAGTATCAACAAACTTTCAATTCCATCTTAATCTTTGCGTATCCCAATAGGTAAACCAGGCATTAGGCGTTGTCCTCGATGTTGTCATCTATATGTTCTTTAGAAAGCAGCTATACGATATTTTTTCTTCTCCAATGATGTATACCCACCTACCTACCTTGCCTTGCATTCCTAGTAAAGCTCAAATTTCATTTAATTTATTTTATTAACTGTTGATTTAGAAAAGATTAATACTAGTGTCTTTTGTGTAACTAATCTATATTCAAGTTAACTAAGTATCTACAATAAGTGTTAAGCATTTCTCGGGTCGTTTCTGATTGTACTCGTTCTTTGGTCAGCCTTCGTCACTCTGACATTTGCTACTTGAACATCAGTACCACAACCTGTGGAAATAATTGAAATATTAGTCTATTTCATATACGGGGTGCACCATTTAAAACTCCCCAGACTTGTAATTTTCTTATTTTTTAAGGCACATCAAATTGTAGATATTTTTAAAGCATTTAAAAAAATGTTTTTTGAAAAAATTGTTAAGAAAGAAATCTTAATTTCCTTGAATATTTTTTTACGTCACCCTGTACATGAACTGCGTTAATGTTTTCTTATAAAGGTTTTAATTAGCTTCAATTTATATTATTACGTCATATTCGAAATTCTTTTAGGTTTTAGAGAAAGGAATTAAAAACACTCCAAACTGATTTTTTTTTAAATTACTTTGAAAGGAATGTAAATAATAATTTTATGCTATATCTGTAAAAGAAATATCACAAACAATATTCAGCGTAATAAAACAGTAACAAAAAACTAAAAAAAAAAAATTTTTTAAACTTATATTAAAATGTACTAAGTAGGAAATTGCAATTTTTTTATTTTTTAAGTTTTAATAACATAAATTGAAGCTAATTAAAAAACCTTTATAAGAAAACAATAACACAGCCCATGTACAGGGTGAGGTAAAAAAATATTCAAAGAAATTAAGTTTCCTTTCTTAACCATTCAAAAAAAAAAATAATCACTCTGTATGGATATTTAAAGGCTTTAAAAATGTCTACAAGTTGATGTGCCCAACATGGTCATCGCTTCGAAAATAAAATTGTTACAAATCTGGGGAGTTTTAAGTGGCGCACCCTGTATAGTGTAGTAAATCTGATTATATAGCTTATATCCCTTTACTAAATTGTGAAGAAAACTAGATGCAAACTATTTTGATCAATTTGTTAAGTTATTAAACAATTTATGATAGCTTAAATAAAAAATAATGTATATATTTTAACAAAACTTTACGAAGACACGCTTCCAATGGAATGGAAAATTTGAGGTCGATCCGATAAGTTTCAGAAGTATACTGCTTTAAACATGAATCGATGTGCTCAAAGTGCTGTCATTCAATCCGAAAGTCTGCCTCAAAGTTGAGTGTACACTGTTAAAACCCAGCTATTTAAAATCAGATTTGTCTAATCTGCCAGAGATGGTGATTTGAGGACTATTGGAGTATTTCAACATAAGAGTATGCAGCATATAACTGCTGAAAAAAGGGGAAAGTAAATGCAACTAGGAGTGAATGACTTCACGCAGCGTCTATATTCTTGATTAATTTTAAAGCCTCTAGAGATCTTAGAATATACATAAGTTGTAGACGAGTGCATCAATCTTGTGAGAATCCCATGATAAAAGTAGTTTCTTTAACAGTCATATAAACAAATTGTTAATTAACGCCACTGAAAAGTAAACAATCAACGATTCAATTTTCGAACTTGTTACTGTTTCTTAAACTTTTTTTGTATAAATATTAAATTATATTATACTATTACATTCACCGAGAGCCATTTGATATAAGAAAATGTGCGGGGTCCTTTACCAAGATGATTTAATTCTACCAGAAGCATATTTTTAATAATGACAAATCTTAATTGTTTTAATTTATTGCAACAAAATTAACCATAAAGGTTCAGACAATTCTAGTTTTCTTCGTAGTTTTATAATGATCAAATTAATTTTTTTAATGGCGATGCAAGCAATATCATTAATCACAAGACAACAAAAAAATGGGCTGTTTTTTAACATGTTGAAACCGATTCTGATACTAAAAAAAAATTTATCAGTTTTTGGTTACCACCCCTTTTATCCCCTAAAAAGGGGCAATAGTTTTGTCCTAAGGTTCTGATATAATTTTTCTGAAGTATTTTGACGTGCTGAAGCCAATTTTGGACAAAAGAAAAATTGCAGGAAAATATTAGCCTACTTTACACATACAAAACCTTGAAATATATGTACAATACAATATCGAACACAAAGTAGGTGCTATAAGATGTCAGTAAACAATAACCATACCTATGCATAGTACTTCGCAAAAGCTTTTGGTCACTATTAAGATCTGCGTTTCCTTGAATTACAACTTCTTACGCTATATTCAGTTGAACTTAATAATGTGGGAACAGCACCAACATACAGCTTTTGTGTAACAAAATCCATGTAATGATATAATTGTCTGTCGAGGATAACGATTGCCCGTGAAATAATTCTAACCTATAAAAAGATTACGTTTCATTTAAATAAATATCTTTATAAAAACGGTACAACACAAACTTACTTTTGGGTCATTCACTGGAAAACGTACATAGGTATGTACACCAAATTCGCAAACAAGAGGGCATGTTTATGTTTGCACCTAACCTCTACACTAATAAAACGTCCAAATAAAATAATATTTAAAATGTCACAACGCTTCATGGTTCACAGTTCTGCATCAAAGTTATTAAAAGACATCATCCACAATTTTTCACAAAAATGATTAAAAAACACAAACGTTAGATTTTACATCATTTTACACTGTCGTGCTGCGTGCGCGTGACTGACGCGTTCCATGACTTCGATGTCGTAAAATGAAGTAAGTAAACATTTTTAAGTAAAATTATGTAGCAAATATGTAAACTTGTGTATAAGTAATCAAGTTAATATGTTGACTTAAATATGATATTATTTTACGTATATGCTATGTAAAATTATGTAAAATATTTTATATAAAAATGTTCTATTAATCTTACCTCTCAGAGAGGTAAAGTTACATTAATGTTTACTGGGTCGTTTGAGAGGCCCCATTTTTCTTTTTCACAAAGCACTAAACACACTTCACCATCTACGCCTGAACAAAGAATGACACAATTTCGCCGGCACTTGGAGGACACGGGATCAACGATGGATTTCGCTTTTTAATCTGAACGCACGCGCCATCTACCGGTGACCGGAGGTACTACTCTAGTTAATTATGAAACGAGCCCTGAAATGGAATTAATGTTTTTAGTCATTTGTGAAGTTCATGTCTTGTAATAATGCCGTCATAAGTTTTGGCCATCAAGATGGCGCAATTCAGAAAGAATCACTTTGAAATCGTTTTTACTAAGAAATACGACTTGAAAGTGCTACTTGAGGATAGTGACGAGACCTGAAAATATATAACTTTAAGGTTATATTTATTACAAAATACCGAATGGGACTGTAGCGTCACTATAAAGTTGCAGCAGAGTTCCCGCTGCCGTTCCCAACATTATTCCCAACATGGATTCTGAACGCCGCGCCGTGGTGTGCTGCCATACGTCTAACGTTTAAACTGAACGCGCCCCTAATTTTATATTTTACCTAGAGGGGAAAATCACGGTCAACAAATGGTACCAGTGAATTTCTATACAGGGCGTTTCGAAGAGATTGGGACAACGCTTAGCCGTAGATACTTGACATCAAAACAAGTCGATTTAACCCAAAAAGTAGTGGTCTAACTCTTTTTGTATTCAGGATAGACGGTGGTAAAGTAAAAAAAATGGCATGTTTTCAGGTCGCTAATTACAATGGTGATATTGCCGATGTCATTTTTTATAGATGGCGCTAGTTACAGTACTTTTATGTGACAATTTAAGCCATAACTTTTTTGAGGTTAGGTTTTGGACATCGTCTTCTATTATAATCGAAACGCAATTTAGTTTCCTTAAAAAAATGTGTACTTGTTTAAACGCAATAAAATGCACCCTTTCAGAGAAATACGCGATTTACAACTTTGTCACACAACAATTCCAAGAAATTCAACACCCCGGGTGTTTTGAAAAGATTGGGACAACATTTACCCAAGCAGCAAGGTGCCGTCATTATGACGTCGTTTTTTCGGCATTAATTACGTCAATTTCACCTTCAGCATGACGTAAAATGACGTGAAAAAGACGGCACAATGTCACAGCCCAATGACGTCATATATATGACGCCAATATGACGTATTGGTAATCAGTGAATTTTGCGATAAGGGATGCAAACCTCTCATTATAATATTTTTCCACAATTATTAATAAAGTTTTTGACGAAAAAAAAAAACAGGAATGTGCAGGGATCGAACCGCGGACCTTTTGCCTCGCAACCTAACAATCAATCAATCAATCAATAACAAGTTTATTAAAATTAGAGGTACATGAATGTGCCTCCCCGGAGCCAGCCAGACAACCACGACGCGCAGCGTCGTGGTGGGTGTCGGGCTGGACGGGGCAGGTCCGGTTTGGCTAAAGCTGAATGTGAAAAGTTAAAACTCCTGCCTAAGAATAAAGCTTAAAATTAACAATTTGGATCAATAATAGTACACAAAAATACTTAAAAAATAATTAAAATTAGCACTTTAAAAACTAGCGGTTTCGCGCACAGACGAACACTTTGGAATTTTGATTGCTGACACGGGAAAACAGAACTCAACGAAAAAACCCGTTCGAAGCAATTCCACCCTGGTCTTCCTTCCAGGAAAGTGTGGTGGATAAAAGGTGTGGTTTAAAATATTTGGATTTCTAGGGAATTTTTCGGCCTAGACGGAATTTAGAAACAAAATGGACAAAAGAACAAAAAGGACAAAAAGGACAAGAACAAAACTGAACAGAGATAAGAAGAGAGGGTTGTAAAGTTATACAGTTGAGGAAAGGTAAAGAGTAGAGTAGAGATAAGTTATGGTAGAGGGCAACCTAACACTTAACTCACTGAACCATTGAACATCTTTATTTAAATATGTTTAAAAGCTGTATACCTAGTTAGAAATAGTAAAATAAAATTATTATTACTATGTGGCAAAAATTGAACTAGTCACTAAATACTTCTATTTATTTTTATTTTATAATGATTTATTTCACGTCATTTTAATGACGTCAAAATAATGACCTAAAATAAACGTGTATTTGACGTCTTCATGATGACGTCAGAAGTACGTATTAAATATCACGTCTCTGGTACGTCATTTATTAATGACGTCAAAATAATGACCTAAAAGAAACATATATTTGACGTCTTCATGATGACGTCAGAAGTACGTTATAAATATCGCGTCTCTGGTACGTCATTTATTGGGACAATGACGTCGGCGACGAAAAATCACCTTCAAAAGACGTCATAATGACGTCACCTTGCTACCTGGGTAGCGTAGACTCTCGACATCAAAACAAGTCGATTTAACCCAAAAAGTAGCGGTCTAACTCTTTTCGTTTTCAAGATACAAAGTGGTATAGTAAA
The DNA here is from genome assembly GCA_936432065.2 of Rutpela maculata. Lineage (NCBI taxonomy): Eukaryota > Metazoa > Arthropoda > Insecta > Coleoptera > Cerambycidae > Rutpela > Rutpela maculata. The sequence continues at coordinate 85,156,355 of OW386290.2, forward strand.
AAAATTGTATTCGTATTTTGTCTCTATCTTGGAGAATATTATACGTATCTACAACAAGACATCATACTTGACGTACACCTACTAGATAAGAAACCGCTTTTAGGTACAATTGAATTTCTTCGATAAAGTTGTAAATCGCGTATTTATCCGAAAACATGCATTTTATCGCATTTAAACAAGTACATATTTTCTTTAGGAAACTAAATTGCGTTTCGATTATAATAGAAGATTATGTCCAAAATCTAACCCCAAAAAAGTTATGGCTTAAAGTGTCACGTAAAAAACCTGTAACATCTACAAAATATGACATAGGCAATATCACCATTGTAATTAGCGACCCGAAAAACCAACCAACTTTGAAGTAGATACGTATAATAGGCTGCAAGATAGAGACAAATTACGAATACAATTTTTTTATTTTACCACCCTATGTCTTGAAAACGAAAGGAGTTAGACCACTGCTTGTTGAGTTAAATCGACTTGTTTTGATGTCAAGAATCTACAGCTAAGCGTTGTCCCAATCTTTTCGAAACACCTTTATGTCGGAAATAGTGAGGAGAACATTGTAGTTGTTATAACATTACGTCTGTTAGGCCTACTGTCCACGTAAGCTGCACGTAATACGCACGCTATCGTCATTTTGACGCTTGCTTGCATCTTGCGTAGAAACAAACGAAACTGTGTCCATGGAGCGGCAACGTCGTGGACATTAAACTATACAAAAAACGCATGCATTCCTTAAATGACGCTCCGTGGACAGTGTGCCTTATTTTATTAATTTCCTTACTTTTGTGAACTGTTTTCAAATATGGCGAAGCTAGGATAAGAATTGTATTTTTACTTATATTGGATGCAGAAGTAGACCCACGGAGGAAGGTGAAGCGGTATTTAGAGCTAGACATGTAATTCTCTGCTAAGTCAAAGACGCCGTGAAAGAACAAATTTCTGCTCTTTGTTGGCTCCCCATGAAGTTAGAATGAATTTAGAAAGTGATGTTGACAAATAAAAATGCATGTGCAGCTGCACAGCAGGCCAATCAGGATATTACAAGTAAACTAGGAATTATTTATGCTACATGTACCTATATTGTGAAAAGAAGAGATATTTACAAATGATTTTTTTTAAACTACCTATGTTTTATTTCAGTACTATTGTATTTGCGTTTACCTGTTAATGTTTCTCAACAACATAAGTATGCAAAATTATTTCATAATATCAATTAAATTTCTGAAATAACCAGTAAGTGTAAAATATAATGTTCAGTACCTCAGTGTATATAGTTTAGAAGCCGTGTCAATGCACAGTTTTCCAAAAGATAGAAAACTTCGCTATAAGTGGACAATAGCTTTAAAAATTGGAAAACCATTTAGCAAATTATGTTAAGTGAAACAAATTTCAATTTATGAGATCATTATTATAGGTACTTTTAAACTTAACCTAATATATTATCTATAAATGCAGATAACATTATCCTGTAGAAAATGTTGGTTACACATGCCGACCGAGAATCTCGCTCAAGATGAAGCACTCCTTCGGGCTATTTGAGGGAAAATCCGTTTCAAACAGCAGTAGACGCTGTGTCCATGACAAATTTTCCAGCATCGAGGTCAACAGCTAGCCGAAGGATACGTTTATAGGGATATTTTGGAAAACGTTATGCTTCCTTCGGAGGAGCAATTATATCCAAACAACGCATTCATTTATCAACAAGACAACTGCCCTATTCATACTACCAGGATAATTAATTCATGGTTTGATAATTTTTACATTTTAGTCGGGGAGCCCTTCCTAGCTGTACATGCACCCCCCATCGATCCTTGGGGACAATGTTTTTCATAAAGATTGAAGCCTGTACTTTCAAAATGGCGGCCATATGTTAAAAAAAACTGTTGTCAATGTTGTTTTTGTCATTTAACACAAAAACTAAAAAAGATGGACAAAAACTTTTGTCGCAGAAAACAACGTGCATAAAATTTTCTACAGTTTTGTTCCTATACAATATTTTGATAAGAGTTACCATTTTCCAGAGTTCAAAATTAAGAAAACATGGAAATTCATAGATCGGTAAATCACTTAGAGGAAATAACTGTGACAATTATTGTAAGGCGTATAATATATCTTTATATTATTAACATAACAAAAGATAAAATAAACTGAAAAAAATAATAATAATAATATTATAATTTGCGGACATTTATCTCGAAAACGGTAACAATAGTATCTGAAGAATGGTAACTCCTATCCAAATATTGTATAGGAACAAAATTGTATGCACTTTGTTTTTTGTGCAAAAAGTTTTTCTCCATCTTTTTTAGTTTTTGTGTTAAATGACAAAAACAATATTTGCAATTTTTTTTAAACGGACGCCATTTTGAAAGTACAGCCAGTTTTTTTTTTGGGGGGGACATGTCTTAAATTGTTACTTAGGCTTTAATCTTTATAAAAAATACTGTCCCCAAGGATATGGGGGTGCACGGACAGTTACGGTGGGCTCCCATAGTATTACGTTTTATATTGAATTTTATATTTTATGTTAAGACCTGAATCATTTATCTGGAAAATGGTAACTCCTATCCAAATATTGTATAGGAACAAAATTGTAGGAAATTTTATGCACTTTGTGTTTTGTGCAGAAAGTTTTTATCCATCTTTTTTAGTTTTTGTGTTAAATGACAAAAACAATATTTGCAATTTTTTTTTTCTCAACGGACGCCATTTTGAAAGTGCAGTCAATTTTTTTGGACATGTCCAAAATTGTTCCTTAGGCTTTAATCTTTATGAAAAACATTGTCCCCAAGGATCGAGGGAGGGTGCACGGGCACTTAGGGCGGGCTCCCGTAGTATTTGTTATAAATCGAAATAATTAAATCATTAACATTATTTCCAAATATCTTACTTATGACATTTCACAATCAATGTCACTTTTTTATAACCTATATGATAATAAAAAATCTAAATTCCAAAAAGACTGATTCACATCATTTAATATTAGTAAAAACTGGATTACTTGAGTTTTCAAGTGTCGGGATTTTATTGCACAGAAGTGTACCAAAACACAAAAAAATTAAAAACAAAATTAATTGTCTTAAAAGCTTGTCGTATTTTTTTCTATTCCAGTCCATGCTAAAGTTGCAAAAACTCCAAAAGTGCAAGGATAATGACCAAACATGGTCGTCCCCCCGTTTTCGAGGGCGGCCAATACGATGGTCGCGTGGTCCCTAGCCCCTAGTCTCTAGCCTCCTCGACCTGCCCCTAAACGCAAAAGCCAACCTTTTTTCCCATTCTTCGTTGTCAGGCATAGAAAACTCAATATGTCCAGTAAAATTTAGCAACCAGACATCCTAACGAACCCCGGGGGTTGAAACTACCTTCTCCCTCAATCCTGAAGTGTCCCTCAAAGACAAGGTTTTAAAGAAGGTATCGCTTATTTTTAAGAGTGGAGAACACGTTCGTGACATCACTTTTCTCTCAGTCCTCAAAAACTACTTTTGTATGTCAAAAACCATCCATTTATCTTACTGTAAGATCACAAGCTCTTATTGGATCAGGATTTCTAGGGAGAGAATTTTTTTATTTCAGGTCGATTATGCGCATGTATATATAGTCGTGTATGTGCATAGTCGATTTTTTTTATTATATATATTTTTTCACATTATGTAAATGATTTTTATTCTTATGCTAAGAATGCGTCATATATGATTATTATTAAATTATAATTTATTCTTCGGCGTTTACAAATTAGATCACATTGTTCTGGCCAATCGGAATGGATATTACACTCTTCAATGAGACTTGCTTCCATCTGGGTACATTCATCATCATTGTCACTATCGTCAGTCTCATCGTCCCTAACATTATCATTCTGTATTAAAATTTTCAGGATCAGCTTTTGAATATCATCATCCTCATCTTCTGATATATTTGGATTTTCAGTACGCTCACTATTATCGCAATCATTTTCTTTACAATGTTTACAGAATGGACTACACTTTACACCTAATTTTATGCAGCCACACCCGGTCTTACAACCACAGTTATATTGTTTGAAAAATGAATCAGGAATTAGCTTTTCGGAGGAAAATTTCGGTTATAAGAAGCCATTTCCCGTTTTATTCATTTAAAGGTAGTTCGTTAGGTTACGGGAGGGAAGCAATATCAACATCGCATTCCCCGCCCTTGAAAATGTGTAGAAAACAATTTTCAGCACATTTGAATGCTTTTTGCATGTTTCGGTATTGAGAGAAGGGTGGTTTCAACCCCCGGGAGTGGTTCGGATATCTGGTTGCGAAATTTTACAGGACATATTGAGTTTCCTAAAAAAAGAAACCGATCCAACAAGTTCTCGCATGCCTGACAACGAAAAATGGAAAAAAGGGTTAGTTCGCGACTATCAACAATCGTGTTGGCCGCCCTCGAAAACGGTGGGTAGCCATGTTTGGTCACTATCCTTGCACGTTTGGTGTTTTTGAAACTATGGCATGGATTGGAATAGAAAAAAAATACGACAAGCTTTTAAGACAATTAATTTTGTTTTTTAAATTTTTTTCGTTTTAGTACACTTGAATAATAAAAGCGTGTTTTTAAAAAAAAATTTTTAGATTAAATTTTATTTTTAAATTTTTAGTTACGTCTTAATTATTTATTTTACTTAATGACTTGGGGGTGGGTAGCTAACTTTGGTATGGACTATATTCCGTTACAAGCTTTAAAGACAATTAATTTTTTTTGTTTGTTTTAGTGCACCTAAATAATGAAAGCCTTTATATATCCCTTTTGATTCATTTTAATTTCATCCTTTTTATGCGTAAATTCAATTCCTAGGCAATACTTGACATTTCCGAGACTCTTTATTTCAAATTTCTTTGACAAAAATTCCTCGAACTGTTGAATCTTCTGCTCATCTCTTGAAACAGTTAGAATATTATCCACATAAATCGTCACCAGAAATATATCTTTCTCTCGTCTCGAACACGCATTGATCGTATTCAAATTGCTTAATGCCAAATTTATCCAATTCCTCACATATTCTGAAGTGCCAGCGACGTCCAGCCTGATGTACCATAGAGAGCCTTTTTCATTAAGCATACTTTATTCCCTTCCTGAAATTCTTCAAGCATCTGTGTGGCTTTTTTTTGATCTCGCTGGTTTTTGATTACATAAGAATAATTTTCTCCAGTGTATCCTCTGTGTAGTCTGGTACTTCCATAAAAAAACCTCTAGCCACAATTCTGGCTTTTCTTCTCTCCAGGGACCGAAACCGAAACCGAAATCCACACCGTACTTACGACTTTAAAGTTCAAAAAACATGATTCAAATCAAAGATTCAAATCTTTAAACCATGATGTAGAAATACCAAATTATATGGTGAAAACCATATCTAAGTCGATTCGTCCATTATAAAGATTATATAAGGTAAAAGGCAAGTAAAAAGCCAGGAACCGAAATCGAAACCGAAAACTGCACCGTAATTACTAATTTTTTTTAAGAGAAACCGAATTGTCGCGGATCTGTAAACCGAAACCATAACCGAGAACCGAATTGTCGCTGCCTTGACAACCGAAACCGTAAATGAAAACCAAATTGTCGCTGCTATGAAAACTGAAAATGATATACGTTATTTAACCCTAAGCGAAATTTCGGTCCCTGCTTCTCTCCAAAGTACCATCAGCATTATATTTATTCCTCAATACAACCCGACTACTGATAATTGGTTGGTTCACTGGTCGATCAACATATACCCACGTGTCATTTATGATGATTGATTTCAATTCAGTCGCCATCGCTTGAAGCCACTTATCAGAATCCAGTCCACTTATGGCACCATGGATGGGAATTTCAGCTAAACCACCGAATTCTTCGGCTTGATCGACACTATCGACATCACCAATGACTTGGTATTGTTTCTTCGGGCTTCCCCTGTTGCCTGTCATAATCTTCTTCGGTCTTCCCCTGCCTCTTCTTGGTTCATTCACGACTGCAGGTAACTCACGTTCATGACTACCGGGTCGAGATTCTTCATCTATTTCATAATTATTTGCTTCATTCCTCTCGTAGATGTTTTCTACTCAATCATTGTTCTCTGCATTGAACCAAACCTCTTCTAGATGTTCGCCAGATATCCTCTGATCATTCTTATTTATAATAAAATCAACAAATTTTCGTTCGGACTACTCTTCTATTTTCCTTTTTCTCTAGGAACTTCACATCTCGAGTAACATCAATTCTCCTCTCTTCAGGTAACCACACTCTGTAGGCTTTTGATTGCCCCGAATATCCAATGAAAATACCCTTCTTTGACCACGATTCGAATTTTCCCTTGGTTGGATTGCGATTTAAAGTGGATACTTTGCATCCGAATTCATTAAAATAACTTACATTCGGTGTCTTCCCGGTCCATTTCTCAAACGCAGTCTTTCCATTGTTACTCCTTGAAGGACACCTATTTCTTGTATAATTCGCAGTATTTATAGCCTCTCCCCAGAATGATTGTGGTAGTCCTGACTGAATAAGCAAGCACCGCGCCAACTCCACTAGGGTACGATTTCGTCTTTCTGTCACCCCGTTTTGTTCAGGAATATGTGTGACAGTCAACCTTCTCCCAATTCCATTCGTTCTTAGGGATTTATTAGAAGTATTATTTATATACTCTTTCCCATTATCGGACTGTAAATATTTGATGGCCTTTCCTTCTGATTTTCTATGAATATTTTAAATTCCTTGAGTGCATCGGAAACTTCATTTTTCTTTTTGATGAGTCGAATAACACCATCCAGAAAAATTGTCGATGAATGTCACAGAATATAGCGCACCTCCATTTGATTGTACTCGTGCAGGCCCCCAGGCGTCGGAATGAATTATTTCCAATAGTTTCGAAGATTTCTCAAGTCTTTTTGGAAATGTAGATTTTGTCATTTTCCCGCGAATACAAATTTCACATTTAAAATTTTCCGGCAATCTATCCAACTTCATCCCTTTCACAGTCCCCTTACGATCACTCTCCTGGAGATCCCTCATGTTCAAATGACCCATCCTTCGATGCCAAGTCTCCGTAGCTTTCGATTTTAATTCTGTGACATTTTCCTGGGATATTGATTTTCATTGATCGATTCCTTCGCGTAGAAAATATAATCCATTAATTCGATCCGCTTGCAGTATTGTTCGTCCTTCTTTATTGATAATTTCGGCAGACTTATGATCAAATATAACCTTAAAACCTTCATGAATTATTTTTCCAACTAATTATAAATTTGTCCGAAGATCAGGAACATGATACGCATCTTGAAGATTGACATTTATCTGACGTTCATTAATTTCCGATGCTAGTAACTCTGTTCCTCTATTGCCTTAATTTCAGTAGAAGTATTGCTAGCTAGATTCAATTTTCTAGGATTAGTATCTTTAATTCCCACGAAATTTTCTAGATCGTTGCATAAGTGAGTCGTTGCACACTGTCCAAACACCAATTACTCCCATGAGATGACAGGCTACCACTAAACGCCTCTTGCTTCGTTGAATTCTCAATGTATACATATAAGCTCACATCTTCAATTTCATTCGCGTTCTCATTATTATTCTCTTCGCAAAAACGAAGAGTATATTGAATTTGATCGACACATTTCTAAATCAGTAAATATCGCTCGTAGAGAAAAAATTTTCATATTATGTTAGTGAACGAATGCTGAACAACTTTCAAAATGTCTGTCTGTCCGTCTGTCCGTCACGTTGCTTGTAAGCACGATAACTTAAGAAAGAAAAGTCCGATTGTATTGAAATTTGGACAGTAAGTTAGTGTTATTAATTAAAGTTATTAATAATTTAAATTAAAAATATATATATTTTCTTAATTTTTGTTATTTGTACTTAAATAGACATCTTTTTTTTTGTTTATACACTTCACTAATATATATATTTCATAATATATTTAATTCGTTGAAACATAATACTGGAATGATATATACTACAGACATTCAATTATTCTAATGATCTGTGCTGGTCCAATGGCTAAAGCTTTGTCCCCGATGGTGATCAGGCCGGCTATTACATATGCGGCACCGGTATGGTGCAGCATTCCGGCCACGACAATGCGAAAACTTCTCGAACACAAATTTATGCGCCTCATTTCTGATTCGGCAGATACATCTCCCTCAGAGATCTATACGCACGATGTCACGACATAACCCCACTAGCGGATTACGACCAAGAAATCTCCCAAAAATTCTACACCTTCAAACTGGGCGATAGTCCGCTAACCAGCAACATAACCCAAATCAGAATGCATAATGCCCCATTCCAGACCAAACACCCCCTACCATACCAAGTGTTGCCCATCTTTCGGCAATTTCTTCTCTAGCCATACTTTCCTATACCACAATCTACCATTTCCTTACCTTTGATCTTTCCTCAACTTTATCTTTCTTATCATTTCTATTCTCTTTCTTTATGTTCTATTTTTGTTCTCTTTTTTATTCTGTTCGTTGTCTTTTTTTATCAAAAATTCCCTTTCGGTCGATAACCTTTTTAAAAAAAAATTCAAACATTTTAAATCCTATCCTTTTCCCACCATATTTTTCTGGCGTCAGGGAGACCACTAGGCCGGCAGTTCTCGTACGAGTTTTTTCGTTTAGCTTTTCACCCGAGTCAAGATACCAAATTTATTCAGTGCTACAACCAGTGATTAGTTTCTAAGTTTTATATGAATTAGTTTTAGGTCCATGTGGATATCATTTTCTAATTTTATTGTCAATTTTTAAATCCGCCACAGGCGGATAGGAGTTTTGACATTGTTTTATTACGCGCCGTCTTTGTCTGGTTGGCACCGGTCCAGGTTTCGGGCGAGGCGCGTTGTAAAATTTAAATTTTAAATAAATATTTCTTGCTTGCTTGCTTTGTCTGGCAATCCAAAGGTCCAGTGTTCGAATCCCTGGCAGGGTGTTTTTAAAATTTTTTTTTCCATGTTTCTTTTTTCACCACAAAGTTGGTATCACAAAATTTAGGATGTCAAAAATTAACATTATTTACAAGAGAACTGCGAAGAGTATCCTATAGAATGTGTAACAATTATATAAAAAGCTCCGTAAATTGGTAAAGAGTACCTACGTCTTTAGCTTGTTTATAATTGTCTTAGTGCAATATCTAGCTTAGTGTCCAATCTTGTAACATTTAAAACATTTGATTTTGAATTCCTTTTTAGTTAACTCACTTGCATTATTCTTTTTACTCCAATATTTCATTCGATTTCCCGCCTGATTATTTGCGATCATTGCATTTGATATGATGGTACGTGTTTCATTCTTCCTTGCATCATATTCTTCCACAATCTACACTCGCAGAGTTTCTGGTTTCGGTAAATCATCACGAGACTCAATCGCACATCGAAAATTTTCAAAGCTTGGAGGTAAACTGTACAATAACATTATTGTTAACAAATCTTCATTTATTTTAATTTCCATCTCACTTAGTTTATCGATTATATCAAAAAATTTATCGAGATGATTACGAACGTTCCCAATATCATCCATCCGGTGTGAAGTCAACTGCTTCAAAAGTGTAGCTTTTCTAGCTGGTCCTTTCGACTGATAAATAGTCTGCAGTTTCTCCCACATATTCTTTGAAGTAGTATAATTTTTTGCTTCAATTCCGATGGATTAATTGACAATATAATGTCTGACTTCGCCTTCCGGTAGAAACTCTCCCATAATTTTATCGCAGTCGCAGATTCATTATCATCTACTATGAGTACCGGCTTCGCCTTTTCCCCACTCACATACATCCATGCATCGTTTTTCACCAAAATAGCTTCCATTTGAATCTTGCATATATCGAAATTGTCCTTATTCAACAAATCAATCCTCACTGATCTTGACGATGACATGTTTACTGCGATTGATTATATTATTTCTTTAAGTTTAAACACTATTTCAACTTTTCACCGCAAGCTTGAGCCCTTAACCTGTAAATGCGCTTATCTTGGATATGATAAAGTTAACTTTGGTTAAAGATTTGAGATATTTACTATTGTGAAATATATATTGAATAATTGATGACAGCTTAATGACAGACTAACGACTACTTTTATATATAAACATAAACACTTAAACATTGTAGAACGACCGATTACTTTTCGCTATCTTTATTCAACAGTTATTATACCTACAACAAATTAAATTAATAAAATTGCTGTAGCCAAACAGTTCCATTCAAATTTTATTTTGACTCGATAAAGTAAAAAATTTTAAATCGACTTTACCTTATTTTTAAATAGAAAAGTGATATCCGTATATATGTACAGTGTGTCTCACTTTTCGTCACTACACCCCAATATCTCGGCCATTTGTTGTTCGATTTAGATCAAATTTGGTATACTTCTTTTGTTTCAAATTGTGATTAAAAAGTTATTTAAATTAAATACGCCTACTATGATCAAAAGATATGGGCAAAAATTAGGAATTTATATTAGCGATTGAGAGAGGGTTTTTGCTTTTACAGAATCTTGTTCAGCATGACCTAAAATCTCTGTATACCAAATTTCGTTAAAAATATATTCATTCCTCTACAAAAAAATCATATTTAAGATTTCAATAATAATCACCCTACTATTCGAGTTATTTATTGTCGGATATTTACATAACTTGGTAGTCGTGTAATAATGACGCTAATTAAGCATTAGGACACATTTTTTTCCAAAACACTATTATGAAATGAATATTTGAAAAATGGTGGCTATTTCTTCAAACACTTAGAACTCGGCATCTTTGTTAACGTTGAGAGCTTTGGAATGGATTTGACAATTATTCTTATTATTTCAATTTTATCAGCAATAATTAATTGACGTGCAGCGATGTTTAAGTTTAATTTGACATTCAATGCAATTGTCAAATCTATATAGCTACCACCATTTTTCAAATATTCATTTCATAATAGTGTTTTGGATAAAAAATGTGTCCTAATGCTTAATTAGCGTCTTTATTACACGACTAAGTTACGTAAATATCCAACAATAAACAACTCGAATACTATGGTGATTATTATTAAAACCTTAGATATGATTTTTTTGTAAAGGAATGAATATTTTTTGACGAAATTTGGTATTCAAGGGTTTTAGATCATGCCGAACAAGATTCTGTAAAAACAAAAATCCTATCTCAATCGCTAATATAAAGTCCTAATTTTTGCCAATTTCTTTTGATCATAGTAGGCGTATTTAATTTCGAAAAAAAAATTTAAATAACTTTTTAATCACAATCTGAAGCAAAAGGAGTATACCAAATTTGATCTAAATCGATCAAAAAATGGCCGAGATATTGGGATGTAGTGGTGAAAAGTGAGACACGCTATATATACTATAGGTGTGTAGGTATGTGTTTGGGAAAACGTACACTATTCGCAGCAAGATCTACTGGACCCAAAAGAAAGCGGCTGGATGAAGCAGGATGTACTTTATCACCAGTGCCGATGACCCTAGAGCCGGTGTCCAAAGCGTGCTTGGATATTCTATCATGTGGCTGCAAAGGAAAATGCGCAAATAGAACGTGCAAGTGTAGGAAGAACAATATCCAGTGCACAAAGTTGTGCCACTGTCTGTTTTAATTGCACTTATTTCTCATGATTCTTTAATTCTTTATAGTGGAGTCAAATTAGGATTTTAATGTGAATTGTTTGGTCAGGGCAGTTTTTCTGTTTTAACACGTTCAGGGGGTCAACTTAAGTTCACAGCTCAGTTTTGCAGTTTCTGCGAGGTTGGCGTATTGTTTATTTAAAAAATTTAATTTTTTTACACCGTGTTTTGCATTGGTTTTCTTTGAATATCTCGAAATCTTTAAGTCCTATGGAAAACAATAAAAAGAAGGAAAATGTTCGTTTTGAGTTGTACAATAAAAGTACATAAACTGTAATTTATTCCAATTACACAGCCCCACAAAAAAAAAGTGGTCTGTCCGGCGGACCAGACCAGTGTATCCTTATGTATTTGGACCTGCTGAAACCGAATCCGAAGTCAGAATTGTCAGATTGGCTCGCTTTTCGCCCCAAAAAAAATACCCCCAAAACAAAAAAAGTGGTCTGTCCGTCGGACTAGTATAGTCCGCGTATTCTTATGTATTCTGACTCGCTAAATCCCAGTTCGAAGTTAGAATTGACAGGTTGTCTCGTTTTTCAACCCTACCCCCCCCCCCTCCAAAAAAAAAAAAACATCCCCCTCCAAAAAATGGTCTGTCCTGCGAACCATATCAGTGTATCTTTATGTATTTGCATGAGCTGAAACCGAATCCGAAGTCAGAATTGTCAGGTTGGCACATTTTTCACCCCTAACCCCAAAAAAACACCCCTAAAATAAAAAAGTGGTCTGTCCGGCGGACTATACCAGCGCATTCTTATGTATTCTGACTCGCTGAATCCAAGTTCGAAGTTGGAATTGACAGGTTGGCTCGTTTTTCACCCCAACCCTGAAAAACACCCTCCTCCAAAAAATGGTCTGTCCGGCGGACCATATCAGTGTATCTTTATGTATTTGGATCCGCTGAAACCGAATCCGAAGTGAGAATTGTCAAATTGGCTCGTTTTTCACCCCTAATCCCAAAGAAACACCTCCAAAACAAAAAAAGTTGTCTGTCCGGTAGACTAGACCAGTGTATCCTTATGTATTTTGACCTGCTGAATCAGAATTCAGAACTCAGAATTGTTGGATTGGCTCGTATTTCAACCCTAACCCCCAAAAAATACCATACCAGTGTATCCTTATGTATCTGGTGAGGATACACTAGTATGGTCTGCCGGCAGACCACTTTCCTTTGTTTTGGGGGCGTTTTTTTGGGGTTGGGGGTAAAAAACGAGCCAATCTTACAATTCTAACTTCGGATTCGGATTCAACATGTCAAAATACATAAAGATACACTGGTATGGTCTGCCGGACAGACTACTTTTTTTTTGTTTTGGGGGTGTCTTTTGGGGTTGGGGATGAAAAACGAACCAATCTTACAATTCTAACTTCGGATTCGCTTTCAGCAAGTCGAAATACATCAAGATACACTAGTATGGCCCGCCGGACAGACCATTTTTGGGAAAGGTGGTGTTTTTCTGGGGTTGGGGGGTGAAAAATGAACCAATCTGACAATTCTGACTTCGGATTCGGATTCAGCGTGTCAAAATACATAAGGATGCACTGGTATGGTCTGCCGAACAGATCACTCTTTTTTGTCTTGGGGGTGTTTTTTGGGGTTAGGGGTGAAAAACGAGCCAATCTTACAATTCTGACTTCAGATTCGGTTTGAGCAAATCCAAGTACATAGGAATACACTGGTCTGGTCCGCCGGACAGAGCATTTTTTGTGGGGGTGTATTTTTGGGGTTGGGGGTGAAACACAGCCAATCTGACAATTCTGACTTCGGATTCGGTTTCAGCGTGTCCAAATACATAAGGATACACTGGTCTAGTCCGCCGGATATACCACTTTTTTTTGTGGGGCTGTGTTATTATTATTTAAAACAAAAATGAACATTGCAAAATTATGCGTTTTTAAATAAATCACTATTCTTTCAAAAATAATAAATAACATTCAATAACATTTTGGAAAAATATAGCTCTTATAGAGTACAATCACCAGTTAAAATTTCAAATCAAAATGATTACTAAAACTGCTCAAATATACATAATGGGGTTATTTCATGTTAAAGAAAAACTTAAAAATATCTATCAATTTGAATAGTAGAATATACAAGAATAATGTATTGGTAAATACTATTTCTTTATTATTTGTTAATTATTCATAAATCAATAAGAATCGTCAATAATTTCAAATTTTATTTATTTCTGTTTACAACTAAATCTAGGAATATTTATTTTTGTTAAGATTCTTGACTCTTATACTTTGAATGTATGTTTATAGGTGGATGTAAGCATGCAATTGCATTTCGGAACCAAAAATAGCGCAAAAACATGCAATCTTAAAACGTTCATATTTTTCGAAAAACACTTGCGGGAGGGCCGAACGATGCCGCGACGCAAAGAGGAAGAGTTCTAGTTGATCCGCATCGTAAATTACACAAGGCAAATCGAAAATTCGGCTCGGCACGAACGAGTCAAAACTGGTATTTTTTGACATTTAGCGAAAACGGCAAAACAAAATCACACATCAATATAAGTAATGGTGAAGTTTGCATTTCATGGCTGCCATAGAAATTCACTGATTGAACTATACTGCGCATGTGTAATTTTTTTTTAAAGTTGGCTTCTTTAATCTACTTTCATTACTCCTTTACCGTTTTTGATTTCATAAAAGACCAGAGAGTTATTTGAATTTGTTTATAACTACAATTTCGAAAATTATAAAAAACTGCAATAAAAAGGGCTTAAATTTTGAAAAAAAAATCTCTCTTCGTGATACTTATAAAAAGCTACAATTTGAGCCATAAAATCAAGAAATGTGTACACATTTCTTGATTTTGATAGCAGGATATCACAAGGGTGCAAAGTTTTAGCAACAATTGTATATTTGAGCCGTTTTAATAATCATTTTGATTTGAAATTTTAAGTCGTGATTGTACTTTATAAGAGCTACATTTCTCAAAAATGTCATTGAATATTATCCAATGTTTTTGAAAAAGCAGTGATTTGTTTAGAAACGCAAAATTTTGTTATATTCAATTTTTTTAAATAATAATAACAATTGGAATGAATTATAGTTTATGTATTATTATTGTACAGCTCATAGCGAACATTTTCCTTCTTTTTGTTGTTTTCCATAGGACTTATGGATTTCGAGATATTCAAAGAAAACCGATGGAAAACATGGTCTAAAAAATTAAATTGTTTAAATAAACAATACGCCGACCTTGCAGAAACTGCAAAACTGAACTGTGAACTTAAGTTGATCCCCTGATACGTTAAAATAAAAAAACTGCCCTGACCAGACAATTCACATTGCGAAATTAGTTCTAATTTGACTCCACTGTTAACGTTCATAACAATACTTTTACATTAAATAGCTGCTTCAAAGTGCTTGTGTCGACGAAAATGTAAGTTTTATATGAGCAGAGCCATATTGGAAGCCATCTTAGCGGCCATCTTGGATATTTCACTTCCTGTCAAGATTTCGCAGTGTCAACAGCGATTTTCGTGTTCAGCAAAATTTAAAAAGTGGTCTAGTCTAATGTTTTACCTTATAATAAAGATTTATTTACTATTAGTCCGTGTTTTAGGGATATTCAAACACCCTTACAAGCACTATATCATAACAAGCCATGGGCCCAGTTCATCGTTAACAGATATATTATTTGGTATGTGGTGAGGGTAACCTCAATATAAAAACGTTTGTGTAACCTTTTGGTTAGGTTTTTCGGAGCTGCGCTGACTAAAAAGAGAGCTGGTGAAAAGCTGAAGTTGCAAACATCAATAAGTTTGATGGAAACAACTATCCACAGCGGAAACAGTAGAAGTTTCAAATAAAATTCACCGAAGACAAAAGGACTTTATGACGCCGCTGATGGTTCAAAATTGCCAATGAAATATTTAACTTAACAGCGGACATAGAATTGTCGCTAATGACGCTAATCGGGAAATGCAAATCATCCAAAGAAATAATGGATAAGCTCGATTCTATTTACGTGCAAAAATCGGAAGTAAACAGTATTCCATTATATGAGCGTTTCCCTCACTACAAGATGAATCTAAATGATTCAGGTGCTCAACATATCTCAAAAATTAAAACCTTTTTCAAAGCAAGTCAGAGAATCTGGCGAATCAGCAAGTGATGCTGCATGCAGTCATGATAAAAAATATTACGCACATTACCTCCTAAATTTCGAAACAGCAGACGGCTTTCCCTAGATGAAAGGAAGCAAACGATACCAAGTCTCACGGCACGTCTCTTAAGATAGGGAAAGCAAGTTAATTCTCGTATGAAGAAGCTGGAACTGCTCTTGCCGATATGTCAGTAAAAAGTGAAAAGAAAACGGATCACGATAAGGCTGGTTTCAAGAACATTATATGTTTTAAGCATCCCAAGAAAGGACATAGGGGCGAGCGTAGAGGCGACTTCAATGTGAATATCAGTCGATATTCCGTTGAAGCAACGTCGAGCGCGGTTAGTACTTGGATGGGCGACCCACCTATCTTGGGAAATACAGCGTTCTCGCCCCACCTTCTAGAGGCTTGTATATCAGTGTATACTCGGAAGTTACGTAATTTCAGACGAGAATTACGTAGTGGATATACCATCCTTCGGAGGGGATGTAAAGCAGGCGGTCCCTTGTCTATTAAATGTTAGGCAAGTAAAAGATCCCTACTCTTCTTAAGGGAAGAGGTTTGGCAAAATTTCCAGGTTGGGGGTAGCTCATCTCCTGGCGTCGGTGATAGGCCCTGGTAGCGGAAATAGGCCGACGTTAAATAGTTTAAAAAAAAAAAAAGAAAGGACATATTGCTAAAAACTGTAGATCGAAACCAAATAAACAGCAATCGCATGCAATAGGCCAAGTCTAGAAAAATTTAAGTATGGAAAAGCCGCCATGCCATATTGGCCGACTTCTTGGATTT
Source organism: Rutpela maculata (assembly GCA_936432065.2). Classification (NCBI taxonomy): domain Eukaryota; kingdom Metazoa; phylum Arthropoda; class Insecta; order Coleoptera; family Cerambycidae; genus Rutpela; species Rutpela maculata. The sequence goes on from OW386290.2 coordinate 85,172,879, forward strand.
TCTCTCGAAATCTATAAAATGCATATATTGCTCCGATTAATATATATATATATATATATATATATATATATATATATATATATAGGAAGTTTTTTGAACGTTATTTAAAGCAATTTAAAAACATTTTTAAAAGTAAAAAGCTTGAGAAAAGCATTTGATATGTTTGTTGAGGACCTCACAAGTGATGCGTGCTGCGCGTAGTCCCAGTCGTCTCTCCGGTAGGCGCTCGGGCTTCGGGGCTCGCCGAGACTCTTCGTTCTCGGTCTTCGTGACATTACGAAGCAAAGGAAGTGAGGGAATATAGACTGGCGGTACATGACCAGTCAGGTGTAACGTTTTTAAAATGCATGCCAATCATATAATATGAATGAAATTACCATGAATATGCCAGACGCAAATTTTAGGTAGTCGTCGCGTGCAAAAGGGTGTGCAAATCAATTTTTTTGTTTTTTTTATTTTAAAATGGATGCCAATAGTGCCAAACGAAAAGCCGTGAAAAAAAATCCAAAATCAAAATCATCCAAAATCAATAATACCAAAAAATTTTACGATTTAATGTGCGCATCAAAATTTGTTTCGCGCGCGGAAACTGCATGCCAATGAATTTCCGCTGGATTCTTTTTCACGGCTTTTCGTTTGACACTATTGGCATCCATTTTCAAATTAAAAAAAAACACAAAAAAAAACAAGAAACATCGATTTGCACATCCTTCTGCATGCGAAAACTTCCTAAAATTTGCATTTCTGGCATAGTCATGGTAATTTCATTCATATATATGATTGGCATGCATTTTAAAAACGTTGCACCTGACTGGTCATGTGCCGCCAGTCTAATAAACAAAGCAAGTGAATCGGAAGTGATATACGAACTCAAGAAGGACAGTCCGTTCATTCGAAATATAGGAAAACATGGTGTAATCCAAACGACATTGAAGCATTTAAACGGACAAAACTAGCTGCTTGTACTAGTAATGAACCTGTGCTTCGATCACAAGTGAAAATTTCAATTCAGTTTCAATTCAATAGGCATTGACTGTTTTGTGGACAGGAAGCCAAATTCGATGTCCATAATGAATGTATGCGCCAGTAGGGACGATGGATGGAGTAAACAAGTATTGGCAAGACTTGTATTTGTTGAGGACCTTCCAGCCGTAGATGCGGTTTACCACAATCAATGTAATGTAAACTTCAGAAATGGAAAAGTAATTCCAACAAGTTATGTGCCACAAAATGAAGCAAACAATGAGAAGCTGCAACTAAGAGGCCGACCACAGCAAGACGATAGAACAAATACTTTTCTTGCTGTCATACAATACCTCAAAAATAATGATGAAGACCAAATAACCATATGTGGCTTAGTGAAAAGAATGGAAGCAAATCTGAAGTCTTCTCGTTCAGAATATCATATGTAAAGTAACAACACTGAGAACACTAAAATCGTAGGCGAGCGCACTTCGTAATTTTGATTGTTGATACGGGAAACACAACTAAACGAAAAAACCCGTTCGAAAAAATGACGACCTTGTGGTCGGATCGCCGACAAGAAAGGTAGGGTGGAAATAAAATTGTGGCTTAAAAAAAGACAAAGCTTTAGCCATTACGCTATCACAGACCACTACAATGATTGAATGTCTGTAGTGTATATAATTCCAGAATTATATTTAAACGAATTAGTAGTATTAGTAAAATGTATAAACAAAAAAAAATTATAGAGAATAAAATTTCGCAAGATTTCTATTTATGTACAAATAACAAAAATTAAGAAAATATATTTTTTTAATTTAAATGATTAATAACTTTTTTATTTACTGATTGATTTTTTCTTCCTCTAGCTAACGCTAATTTACTTTCCAAACAAAATATATTCAATTTTATTAAAAAAAGTTACAGACCGACAATAGATTTTTTTTTCTCAAACTTAAAATCTCGACGTTTCACTAAAGCTATTTGAACATTAAAAATTTTCAATTTTTTTTTGTCGTTAATATATTTCCACTGGATGTGGAGGTAACATTATCACAGGGAGACACGTGCAGAACAACCATGCAGAAAACCGCTTTTTAATGTTTTGTGCTTTCAGAATCTGGCCTTATCTCGGACACAATTTTTCAACGTCAATTTTCACATTTGTTATAAATCCAAATAATTAACATTTTTCCAAATACCTTACTTATGACATTTCACCATCAATGTCACTTTTTTATAACCTATATGATAATAAAAAATCAAAATTCCAAAAAGACTGATTCACACCACTTAATGTAAAAACTGGATTACTTGATTTTTCAAGTGTACGGGATTTTATTGCACAGAAGTGTACCTACTTGGAATAAACAGTTACGGAATAAAACATCAGCAACAAGATGTTGACTCTGATTGGATTTTCCGACTCTGATTTGACTAGTGACAAAGAAATACAACGTCACATTTTTAAATTGTGTGGTGCTCCTGTTATTTGGGCAAATAAAAACGCAATTCAGTGTGTGTCTATTTACAACCGAGGCTGATAAAGATCCGGCATAAGGAATGAATACTTTTATCTGTTATTCAGATAAGAAATAGTTTATATAAAAGATAACATGTAGGCTAATAGATGGCGACTAGGTTGCCTAGCCATATCTTGACCCGATGCCATTTAATTTGAATTGTTGTCAGGCGGAATCGAAATTTTGTCTTTAAACGTATATAGCAGCGAAACCATTAATCCTACAGGAATTTTTCAAGGAAGCAAATTCATTATTATTTTATAGTCTTTCTAATAGATCCCTACCAGTTTTTTTCTAGAACCAATGTTTATCTAGATATTCGCAAGAGATGATAAAAAAACACGTTTCCTTGGAAAATGTAAATTTCCAGTTGTATCGCTCCTAGCGTCCTTATTTTTTGTCGTAGGGCAAAAAATAAAAGATAGATCGACTGTTGTAACGGGCTTTTGAAGGAAGATTCTACCCGTCTGTACCCCTTACTCTTTGGGAATTTGCATTAACAATAGCTATTTATGCAACCATTTACGAAACACGTTATTTTATGTAACGAGTAGAATTTGCGGGACGAGCGAAGCGAGATCCCGCAAAATAACACGAGTTACACAAGATTGTCTTTCGAAACGTGTTACATACATGATTTTTTCTAATGTTAAAAGTCTAAAACCCTTTAAACATAAATGAAATAGGTGTATTTAAAGATCTTAAAAATTAAGTAATCTTTTTCATAGTTACTTCTGCTGCTATCACACATTAAAATTTTAATCACGACCTATACCAGAAGCGTCACTGTCGGCGGAACGTTTGATGTTTCATTGGTAAATTGGAGTGACCTTCGGCCATTCGGTGGTATTATTGTCAACCTATAAATCCGCACTTTTCTAAACTCACGACTGGACGCATTGGTAGATAAAATTAGAAGCTGATTGGCTTTGTTTTTCAAAATAGCCAATCATATAATGTTATCGCTTACCGGTGCGCTCCACCGGTGAATTTAGAAACCTACGGAATTATAGGTTGACAATAATACCATCGACATATGACATATGCGCATAAAAATTCAATGTTGGCGGGAAGGCCAGAGAGTCGTTTCTGGTATAGGTCTTCTGTGTTTTGGTGTCAAAATTGACAGACGTTACTTAGCCAAGTTACAATATTATTTGAAATTCTAATTTGATAACATAAGGTAAATCGTATTAATGAAAAAGTTTTGTTAGCATATTTTGAAGGAAAGAAGAATTTAGAAGCTTCCACTTTATGGACTCGGTATTACATTTTGAGTTGAATAAACATTGTTTCTTTTTCTTTTTGAGAGTTGTTTATCTTTCCTAATTGATGAAAGTTTTTCTCACCGGTTACGTAAAATTTTACTTTTCATAACTGGTTACGTAAAGTAGGACGTTTTGACAATTACATCAGTTTTGAAAAGTGTCATTTTACATGTCAAAATTAGACATTAAACATATCTGACGGGATTGGGACAAGTGCAGGCCGATTTAGAATTAAATTCTACGTCTGGGATGGTCGACTATCTCTGTTTTTTGGGACGGAAAGAGATGGGCGAAAGACACTCTTCTAAAGCAAAATCGCGATCGAGAAACGAAAAATGCCAAAAATGTCAATTTTGATTCGTTCGTGTCGGACCGAATTTTCGAATTTCGGCATCCGATTTACGATGCGGATCAACTACAAGTCTTCCTCTTTCAGTATCGATATGGTACGGGCGTCGCGGTATCGTATTTTTGAAAATATGAATATATTTAGATGTTGGGTTTTTGGACGAAAATTTCCCTTTGGATGGCGCATTTCTGAAAACGGTTTTTCGCCCGTAACTCGGAATCCGTGAGAGATAGCTAAAAATAAAAACTCCCAAAAGAAACTACATAATGTGAGGAACGTTTTGCCGTGTTCCAAATTTTACTGTGACTCTTGGTTTGGGCCTTGCGGGCCTTTTAAGATGGCGGTGTCTTGAACTTGTTTGCTTAAAACGCCCATAATTCCTAAACGGTGGCTCCTACGGCAAAAAACTATGACCTAAAGAATTTGTGGAGAATTTAATAAACCACAAGTCTCTTTTTTATTTTATGCCCTACGACAACAAATAAGGACGCTAGGAGTCATACAACTGGAAGGACCCCGGAACAAAACCCATGAAAATGTTGATTCGGTGGAATCGGCTGAAATTTTGGTATTTTGTAGTTCAAGTCAAGCTGATCAAAAGTTCTTATCCCATCCAGTCAATCCTATGGACAGTTTTTGAGATACAGCTTGTCAAAAGTAGGTAATTTGCGTCATTTTAGACATTCAAGAACTTTTTACTCTTAAACTATTAACTTTAGCAAAAAATTGCCAGGGTCGAACTATTTTTGTTCAAGTCCAATAAAGCTCAAGATTTTTTTTCAGATTTTTTTATCAATTTTTAGGTTAGGTAAATATATATATATATATATATATATATATATATATATATATATATATATATATATATATATATATATATATATATATATATATGGGATTACCTGAAACTTTGCTATTTTGTAGTTAAAGTCATGCTGATCAAAAATTCCTATTACACTGAGTCGATCCTATGAGTGGTTTTCGCTCCAGGAGTGCTTGAAGGTCCTAACAACGAGGTAACGGGTAATCTATATGTACGTGTTTATGAATGGCTTCCAGCATGTTTGTCTGCTTGCATGCGTTTGTGTGTATGTATGTGTCAGTATGGTTTTCTGGAAATATCGATGACAAACTTCTGGTGTAGATTATACATGCAAAAATATGTCCGCAAATATCTTAAGCTACTGCCCTTTGAAACATGCTCCCAAAAACTGATTATTATTTTATATCTCAGAAACCTTTTGATTTGCAGGGACGTGACATTATAAACATATTGACACTAATTCAAGATTATTTTAACATTACATTAAATTTTTTGTGCACGTACACAAACACACTGGAAGCCATTCAATCATTCATAAACATGTACATATAGATTACCCGTTTAGTCCAGTCAACGGAGCGCTAAAATGACCAAAATCTCTAACTTGAGTGCTACTGAATAGATTTTAATGAAACATTGTGCAATGTGTTTGTAATGACGTTAATAAAAAAGTTGAAAAAAAGATTAGAGTAGGAAATGATCGGAAGGGGTAGAAAACATCCCTTTTATCTCGGGTTCCGTAACTTGTAGAATTAGATCAAAAATGAAATAGCTCAGTCGACGAAGGTATTTACCCACAAAAAATTTCAAACTTGAGTTCGTGAAAGTGTGTAGAATAATATCCTGAAAAGTTTACATTTCGCTCGGGTGCAGAACATAAAAAAAAAGTGAAAAAAAAATATTTTTTTTATCTAGTCATTTTTTCAAAATTTTGAAATTAAATCAAGCTAGGAAAAAATAAAAAATACAGATGGATAGATCACGTATTTATGAACAAAAAATGTTCTAACAAAATTTATCGTTAAAGCCACGGTTTTTCCGGAAAAAAATAGTCAAGCGTAACGTTATAACTCGGAGCGAGATCCATGCGTGCACGCACTTGAATACGCATGACTGTTACACCGACGCACTGAATTACATGTCACTAAATCAGAATTTGTATAAATAAAAAAATCGGCAGCTACTGGAAGCGGCTGGAACCTCTCCACCCGGTGAATCTTTGAAGCCGAGAGCACTAAACAATATGAACGATCTCATTTAATTATATTTATTAAGTTGAAATATTTTTTTCATATTGAATCAGAAAAAAAAGTCTTGCGTTCGGTGGGATTTGGACCTAAGAACTTGAGTGTTAAATTTATAGTCTGCACAATATTAATATTTTATTCAATGTTTTAATACAAATATATGCTTCATCCGATCCTAGCCCGGGGCCAGCCAGACAACCACGGTGAACACCGCCGAGGCGAGTGTGAGGCTGGACGGGGTAGGTCCGGTTTGGCTTGAAGAAAAATAGAAAAGTAGCTCCTGTCTTCTGTAGGCAGGCATTAAAGACTAGGTTAAAACTATAATGTGTCCACATGGACCTCAAATTAATATAAAAATAAACACAACACTATAAAAACGTTGGTAGGCAAGAGCACCTAATAATTTTGATTATTGATACGGGAAACAACTAAATTTGGAAAAAACCATATAACTCTTTGTGGACAGCTTCCCTGCCAGATGTAGCTAAGGTAGTGTTCATGGTGGATCGTTTAAGTTTGAGTTGATATATTTTGTTTTCTCTTTTGGCCTCGACCGCTTTTTCACTAAATCGGTCGGGGAAGAGATAGCTGTCAAATTTTTGGTTCCAATGTTTCTCTGGGGAATTTGGTTTTTGAAAAATGTTTAGGTTGGTACCAATGTCTTAAATTGTTTTTAGGTTATGTAGTACTATTTTTAGAATTTCCGGCGGGATGCCGGAAGTAGCGGAAATAGTTTTTAAAATATAATGTTGCTGTCACTTTTAAAGTTTTATTGGAAAAAACTCACCGAAAGGGGTTGCTTACACTTGTAGGGCTTGTAAGCAGTTCAGGATGGCCACTCACACCATCCGTGGGCTTTATAAACGTCGAAAAAACTTGTAATCTCTCGATGCACTTGACACGTCAAAAATACTCAGCATACAGTCTGCACGCTTTAACACACTAGCGGAGAACTTATACCACAGATGGATCCGTAGTATTTTTTGGGAATTTTCTTTGAGTCCATTTAATAAAATTTGACATTTTTCTGAAAATTTGACATTTTCCTGAATTTTTGACATTTTTCTGAAGAGTGACATTTCTCCGAAAATTTGACAATTTTCTGAAGTGACATTACTCCGAAAATTTGACAATTTTCAAACAATTGACATTTTTCTGAAAGGTGACTTTTCTTCGAAAATTTGACGTTTTTTCGAAAATTTGACATTTTTCTGAAAAGTGACATTTTTCCGAAAATTTGACGTTGAATTTTTGACATTTTTCTGAAAAGTGACATTTCCCCAAAATTTGACATTTTTTCGAAAATTTGACATTTTACTGAAGTGACATTACTCTGAAAATTTGACAACTTTCAGACATTTGGCATTTTTCTGAAAGGTGACATTTCTTCGAAAATTTGACGTTTTTTCAAAAATTTGACGTTTTTCTGAAAAGTGACATTTCTCCGAAAATTTGATATTTCTTGGAAATTAAAAAAAAATTTCGTGACTCGTCTTGTAGAAATATTTTTTTGATATCATCATCAGTTCGCCTGTTATAAGAATTTTATGTTTTCATGACGTCATCAGAACGTAGGTGTATTTTTAATTCACTCGTATTCCATCCATCTACAATATTTCCACCTACGTTTCAAACTTTAATTGGATGTTTCTAATTGTTAAATCGATATCTACATCAGTTCGCCCTTTATAAGAATTTTTCTTATTTGTGATGTCATGTGACGTAGGAGTATTATCAATTCATTTGTATTCCGTCCGTCTACAATATTTCCACCCACATTTCAAATTTTAATTGGATGTTTCCAATCGTTAAGTCGATATTTGTACCAGTTCACCTGTTGTAAGAATTTTTCTTCTTTGTGGCGTCCTGTAGACGTAGGTGTATGTTAATTAACTTTTATTCCGCCTACGTTTCAAATTTCATTTCGTTATCTCCAACCGTTAACTCGATATTTGTACCGGTTCTTCTACTGTAAGATTTTTTTCTTATTTGTGATGTCATGTGACGTAGGTGTATTTTGAATTCACTCGTATTCCGTCCATCTACAATATTTTCACCTAAGTTTCAAACAATTGGAGAATTTTTCTTATTTGTGACGTCATGTGGACGTAGGTGTATTATTAATTCACTTATATTCCGTCCGTCCACATTATTTCCACCCACATTTCAAATTTTAATTGGATGTCTCCAATCGTTAAGTCAATATCTGTACCAGTTCGCCTGTTGTAAGAATTTGTCTTATTTGTGACGTCATGTAGATGTAGGTGTATATTAATTCACTTTTATTCCGTCCATTTACAATATTTCCACCTGTGTTTCAAATTTCAATTCAATAACTCCAACCGTTAAGTCGATATCTGTACCAGTTCGTCTGTTGTAATAATTTTTCATTTTTGTGACGCCATGTGACGTAGGTGTATTATTAATTCACTCGTAATTCGTCCGTCTACAATATTTATACCTACGTTTCAAATTTCAGTTCGATATCTTCAACCGTTCCCGAGTTATCAGCCGAAATCACTGAACACCTCTGTCATTATTAGAATATCACCCTGTACATTGCACTGGTTTGAGGACAAAAAACTATAAATTTCACTTGGCGAAGATTTTAAAAATCAGTATCAAATATAATTTGGGTATATGGGAAAATCGAAATTGTGTGTTGAAACTTATATAGCAGCGAAACCATTAATCCTACAGACATTTTTTGACAAAGCAAATTCATCATCATTTTATTGTCTTTCTAAAGATCCCTACTATTTTTTTGGGAAAATCAATATTTATCTAGATATTCGCAAGAGAAGAGAAAAAAAACACGTTTCCTTGGAAAATGTAAATTTCCACTTGTTTCGTTCCTAACGTCCTTATTTTTTGTCTCATGTCAAAAAATAAAAAATATTTTTATGTAGCATTAAATTCTTTACACATTCGTTAGGGCAAAGTATTTTGGCCTAGTGACCGCCATTTAAGAGTTATGGAGGTTTAAAGAGAAAAAATTCGAGATTTTAGACGAATTTCAAAAAAGTCTCCAGTTTGGCCGACCGTATCTCGGTAATTTTTGGAGCAGCATAAAAATCCAAAAAAAGACTTTTAGGTAATTCAATTCTCTACAATTTCGTTAGGTCAAAGTTCCTTGCCGTAGGAGTCGCCGTTTAGAAGTTACGAACGATTTAATGAAAAAAGTGCATGACATCGTCATCTTGGAAGGCCCGCCGGACCCAAACGAAAAGTCCCATTAAAATTTCGAGTGCGGCAAAACGTTCCTGATATTATGTAGTTTTCCTTGGGGAGTTTTTATTTTTGAGCTATCTCTCACAGTTTCCGAGTTACAGATGAAAAACCGTTTTCAGATTTGCGGCATCCAAGGGTAAATTCTGGTCGAAAACACGACATCTAAATTTACCCGTATTTTAAAAAATACGATACCACGACGGCCGTACTATGTAGCGATGGAAAGAGAAAGACTTGTAGTTGATCCGCATCGAATTGCATGTAGAAATTCGAAAATTCAGCTCGGCACGAACGAATCAAAAGTGACATTTTTGCAATTTTTCGTTTGACGTTTCTCGATCGCGAATTTGTGTTAGAAGAGTGAGTTAGATCTTCCATCTCGTTCCGCCGCAAAAATAGAAATAGACAGTCTTTGCGCGTTAATAACTAATTAACCGTAGATAATTAGTCGTTCGGAATGTCGCGTTGAGATGTAGAATTTCACTCTCGTCAGATCAGTACAGTCCCGATTCCGTCAATAGTCTCTAAAAAAAAGCCTTTGCGGCTGCAAATTTGCAAAGAGTAAGAGGTACAGCCCTGTATTATTTTGTGGTATGCGTTCTCTGACACTAGTCTATCGAACGTTAGGTTAGACTATAAAATTTATCTTACACAAGAAGAGTGTTATTTTGTTTTTTAATTTTTTTCACGGAAAACAAATCGAAAAACTGCGTGTGATATATCGTTGAAATCGGAATTTTTACTGTTTTTCAATGGTTCAATTACAAATTGTAAGTAATCATAAAATAAACGACTTGTTGTGCCAAAACGGAACTAAACGTAATCCGATCTCAACCAAAACTTTTTCAGATCTTCTGGAGCACTAAAGAAACCCTCATGCAAAGTTTCGTCCAAATCCGTTTAGTAGCTTCGCCGCTATCGTGCTAACATACATACATACACACATACATACACACAGACATTTTTCAAAAACAACTTTTTTGGGTTCCTGGGACCTCAAAATGTTATCTCAATTTTCGATTTTGGACTAATTGTAGTAACCTCCCACAATTTTATTGTGGGGAAGTTAAAAATATAGAAAAAAATAAAAGCTCTTCAAAAAAATTCTTTCTTCATTGAGAACTGTTAAAAAGTATGTACACTTCATGATTATTATAGTTCATGGATTAAAAAAAAAGTACATCTCAAATCATTTTAATTTAATGGCTTGATGATTTTCTTGATAAATATATATATATATATATATATATATATATATATATATATATATATATATATATATATATATATATATATATATATATATATATATATATATATATATATATATATATATATATATATATATATATATATAACAATCTAAATTTAGTAGGGCTTCGGACAAGTTGGTAAAATTAAAAAATTTGGCGAATTTATACATCAAATTGGCAGCTTCTAAAAACAGAAAAATTTTCCTCTTACAATGCAGAAAGAAAGGAGTAATACCCTCTCATATTATCAACAACACTAGAAATGTAGAAACACTCATCGATGTACACAGTGGACGGACGGGACAACAAGTGAACAATTTTAATAAAAGGTTAAAGGACAAAATACTAAATTTAGAGATCAAAATCACTCATGGTAATCTCAAAGCGTTGGAAAGGTCCCTTGAACAAATTCACATTGATTTACAAAATATTTTACCAAATGATATATTACAACAATTTATCAGAAGACAAACAATCAAATATAACAAAGAATTTCATAGCATTAAAAAAATTAATATTAATAAATTAAAAAATCTTGAACAACAAGTAACGTTTAATATAAAAGTAAAAGAAAATTGGCTTAAGAATCTTTCCAACGTTGAGATCCCTGATGACATCAAAATTTTCTTATCTTTGGGTTTCAAATTCTGTATACCTCCTAATTTTCAAGACATTTCAGCAACAAAAATATTATCAGATATAGAATTTTTAATTTCAAATTTTGACATTAACAAGAAAAACTTATTTAGATCACAAGTCACTAACATCTTAACAAATTTTCTTCATAAACCACATAAACAAAATTCATTTTTTAACAATATTTTCAATAAAAGTAAAAGGTTCCTTAAAGAACATGCAGAGTTGATAATTACTAGGTCAGACAAAGGTAATGTTACCGTTATTATGAATAAAAATGATTATATAGAAAAGTCGCTAGATATACTCAACGATGCAAGTTCTTATAGTAAACTAGAAAGAGACCCTACCTCTACCTTTCAACAAAAAGCTAACAATTTCATTTCTGAACTCAGTGATGAGGAAATGATAAGTGAACACGAGGCTAAAAAATTAAAATTTTATAATGCAGTACCAGCAAAATTCTATGGGTTACCTAAAATTCATAAACCAACACTAACTGTCAGACCTATTATATCTAGCATCGATACACCAAACAGTAATATAGCTCAATTTATTACAAATATTCTTACTTGGTCATACAATAATGACAATGAATACTTTATTAAAGACTCGTTTGCTTTTTCTGAATTCATAAATGAAAAACAATTACCTGATAACCATGTTATAATAAGTTTAGACGTAGTCTCATTATTTAGCAATATTCCGATCGAGTTAGTTAACAAAAGCATAGAAAAAAGATGGAATACGATTAGCACTTATTGTAATATGCCCTATGAAAAATTTATAGAAGCCATTAAATTGATCTTTGATACAACGTACTTTACTTTCGATAATAATTTCTATAAACAAACACTAGGTGCCCCAATGGGAGCTACCGTTTCACCAATAATTGCTCAGTATGTCATGGATGACTTGTTAGATACATGTATCCACAACTCAGTTTTGCATTACCCTTCTTGAAAAAATACGTAGATGATATCATTTGTTCAGTACCAGCAACAGGTATAGATGAAATTCTAAATATTTTCAACAGCTATGATACGCATTTACAATTTACACTAGAAAAGGAAACGAATATGAGAGTACCTTTTCTCGATACACAACTTATACGAAGACCTGATAACACAGTGATACTAGATTGGTATATTAAACCAACTAGTTCAGGCAGGTACCTAAACTATAACTCTCATCACACCGAAAGAATGAAAATCAATCTCGTACTAGCTATGAAAAATAGAATACAAAAAATATCACATTCGTCTTTACGCAATACTAACATTGATAGACTCTACCGTATCTTACTAGATAACTCATATCCTCCACATCTGTTAAAAAAATGGCTTTACAATACAAGAAATAATGACAATCAGAATAACGTTGGTGCAACGGAAGCCACCAATAACAATGATAATATAATCCCAATAACATATGGGTCCATTCCGTTTATAAAAGATCTGTGTCCAAGATTAATTAATGTCTTCAAAAATGAACAAAACATAAAAATTGCACAAAAAAACATCAAAACTTGTCCGAAGCCCTACTAAATTTAGATTGTTCTTTAACTAGTCGGACGTGACTATCCTTCATTATATATATATATATATATATATATATATATATATATATATATATATATATATATATATATATATATATATATATACGCGTAAAATCACTAAGTGGCACCGAAAACTAAATTGACGTTCCCGCACCCAATATTTTCCGCATTTAATGTGAGCAAGTGGCTCCCTATATATTCCCGATATGTATATGCGTTTTGGCACCGTATATATGGTGAAGACACTTTTTCTTTAGATACTCACTCTCTGTAAAAATAGGCCATTGTGTTGCTTGTCTTTTTGAAACGTATCACAGACGTGCGATATCCGTGGTGTAATTGCAGAAATAGAGGAAATAAGATGAGAAATAATTCTCAAAGAATGAATTAAAAATTGTTATTGATGTTGACTCATCATATTCTATATTTTGTTTCAATTGGGGTTTAAAAAATTATTTGAAAAAAAAGACAAGTAGATGAGGTTGATTAAAAAAGAAACAAATTAATTATTTATTATTCAGTGGTGATAAGTCACTTATAAAAACATTTAGAATATCAATTTTAGTTATTGTAAAATACAGTGTGTATTTGTGTATATGACATACCAATAGTAACTGACATTTATTATTGACAGTTCGGCTAATTTTAAAGCATGTCGTACAAAAATAATATAATAATCGTTTCCCTCAAAAATTCTTAAAATCACAAAAATGTATATTACAAAACAATAAGCGAGTAAAATATTAATTTCATATAATAAAAATGTCAATTTATTTACAATCTTTTGATTCTAAGTATTATATTATGAAATAGTGTAATAGGTAGTACGATTTAAAAATATAATTTATTACCTTATTTTGTATGAACTGTTACATACGGTTACCTTATTTTGTATGAACTGTTACATACGGTAACGTTGGATCTCAACGTTAATATATTTTGTTGAATTTGTACAATTGCTTTAAGGGTGGCGGTCTGGCTTAAAAAAATGATTTCGTAATTCAACAAGTTCTCCTATGAACCGATTGAAAAATATTTTGACAGGCTTTTAGAAAATACTTGATAGAATGATACTGGAATATTGAAGTCAACAAAAAAAATATTTTTTTTTTGTTTTTCACGCAAGAAAAAAATGTTTTTCTTTCTTTAGTTTTCAATAGGCTAGTACCATTCTATAAAGTTGCCTATAAAAGCCTATCAAAAAATTATTTTAATCGGTTTAGGAATGTAGGAGAAATTGTCGAATTACGTTCACGGCACCGCTCACCTTAATTACAATAAAAGGTTAACTACGGTTGATTTCGATACTCTACTTGATTTTATTTATGCCTTTTCAGAAAATTATACATATTAATATGCTCTTAGATTTAGTTTGGGTGAAAGTTATAAAGTATATGGAGCTTTAGCTCTTAAATTTGTTAACGCTGCTAAATAGGTTGTTTTCAGAGTTTATCCCATTCTCTTGTCTATAAAAGGGATAAGTGCCGTTATAAATAAATGTTTATATATTATTTTAAACTAGTTACGGTTCAAATGGTCGGTGCATCAAAGTTTTGTCAATTTTCAGTTCATAGACTTATATTATTAACGGGCACTCACATCAAATCATGGGCCTCGGTCCACCCCTGTTTTTATAAGTACACTACCTGTACCCAAATGTTAATTAGTTTAATATTATTGCATTGCGTTTCCTAGTCTATTCGGACCTCTAAGTGGTCGGGCCCTGGTACCACGATACCTACTGGACCTACACACCACCCCCTTCTGCCTTGTTGGGGCCCTGATTATAAAGTATAGTTTAAAGTGAGAAATAATGTAAACAACAATTTGTAGATAGGCCAGACTCCTCCTGCCTGAAAGAACACAATACAGACAGATACTACAATTTTATTACATTATCAGATGGAGCTAGTTCAGGGATGACAATGGCTATGCATTGTCATTATAATATACGTATGGCAATGCGGCAATATAGGTAGAGTAATTGTAGGAATACAGGAAATAGTCAAGTAAAATTCTGAAAAAGTAAGCTAAATAATTGTATGTGATGTTGACACTCATTGTATATATCACGGGAATGTTAATACCTTTCAGTTGAAAAACTCTGAAAAAAATGTAATTAACAAAGATTAGGCACTTCTCAGTAGGGAACGATTCATAACAAACAGGTTATGTTAACGAAAGTAGTTACGGAAGTATAGGCAACGTTTAGATTACGTTAATTATTTTTCAAAAATGAGGCCTCAAGTTTTTACCTTTTTACATATTTTACATATTTACAATTGATTATTTTTATTTATTTGCTTTTATCATGATCAGAGAATATTATTTAGGTATTATGCAAATCACAACTTACACACTTTCTTATTTATTATGAAAATACCTACTTTCTGTATATTGTTGCCCTAATCTGGGCACGCTAATATACTAATAATTCAATACTTTCTCAGTATTAGCTAGAAGATAGTTGTTTTGATTGGTTCTCCAATAATGAGTGTTTGAAGTATTTACCAACTAGTATATTAGCATATTTACATATTTGTTAACGATAACTGTTAATATGAAGGTCAAATTTTAATAAGTGTAGAAAATATGGATTTTATTGCCATGTCGATAGTGAAAAATTGCATTCATTAATACAGCGAGAAACTTTTATCTTTCTAGATAAAGGATGGGGACAAGTTTTTATCGTGAAACTTCTATGGGCGCGTTAGGCATTTTTCAGTAGGAAGTAAAGTACTATAAAATGTTTTTGGTTGCTTGAAGTAGAGATCTTACTTCTACTGTGTGGTCATCGGCACATATTTTTTTTTTGGGTTACTTCCAATTTAGCCGAAGTTTGCAACTTTTTTATATTTAATGGTAACTTTCTTTCGTAATCCGAAGTTCAATTTTCTTTATACTCCTTTTTTCAAATTTAAGAATGGCTGAGTAAAAATAGAATTTAACATCTCAGTAGAAAGAATGCCATGGAAAAAATATATAAGCTGCAAAATTTTAACAAGCTTACCATGGAGTGTACAAAAAACATAAAACTACCTTCTTCAATTCAATATGTCAATTTTAAACTTATATAAAAATTAAAATTTTCAAAAATTATTGAAAATAAGTCTTTTTAAACATTTTTTTAAATAAAAGTCCCATTTTCTTTTCTATTATTTGTTTGTAATATGTGTTTTCCATTTAATTTTATTTAAATAACAGAGAATTATATAAAATTAATGAAAGCTGAATAGTTTCTTAGAAAAAGTGCCTGCAACATAAATGTTTAAAATGAATAAGATTCCAGAAAGGTTCAATGTAATGTTGAAAAGGGACAAAGAGGTAACAAACACGTGTTAATAATAAGACACAAAAGAAGATACTAGAACTTACTTTGACTGAATTTTAAAGTAAATGGACCACTGCACATTTTAAGGAATATATGACACATTTTAAACTAATTAGTTGGCGGGAATTATGGGGTAAAATAATCATTGTGTACCGTGGACCACACGGTAGAAATAAAATTTCTAATTCAAGCACATTACGGTAAAAATATTTTATAGCACATCAAAAAGTTGCCTCTAACCTGCCCTTCATTACATATTTTTTTTACATATTTCGGTACATATTTAAATACCGGTTAACCGGTTATGTTCATTTTTATTTACCGATTTACAGGTTATTAAAATTTCCTGTAAAATTGCATTGTGCATGTTTACAACTTTATTACTTTCTCAAAGCTTCCTTTTAGTAAAACCTAAGTTTATATTTTCTGCAAAAGATTCAAATAATAGAAAAATATGGAGACTTCCCCCATTCAAAATATGTTTTAAAATGACTTATTTTCAACAATTATTAAACAAATTAAACACCTTTCTTTGTTTTTTATCATTAATTTATTATAACCAAACGTTACAAGCGTGTAATTTTCAAACAGTTGATTCACAAATACAAAAATTATTTATAGTTTAATTTTGTGTTTTAATGTTTAAAATTTACATATTAATTTAAAGAAAATGCAGTGATATCATTTTCCAATTTTTTTTGCGCATTCTTCATTTAGAAAATATATTTTTATGACACTTCTTTTCAATGGTTTTTTTTAAGATTTAGAATTTTTTATAAAAATTTAAAATTGGCATACCAATAAATAAAATGCAGAGGTATTATTGTTGAAAACTTTATACCAATCATTATTAGCCAATCGGACACGTTTATTTTGTCATTGTTGCTATGACAACCATAAATTTTTTTGGAAATTTTACTTACCCATGAGCACCTACCTATGTGATTAGTAAGTGGAAATTTCCCTGGTTTGACAGCAATGATTAGACAATGGCGTTTATATTATGAAAAATATCTTTATATTTATTTTGAATTAAATTAGTACAATTCTGGCTTACTATGATTCCTTACATCATTAACTAATTCCAAATGCTTTAAAAATTCCACTTGTACATCTTCTTTCCTCAGAAAATAAAGCACAGAGCCATTTTATGACATATTCCAAGACACTTGTGATTCCATGGCTAACTATTAGCGATTTTTTTAGGGGATATTATTTGTCACCACTTTAAATCACAGCAAATATTATTTCATCTTGATTTCCCTTCACTGTAGTATAAAGATTGTATACGAAATAAATTATTATGACTAATATTAATTCGCTATATTATTTTTATGTGGCTAGAGATTAGGGAATATAAGAAATAAATACACTAAACTTGTTTTAATTTTATTTCACTCTCATTATTCCATATTTTATCTACTATTAAATATTTAATTTTACTAAGATCTGAGGAAACCACATAAAAAAATAAAAACCAAAAAAATTAATATAACACCAGCAGCTGCCTACAACTTCTCATTACACTTGTTGTCACATCTAAAGAAAATTAAAATCATAAAATCGCTGCAGCAAGACAATTACTTCTTTACCTTATTTGGATGGTTAATTTGACTCCACTTAACGGTAATAGTGGAGCGGGAATCGGTATTCCCGCTCAAATGTACCCTCCGCATGACGAATTTTTTTATTACTTCCAAAAGTTGAGGCACCAATATACTGTAAACTTTTCCTTTTATTTGTCTATTTACTGTCCACTTGTATATGAAATGAATTTTGCATTTACATTCCTATTCATGTTAATATTAATAGTTAATTTGAATTAGTACCTACCATTTTTTTTTAACTAGGTATATGGTTTGATGCGAAGTTTTGGCCACAATCCAGTTATTAAGATCATTCGAGGGTTATTAGCTATTTTATTATTTAACTATTAAATAAATGTAAATATAAAAGTAACAAATTTATATAGTACTTAAGTACTTAGTACTTAACTAAATTCATGTAATACTAATATATATTAGCGTGACCGGATTGAGGCACCAATATTCAGAGAGTAGGTAATATCATATTAAATAAAAAAGTGTGTAAGTTGTGATTTGCATAATACCTAAATAATATTTTCTAATCATGATAAAAGAAACTAAATAAAAATATAATTAATTGTAAAAATAAATCAAGAACAGGCTTGTAAATAGTGAATGAATGTTTCTATACCCTACTGATGAGTTCTGAGTTCGAAAAAACTTGTACTTTTCTAGAGTTGAAATAGAATGTAAGGTTCAATAGTTGTTGTGAATGACTGAATTTCAATAAATATAAACATTTTTTTGCTTTAAAATGCTAGGAATCCTATCATGTAATTCAACAATTTGTAAGTATTAGCTAGAAGAGTAGTTGTTTTGATTGGTTCTCTAATAATGAGTGTTTTAAAGTGTTTACTTAAGTAGTATATTAGCGTGACCAGATTAAGGTACCAATATACAAAAAGTAGATAATATCATATAAAATAAAATAGTGTGAATGGCTAAATTTAAATAAATGTTATAAAAATTTTCAATATATTTTTTGCTTCAGAATGCTAGGAATCCTATCGTATAATTCAATATTTCGTTAGTATTAGCTAGAAAAGTAGTTGTTTTGATTAGTTCTTCAATAATGAGTGTTTTAAAGTGTTTACCTAACTAGTGTATATTAGCATGACCAGATTGAGGCACCAATATACACAAAGTAGGTAATTTTATAGTAATAAAAAAATGTGTAAGTTGTGATTTGCATAATACCTAAATATTATCTTCTATTTATGACAAAAGCAAATAAATAAAAATATAACACAGCCACACAAAAAAAAACAAATATTTTCCAAATGTGAAAGACATCTGTCCTTATGTTTTTTGGGCCGCTGATTCCAAATATCACGTCAAAAATATATGTTTCACTGTTCAATTTTTAGCAAATTGACATTTTATCCCTAAATTCGGGGTTAAATGGCCTTTAAAACTAATAGCACGATATGCGTTGAAGTGAAACTTCTGAATCGTTTAAAATGGCTCTTGTCACATTATCCCAATGTTCTATCGTACCACGGAAATTATGGTGGTGTACTCCCCCCCTCCCCTCCCCCCCCAAAAAAAAACTAGTGCAGTGAAACATATATTTTTGAGGTGATATTTGGAATCAGCCTCCCAAAAAACAGACAGATGTCTTTCACCTTTGGAAAATAAAATATTTTTTTGGGTGGCTGTTTAATTAATTTTAATCATGTAATACCTACTTAACTACTACTGAAAATGCAGAGGAAAGATATATGTAGTACGACTTTTTCGGTTTTTAAATTGATTAACCAAACATTTCATACTTTTTAATTCCAGATTTACTTGAGAAGCTTGACCATTTTTTTAAGGTGTCCAAACCAAGACTGAGTTGTTTTTGGGATGCCAGTATTTTAAATATTGTGTATAAATCGAAAGGTATCTAATAGGTTTCTTAGAAATATTTTTCTGTTCCTTATCCAAAACTGCTAAAATTTACGGGGAGACATTTTAAAAAATGTGAATTGTAATTATAAAAGAAATAAAAAAATTTGCAGGTGAACTAAACCTTCTCTCCAAATAGCGCAAAATATTTATTTAAACGACTAAAGATCTAAAAAGATTTTGAAATATCAATCATTTATTATTTAAGTGCGTAGACTCGTAAGGAGGCAATTATTTTTTTATATATATAATTTTACAAATATTTGATGATGGTAAAAAGAGAAACACTTTTTTTCTTCATTTAAACGATTTTTTTGGAATTAGTTTACAATTTTAGAAAGTGAGACCAAAACATTGAGGACTAACTTTAGAGAAGAAGAAATATCAATTTTTTTATTTATAAGACACCAAAACACAAAAATTAACGTATCTCGGCCCCAAATTCAAGTAAATCACATTCTGTTTTTCAGATGTTGGTTTATTCATCTACATTCATAATTCTTGACTGTTTTTGATTTCATAAAAAACCAGACTTATTAAAATTTGTTTATAATTACAACTGTGAAAATTATAAACAAATTCCAAAAAAAATGTTTAAATTAAAAAAAAACATGTTCTTAATTGTGCTGCAAAATACATTAAAACGACTGATATTTAAAAAATGCGCTTCTATGAGTCGGTGCATTTAAACATTAATCAACTGAAATTTCGAAGTCTTTTTTATTTTCAGCTGTTTAAATAAATATTTTGCATTAAAATTAGACATCAATGTTTAGCTCGATAAAAGGGAATACTCCTATTATGATTTGTGTATTATTATTACATTATATTCTTTATATTATTCCAAAAAGACAATTTTAAAAAATATATATTTTTTGTAAATTAACAAATTATCAGATAGTTTATTTGCAAGTTTCATTTATTTCAAATTTTATTGGGAACAATTTGGTATTTTTATTTTTGAGATGCAATTACTAGTATAGGATCGAGAGAGAAATATTTGAATTTCTGGTAGATTTTACTAGCAACACATGTTCATGGTTAACTTTATTTTTAAGAGCATCCCTCTACTTGGATACTGTTGTAATTGTAAAATATTATCTTTGCTAACCTTTTCTGTTGACAATTGAACAGCTTAAAGCATGGCGTAGAAAATGAATTTATGGCTTTATTGGCCCTAAAATTCTCATCTTATGAACTCGTTTATGAAATGAATTTTGCTATTAAATCCCTATTCACATTATTTTCTTATTATACCTATTTCATTTAATCAGATAGGTATATTTTAACAAAAAAAAAAAAAAAAAATTATAATAATCATAATAGAAAAAAAATCGTACAGAAATCCGTTTCATAACAGGTTGAACTCAATTATCGAATGTATGTGTGTGTGTGTGTAGATAGTTTCTTGTAAACAGGATAACTTCTATTAGACTTAAAATAATTATTTCTTTGGCGCGTATGTAAAATAGTGTGGTAAAATACTCCCTGTTGAAATTGGGCCATATCCGCCATACAGGGCGATAACCAGAGGCGTACAAATGATCAGGTTTTACATAAACTGTGTTTCTTATAATTTTAGAAAAATATTACTATACAAAAATATGAAGATATATAGGGTATCAAAACTATATAATATAGTGTGTCTATAAGGTTCGAAAGTACTTTTACGTAGATTGAAGAGTCTATCAATTTAACTTCAAAATGCTATTGAGGTGTTATTAATAATGAAAATTGCATTCGTGTGCTACCGAATGCTAATACATATTAAACATGATGACTGTAGTTAGACTGAAAATTTTTATTTCAAATTTCGAACATTTGTAAGAAATTAGAGCATATCAATCATACAGGGCAAGCATTTCCTCAAAACAATACAAAAAAGAGACTATTAGACGAATGTGAAATTATGCATACAAATTAAAATACATTCAAATAACTTTAAAAACTTAGTTCATTATTACAGTGTAATAAAAGGTTAAATTAAGGTCGATAACGATGCCATACAACCTAATTTTATTTAAGCGCCTTTTATCTACATAAAAACCTATGTATTTTATTTGGTGTAACAAAAAGTTTTGCATTCAATCTAAGTTCCGGACGATATTTGAGTAAACAAAACAATGTTTAAAGTAGAGTATTTCGTCTTTTTTCTTAGCTACCACTGGTTGTATAGGTCATATCACAATAAACAACAAACTAGAATGTTTATTATGAAATTGCGACGAAAACTAGATGTGCCGAACCCTTCTCGTCGATATGTCGAAAAAATTAAGACAATTAAAATCGATAGCCTTTAAACAATTGACGGCGACTTAAGTAATAATGCATACATTTCAACAAAATTTTAGGAAATAACGCTTCTAGTTGAGCTAAATCATCATGGCATAATATTAAGGCGAACGCCTAAAAAAAATAGCTGTCGAAAATTGAATAGTCGATTGTAAATGCATCAAGTCGTACAACATCTTTTTTGTTACAGTGAAGGTTTTTTCATGTACTTTTTATTAGGCTTAATAATCTACATTGTTTTTTGAAATATTTAAAGTCATTTCTTGCTTTTCTTTAAATTATCTTTTTTAAACAAATCAAAACTCTATTCGAAAATTAAAGTTATTATTATGCATCAAAAATATACAAAAAAGAAACAATTTAAAAAATCTTTTTTTTTTCTATGCCCATTGGGAACAGAGATAAAAGATTTTGCTTGCGCGAAAATATGCATTTGTTTAAAATATAGTTTTTTCAATACCACTGAAAATTAGATGAAAAAACCTACATTCTGAAAGAAATATATGTTGTTTTTCTACGACTCGTCCGTCCACTTTAGTCCGGCCATGTAAAACGCGGAGCTTGACGCTCGGAATGCACCCCTCATCGGGACTACTTTTACTCCATGTTTTTTGAGTCGCTGTTCACGAAAATCGGAGTCCCGCGGCTCTAAAAATAGTGCGTCACCCCTAACAATGCCAAAAACCACCCCTTTTGGGAATAATACTGTAAAATAATGTTATGAATGTGCCTATTGTAATGATATTTTGCCAGTTCAGTATGTTCATCTAAATTAAGGACAAATTTTATAGAGGGGGTGAAATTTCCCCTAAATTGACGTAAAATGGAAAAATGATTGAATTTTTTTTTTATTCACTTTTTTATTAAAATTTAGATGAATGGGGATTTTATAATGAAGAAAAGTTTTTTCCAACCCTTCATGGGTGAAAACTACCCCTGCATCGCCTTTAAATTGAACTAACGCTTAGGGGTGAAAAAATTTTGTGGTATTTATTTCGACTGAAGTTTATCAGAAATTACAAGCAAACTACATCTCTACTTAATTTCTAAGCGTTAGTTCAATTTAAAGGCATACAGGGGTAGTTTTCACCCCTGATGGGTTGGAAAAAATTTTCTTCATTATACAATCCCCATTCACCTGAATTTAAGTCAAAAAGTGAATAAAAAAAATTCAATCATTTTTCCAGTTTTCACCCCTTGGGTTGGAAAAAAATTTTCTTCATTATACAATTCCCATTTATCTAAATTTAAATCAAAAAGTGAATAAAAAAAATTCAATCATTTTTTCATTTTACGTCAATTTAGGGGTATTTTCACCCCCTCTGGTTAGCCCTCAGCATAAAATTTATCCTTACTTTAGATGAACATACTGAACTGGCAAAATGTCATTACAATTAGCACATTCATAACATTATTTTACAGTATTATTCCCAAAAGGGGTGGTTTTTGGCATTTTTAGAGCCGCGGGAGCCCGATTTTCGTGATCAGAGACCCAAAAAACATAAAATAAAAGTAGTCCCGATGATGTATTCCGCATTTTACATGGACTACTTGAACAATTGACGATTTAATTTACTACTTTGTTATTCTTTTGTTCATTACACAGGCACACACAAAAAAAGTCGAATGCGAGAAGACCTATGTATTCCCATGCATTTTGACCCGCTGAACAGGAATCAGATGTCCGTTTTGCCCGATTGGCTCTTGCATTTTTGCTGACCTCAAAAAACACCTTAAAAATGCCCAAAACAAGTAAATAAAAAGCTTAAATGAGCTGATCACTATATCTATACGTAATTTGGGGCGCTGAAACTGAATATGAGGTGGGAATTACCAGATCAGTTGGGAATTTTAACATAACCCCAAAAAATGCCTAAAAATCCAAAACAAATAAATTAAAAGCTTAAACCAAGAACTTTAAAACTAACATAACCTAAGGCAAGAGCTAAGAGCTTTAAACCAAGAACTTCAAACTAAGAATTCTCAACCCAACATAACCTGAGACAAGAACTTTAAACCAAAAACTTAAACCTATTATAAATTAAGACAAGACTGTTAAGTTCCTAAGGCAAGAACTATTAAGGTTTAGAGTTCTTGGTTCAGAGTTCTTTGTGTAAAGTTCCTGTCTTAGAATATGTTACATCTAGAGTTCTCGGTTTAAAGTTCTTTGTGTAAAATTCTTGCCTTGTTTTTAGTAAATTCGAGTTCGAAAAAAAATCAACGATAAAATAAAAAATATTTATCTAAAATGTTATAGTATGGATAAAGGTTTTCCATGATACCTTGCATCATATGTTATAAGATGTTGGACAAATGGAAAGAACGTTAAAAAGTAAAATATAAAAATCCAATGATATCGAAGGAGCCTGGAATCCGTGAAGAGTGTTATTTTTTAGCAATACAAATGATTCCGGAATTAATGCTAAAAAAGGGTTAATGGAAACTGATTGTTCCGAAAGTCAAGAAGATGACAGTGAATATGAGTGTTCGATAAGAACTAAAACTCCCAATATTTGGTGAAATGATAAACTTAATAATGTTATTAGAAATTTTGGTCTATCTAATGGTAGGGAAGAATATTTAGCGCCGATTATGGAAAAAGACAATTTAGTATCAAGTGATGTTCGTTCTAGCTCATACAGAAAAAGAGAAAAAGACTTTGGAAAATATTTTACACAAGGAAAAGAACACTTGATGAATATACTTAAACCTTATAATATATAGATTTTAGATAAATATTTTTTATTTTATCGCTGATCTTTTTTCGATTTTTCGGACCCTTGATTTTACTACAAACAAAACAGAAGGAATTCACATTATTTACACAGTTCTGCAAATTTCTTGTAGCCCTATACTCATAGGAAGGCAAGTTTCTTACTTCACTAGAGCTGCGATTGCATGATGACGCCCGCAGTCCCGCTTTCCCAACCTGACCTGCCGCCGATACTGGGGTTTCCCTCCCCTGCATCGTAAACTCTGTCTCTACTTTTGCCATGACGGCATTTTTTTTACCTAGGAACTTAGCCGAAATAAATCGTTGCCCGTGGAGGTGTCCTATTCTCAATAGAAAAAGAAACAAATGGCATATGACAATCAAACAGAATAAAGAAAACTATACAATTCTAAACAGCTCTAAGAAAAAAAAAGTAAAAAATCATCAAGGTAAGTAAATGTTAAGTCCAAACGATATTCCTCTCTCAACAGAGCAAACTTTGAAAAATTTCACTGTTCAGTAATATTTTCCTTAGGATACTTGAAAATTTAAAAGTTACCTATCTCCGCTCACTAGGATTGATGAGAGTATATGCTGAAATGATAGTTCTCTATGAATTTTGCAGATTGCGCTTTAATTCTGACTACTGTATTGTGTTCAGCGCGTGAAAATACGTCGGAAATTATATGTTCAGATATTATGTAGAGCAAAGTCAATTTCGGGCTATGATTCAGTCATTTTTGGGTACGTTTTCATCCTAAATAAGGATTTTACAAGATATTCGATCGTCGCGCATAAATTCTGACCTTGGATTCGGTTTCAGTGCCCCAAATTAGGTATAAATATAGTGATCAGTTCATGTAGGCATTTTATTTACTTGTTTGGAATTTTCGGGCATTTTTTAGGTGTTTTTTTGAGACTATGTTAAAATTTCTAACTGATCGGCCAATTCTGACCTCAGATTCGGTCTCAGTGCCCCAAAATACGCACGGAAATGGTGATCAGCTCATTTAAACCTTTTATTTACTTGTTTGAGGTGTTTCGGGCATTTTTAAGGTTCTTTTGAGGTTAGGAAAAATACAAGAGCCAATCTGGCAAAACGGACATCGAATTCGTATTCAGCAGGTCAAACGTCATGGGAATACATAGGGCCTGCCTTCTCGCACTCGACTTTTTTTGTGTGTGCCGGTGTTATTTTTTGGACTTAAATTTTGACAAGATGATTTATTTAGGTTAGAAATATAATGGAGTAGGAGAGAGTAAAAATATATGCATTATACGTAAGTTATCATCAATTGTTAAAAAATTATCTTGTTTAAATTTTTTTCAACTTAACATATTGACAAAAAAGTTCGGGCTCATCGAGTTTTCTTCGCAATTTCATAACGGATATTCTAGTTTTTATTTATTTTAGTTATTATTCTATATAACTAGAGATGTTTAAAAACTGCAAAAAAAACACAATTTTATACACGGTAGGTATATATAAAAACACTACAAATAAAATATTTACTCATTCCATTATAGATACTCGGTTACAGTATGCAGTTATTTTGAAAAATAAAAAAGTTAATTTGATCACATTTTGCGCTGTAAACTACACAAAGTGATAACGCTTCCATTAATATTAATTTATTATTCAGTCATAATATGTAATGTGGTGTGTGTGTATGTGTGTGTGTGTGTGTGTGTGTGTGTGTGTTTAATAAGAATTAACTGTCTGTTTTTGTGTGTTTGAGAGTTACATAGCATGTGTCGAATTCAGTGGTCTCATTGTTCGGCTATACAGGGTGTCCGATAATACCGGTCTGGTGCCGATTCTACATGCAAAAATATGAAAGAAAATTTATATAAATATGTCAGCTAATGCTTCCTTATTGACCTACAGTCCTTTGAAGATTGAAGCCAAAAACTGGTATTCTGCTATTTTCATTTTTTTTTTCAATTAAATAATGGCAATGAAAATTAATTAATAATGAGCTTATTGTTACTCTACTTGACTTAATTGTTACGTGAAAACTTGAAGCACATCGTGTTTTCTCATTTACTCGATTTTTCTCACAAACGGTTAGTTTTTCGATTAAAATGAAAGAGGACCTTTTTTAATATTTTTAATTAGTGCTGTAGCTCAATTCTGAAACATTTGCGGGCATTGCGGCACTTTTTTTCAAATTTTTGCGGACATAATCTGTATCAGAAGTTTGTTGCCGATATTTTCAGACACCCTGTATAGAATATGAAGAAAGTACAGCTAAAGATTTTTAATTATATTAAAAACAATAAGTAAATAAATCAGCAAATATTAGATATAAATTAAGGGAAGTCATCACATAATTTTTACCTGCCCAGGAATTTGACCTCAATAGGCAGTTCACAGAGTTATAATACGATAAAGGGGTTTGTAGATTTCAAAGCGAGAAATAATGTAAACTACGGTTACTTTATCGACAAATGCATTAAATAAACGATGATTAGGGGGCATTGTCGCATGTACCGTAAATGTAATGTACTGTGATTTCTTTATAATTTTTAATATTCTGTATAATGTCTTATATAATATACCCACGGACAAAATGATCGCATCATTCAAAATTTGTTATGATTTGAAGTTAATTTATTTCTAAACCGTTTGTCCGATTTTAATGATAGTTTCATTGTTTAAAAAAAAGTTGCAAAGTTGTAAGGAAAACGTAACTTTTTTATACTATATCTCCTGTCCTGGACATCAAATGCTTAGAACGACGTCGAAATGTAGTTCCGTGAGTAATTGAAGGTTTTCTTAATTTCTTTCAAATTCGATTTAATTTAAACTACTTAGGTACCCGAAAAATTTATCGGATTTTGTTCCATCTATAATATGATTTAAAATTCACTAGCCGTAGAAACCCTGAGGTGCCAGAAAGTCATTTTAAATATCGGGAATCGAGCGCAAATGCATGGTGCCACTAAGTACGGTTAGACATCAGTGGTTGGCGCGCCCTCTGCAGATTATACGGTTGAACCAAAATCCAGTTTTTATAGAAAAATCGACCAAGTAGCTCCATCTTGATATTTTGTGGGAAGGATGTTATGATGTTTGGATGTTCAAATATGCGATAAAACGTTCTGGCACCTCGATCTGGTGCCAGAACGTATATATAGGTGCCACTCCGTCCATATATATGTGAATTTGGTGCCTGAACGTTCAGTTTTAAATAAATATAAATATATATATATATATATATATATATATATATATATATATATATACAGTGTGTCTCACTTTTCACCACTACACCCCAATATCTCGGCCATTTGTGTATCGATTTAGATCAAATTTGGTATACTTCTTTTGCTTCAGATTGCGATTAAAAAGCTATTTAAATTTTTTTTTTCGAAATTAAATACGCCTACTATGATCAAAATAAATTGGCAAAAATTGGGAATTTATATTAGTGATTGAGATAGGGTTTTTGTTTTTACAGAATCTTGTTCGGCATGACCTAAAACCCCTGTATACCAAATTTCGTTAAAAAATATTCATTCCTTTAAAAAAAATCATATCTAAGATTTCAATAATAATGACCTTACTATTCGAGTTATTTATTGTCGGATAATTACATAACTTGGTAATGGTGTAATAATGACGCTAATTAAGCATTAGGACACATTTTTTATCCAAAACACTATTATGAAATGAATATTTGAAAAATGGTGGCTATTTTTTAAAATACTAGATTCTGTAAAAACAAAAACCCTATCTCAATCGCCATTTTTTCTTATCATAGTAGGCGTATTTAATTTCGAAAAAAAAAATGTTGATATAACTTTTTAATCACAATCTGAAGCAAAAGAAGTATACCAAATTTGATCTAAATCGATCAACAAATGGCCGAGATATTGGGGTGTAGTGAGACACACTGTATATATATATATATATATATATATATATATATATATATATATATATATATATATATATATATATATATATATATATATATATATATATATATATATATATATATATATATATATATATATATATATATATATATATATATATATATATATATATATATATATATATATATGTTATATGCTAAACAAACTGTATTAATCCATTCAAACGTATCTTATCTTATCTAACAAGTAACTTTATATCCTTGTCTCGGTACGTGATATAATTTGATATACCTTATCTAAAGCGATAACAACTTCCTTTTAAAACAAAGCTTTCTCATGTAAAACGCTGGCATAGCATAATTCCGAGAAATGCATGTCCATACGTTGATAGCAGTATGTTATAAATATCACCCAGAGACGCATCTGCAGTCAGTCTACATTTAATCTTTATACCTACAACATTTAACTATTGTAACAAATATATAATCATATAAAATATTTTGTAAAACCAAGAATAAAAGTTTTTAAAAAGTGAACACAGTTCTAAGTGATATAAAAGTGGCGCAGTCGGTAGGATTGGTAATAACGCCTGGAAGAAGAGCCTAACCAACGAAAACCTCCCCGAAGAATAAGGAACACCCCAAAAAGGGCCTAACTTCAGGAAAGGATCGCCGGAACAAGGAGACCTTTGACGACGGGCGGCGGATTCCAATCCCTAAATCAAGAAAGAACCTACAAATGAATATTTATTACGTGTAAGTACTTATTGAATCATCTCGTTTTTAGTGCAAATTTAATTAAAATAATAATCATTTCTTGCGTATTGTCCGTGGAAAGAACAGTTCTGTTGTCCATTGCTATTATAAGTAAAATAAATCTAAGTTTTCAAATTCAAATTAGTTTATGCCAGTAACTACTCGAAATATGGCTCACCAACAACAACAACAAAACCAACAACAGCACGAGCCACAACCTCAACCTCAACCTCAACCAGACGCTGTTGAACCGTATAAATTGAGCGAAATATTTTCAATTATTCCTGAATATGACGGTAATCAAATAAATTTAAATACATTCCTAAATTCATGCAGAACCGCTTATGGCATGTCGATTGGTAACCAGGTGGTACTTTTAACTGTTCATATAAAAAACAAATTAAAAGGCCGTGCAGCTGAACTAGTGAACTCTAGAAATCCCACTCATTGGGAAGAAATTAAGACTCTTTTAGAGAATCATTTTGGTGATAGTAGAGACCTAACCTCCTTGATACAAGACTTGCAAAGAATGCGACAACTTCCCGGTGAATCTCCGCTCACGTTTATTGCGCGCTTACAAACTCACGAAGCAAAAATGCATGCTTCTGTTCATAAACAGCGGTTAACAGCGGCACAAAAACAAGCCCAAACGCAATTAACTGAGGGCATGGTTTTGAACACCCTACTCACGGGACTAGAACCCAAACTTGCGCATGTTGTTAGGGCAAGCGACCCTGAGAATATGCTAAAAGCAATAACGAGAGTTCGAAAAGAACTCCAACTAAATTACTTTGAAACACAAAAAACCAATCGCAACAATAGTGCAATCACTCCCACGCGTAACCAAAACTTCCCCTTACCTGCAAGACATTGTTCATTTTGCAAACGTACGGGACACGTCGCTAATGAATGTCGTCAGAGACAACAAAGTTCTCGACCCCCAAATTTTGGTACTCCCCAAATCTATCCTAGGCCTAATTACTATAATCAAAATCCTGGAAATTCGCAAAATTTCCAACAACAAAGACCTAACTATTATAACCAAAATCCTGGAAGCTCACAAAACTTCCAGCAACAAAGACCACCCGTCATTGCACCAAACCCAAATTTCAATAATGCAAGACCACCTGCGATTCAACCTAACCCTAATTATTATAGACCAAATTCAAATAGAAAAACGCTTCATCTCAATCAAAATACTGAACCCGAAAACCTAGAGCAACAAAATCAAAGTTATTACGTTCACGATAACCCTTACGAAAATATTAACGAGGGATATTATACTGATAATAACCCCTACGCAAGTCCGAACTATTATACAGCTAATACTTCGGAATACGACAACAGCAACGAAGACTATTATACTGCTAATAGTCCCTCCGAAAATTATTACACGGACGAACCCACTTTCGATACAACACCTGTATATAATCGGGATTTTCGATCAGGCCCACATGCCCAGTCGGACCCGCCTTATCACAAAACCGGAGACCCCGAGATGACAGTATTGCAAACCCAATTTGGCAAAATGAACTTGGACAATTTCAACCCGAATCTCAACTTCCCGGAACAACAGTTCCTATAAGCCCCTTATTGTCTGTCAAATCCAAAAATTTGTATTATATCTATGACATTACTAACACGCATAGATTATTAATAGACACGGGCGCAGGACTATCCATATTCAAACCCAAAATTTGTGAAAATTATAGTAGGAGATGTCCGGAAAACATTACGATCCAAGGCATAACTGACCAAAAAATAAATATTAACGAAGCCGTCTTTATCCCGTTTGACAACAATGAACCATTTAAAATTTATGTATGTGATCTTGAC
Source organism: Rutpela maculata (assembly GCA_936432065.2). Classification (NCBI taxonomy): domain Eukaryota; kingdom Metazoa; phylum Arthropoda; class Insecta; order Coleoptera; family Cerambycidae; genus Rutpela; species Rutpela maculata. The sequence continues at coordinate 85,204,021 of OW386290.2, forward strand.
ATAGAATTCGATGGACTCCTAGGGTCTGATTTCTTAGAACATTACAATTGTATAGTGGATATAAAAAACAAAAAACTTGTAACAAATTTCAAAACAATCCCGATCCACAAAGTCACGGACCAGGGTCTGCCAAACATACAAAATTACCCAAATCCAGATAATCGTGATACCACTCGTAATATATCAAATATAATTTCAGTTGAACCACGTATAGAACAAATTACCAAACTTAAATGTCACTTGTCCAATACAGAAGCTATACTGCTAGCTACCGAAGTAGACAAGGTAAGACTACCTAACGCGATAGTTCAGATAGACGATAAAGGTGAATTTATTACCTCTATATTAAACGTAAACGCGGTACCCAAAACCGTTAATTTTTCAAATTTAAAACTAGAACCGATCCAAAATTTCTCACTGAATTATATGGATGAAGAAACCTCCCAAACTTTCGTAGACAGACATTATGAAATAAAAAACCAACTCCGTCTAGACCACCTAAACATGGAGGAAAATGAACTAATAACTCAACTTTGTCTAGAATATGCGGACATTTTTTATCTTGAAGGTGACCAACTAACTTTCACCAATGAAATTAAACACGCGATAGATACCAATGACGCGAAACCAGTATTCACGAAATCGTACCGATACCCTCAGATACACAAAGAAGAAGTCAAAACGCAGGTATCCAAAATGTTAGAACAAAATATTATTCGTCCCTCTAACTCCCCCTGGTCATCTCCAGTGTGGGTTGTCCCTAAGAAACTTGATGCTTCGGGTAAGCCGAAATGGCGTGTGGTTGTAGACTACAGAAAACTCAATGAGTTAACTGTAGGAGACAAATACCCTCTACCCAACATCTCAGATCTCCTGGATCAATTAGGCAAGTGCCAGTACTTCACAACATTGGACTTGGCCTCTGGGTTCCACCAGATCGAGATAGACCCGAAAGACATCCCGAAAAGTGCATTTAGCGTAGACAACGGACACTATGAATTCGTTCGTATGCCCTTCGGCCTTAAAAACGCCCCTTCCACCTTCCAAAGGGTTATGGACAACATCCTCATGGGCATTCAGAACGAGAGATGTCTGGTATATATGGATGATATTATCATATATTCCCCGACAGTTCACGAACACATTTCTCGTCTCACAGAAGTGTTCAAACGCCTTCGAAATGCTAACTTAAAAATCCAACCTGATAAATGCGAGTTCCTTCGTAAAGAAGTCGCATACCTGGGTCACCTCATAACTAAAGAAGGAGTAAAACCAAACCCCGATAAGGTACAGTGCATCCAAAACTTTCCGCAACCCACTAACCAGAAGGAAATCAAATCCTTCCTCGGGTTGGCAGGTTATTATCGCAGATTTATAAGTAATTTCGCGAAACTATCCAAGCCCCTCACCAAATTGTTACAAAAGGATGTCCCTTTTGCTTTCGACTCAGAATGTCACAAATCCTTCGAGGAATTGAAACAAGCCCTCACTTCGACCCCAGTACTTATCTACCCAAACTTCGACGAAACGTTTCTACTCACCACTGATGCAAGCGCGTTCGCCATCGGCGCCGTGCTCTCACAAGGCCCCATTGGCAAAGACTTACCAATAGCTTTCGCCTCAAGGACCCTCTGTAAAGCCGAAACCAAATACTCAACCATAGAGCGTGAACTTTTAGCTATAGTATGGGCCGTGAAACACTTCCGTCCATACATATTTGGTCGGAAATTTAAACTAATAACCGACCATAGGCCTCTAACGTGGCTCTTTTCGATAAAAGACCCCGGAAGCCGTCTAGCACGCTGGCGACTGAAGCTTGAAGAGTACGAATACGAAATCGAATATAAACCCGGCCGCATTAATAAAAATGCAGACGCTCTTTCCCGCATAAAGATAAATCACATTCAAGATTCCTCTAACTTTCAAGCAGAATCAAAACTAGTAACGTACCCCATTCAAAGTCCCTCAACTCCAATAGAACCCGATCCTGATAGTCAGGACACGACAAGCGACACGACGGAAACAAACGAACAAGAAGATGTCCTGAACGAATTCGAAACTTTCGTAAAATTGTATAAAACCAAGTCACTTATCGACTATTCTAAAATTGAATTTTCAAACGGGCAACTCTTGGACAAAACCAACAAAAATATAGTGACCTTTTTCCAACAAAACAATCTCAAAGATTTTCATTATAAAATCCTTGAAGACTTGTTCGAAGAAAACGCAGACTTCCGAGATTTAGAATTAAATAAATTATCGAGTAAGTCGGTGCGACATAGAAACTATTTTATCGTGGCTCTACCATACGACCCCGAAACCGTAATCCAAAATCTATTCATCTCGCTATACAAAGGTCGTGAAGAGTTCGACGACTCCAAAACGTATTGTATCGAAAACAATGTCGAACTTCCTATTCTCGAAATTTTGTCATTTCTTTTATCGGAAAAAGACGTGAAACTTAAAATATGTCAAAACGTTACTAGAACACCCAGTGACGACGAAATCCCAATTATTATCGACCAGCATCATACTGGCAAAGCTCATCTCCACCGCGGAATAAATGAGACTATTCGTCGTATTCGAGAGAAATACAATTGGAAAGGATTGACAAAAGACGTCGAAAATTTCATAAAAACCTGCAAAATCTGCCAAGAAACAAAAATCTGTCGCAAAAATTTAGATAACCCTCTCGTAATTACGGAGACGCCTAAATCCCCTTTTGAACGTATAAACATCGACGTCCTAGAAGTCCCAACGAAAAATTACGCACTTACTATACGCGACGAACTTACAAAATTCACTCAAGCGTATCCTATCAAAGATAAATCAGCAAAATCAATCGCAAACACTCTGCTCGTTTACTTCCAGCACTTCGGAACACCCCTTCGAATTCATTGCGATTATGGCCGAGAATTCGATAACGCCATCCTAAAAGATTTATGTCTCCTCTATGACATCAAAGTAACGCAGTCTAGTGTCGGACACCCCCAATCTAATGGTTCCTTAGAAAGGTTCCACGCTACCTTGTTGGAAATGATCCGAGCACACGTGGCAGAACACCCTGACGAACACCCCTTCAACATATTACCTTACGCGATAATATGCTATAATACCTCTACTAATAAAACTCACGGATTTACACCCTACGAGTTAGTTTTCGGACACACGTCCAGTAGACCACCTGAGACGCTATATAATCAGGAAGAACTAGTCACGAAATACGTCAGAGACTTAAATAATCGCCTGTCTTATTATTATAAAGTCGCGCGCGCCAGAACTGAAACACAAAAACAAAAAGCGAAAGTTCGGTTCGACGCCCACGTTTCAAAGGAAACCCCCGAATATCAGATTGGTCAAAAGGTGTATTTAAAAGAATCCCAAATCACCGATAAGTTACGTAATAAATATAACGGGCCATTTGAGATTTTGGAACTTCACAAAAACTCAGCCACCCTCCTTAACAAAAAAACAAAACAAAAAACTAAAGCTAACTTTGACAGGTTAAAACCATATATTGAAGCCTAAATTGCCTTACAGGTTCACCTTGCTGATCGGAGCAGCCATGTCCCAGTACCAAATAACACCCATCAATAACACCGTCGGAGTCTATTACCACGACGAAACGAGGATAATAATTTCCAATAATAAATGGACTCTGCTAGTCCATAAAAATCTATCAAGCCTCGAAGAAGCGTTTATCAACAACAACAAAATCTTAGAATCAATTGTCAATATATTCACCCCCGATACACGCGAAACAAAAGAATTCCTAGTCAAAGTCAAAACACACGTAACACTCTTAAACCAAGTGTCAAATTCCCTCAAAGTAAAATTTGAAGAAATCTTTGTTAACACCAAACGATTCAAGCGTGGTATATTAAATGGAGCGGGTAGTATATTTAAAGCAATTACCGGCAATCTAGATGCTGAAGATGGACAATTCTTCACAGACAGTATCAATAAATTAAACAAAGATCAACATCAAATAGAAAACCTCCTGAAAAATCAAATATCCGTTACCTCTACCGTCATAAAAACCTTTAACGAAACGGTTCAAAACATGCAAATTAATATAGTAACGTTTAACGAGGATATGAAAAAGATTCAAATCGGATTGCATAAAGTAAATGATAGAGTTGCACTGGTTCAAGCCGAACTAAAATTTATCGAAACATGTGAAAAATTGACTGAAAGTTACTTGTACCTCCAGAGCAACCTTGATGACATTTTGAACGCGATCACATTTGCTCGTCTGAAAATAATACACTCTTCAATTATTTCACCCGAAAGTTTGATTACTGCACTTCAGGAAATCTCTCAAAACTTAGTAAAAAATAATTTACCCCTACCGGTAAAATATTCAGAAATTCCCCAATACTTAGAAATTATCGAACTAGAAGCCTTTCAATCAAAATCAGATCTTGTTTTCGTTCTAAGAATACCACTAGTAGAACAACAACTCTATACCCTGTATCATTTGTATCCTATCCCTATACTAGACAACAGAACTGGCCTTCACCATGTCTTGTCATTCTCACAAAAATTCATTGCGCGTAACGATGATTCACTAATGTACATCCCCGTCAAGGACCTGAGTACATGCAAACAACTAGATTCCCATAAGAAACTATGCTCAGACCTCTACGCCTACCCGATCGACAGCAGTGCAGCATGCGAAGCCCAGCTACTGAAAAACTTCAGAAAAATCCCCGAAAACTGTGTAAGTTCCCTCGTCTATGGACAAGGTTATAACGTTCAGAAACTACAAGGCAATGTGTGGTTAATAATTGTCTCTGAACCCATTCATATCACCATAAACTGTAATAAAATGGACACGAAAATTACCAGTGTTAATAAGAACTCCATATTAAAACTACATCCGGACTGTTACGCGTTTGTCGGTATAACAAAAGTGCAAGCAGAAAGCCGCAATACCATCAACATTACAGACAATTCCCATCCAGTGGTTATACCCTATGACTGTTGTAGTGACATTCCCGAAAAACTCCAGCTACCCAAGTTGGAACCTCTCCAGTTCGATCACCTAAATGTAGAAAATCTAGACATAGCCAACCACAAACTCGAGCAATACTCTAGAGATCTAGACAAACTAATAAACGAGCCGTTTATAACCAAACATTTTTCCTTAAGCATGTATATAGTTATTGGTCTGTCCATCTGTCTCCTAGCCGCCTTCATCGCCTGGAAATGCAGGAAAAGATGCTGTGGTTGTAAGGAATCCAAGGACACCACCCCTAATGAAATGCTGAAAAGAATTGGCACCCTCCTGAGAAGAAGACCTCATCTACCTACAGAAGAGGAAGAAATGACCGATTTTCCCTCAAAAGTCGGTGAATAACACCGACTTTTCAAAAAGAAAGGGAGTTGTTATATGCTAAACAAACTGTATTAATCCATTCAAACGTATAAGTATCTTATCCAACAAGTAACTTTATATCCTTGTCTCGGTACGTGATATAATTTGATATACCTTATCTAAAGCGATAACAACTTCCTTTTAAAACAAAGCTTTCTCATGTAAAACGCTGGCATAGCATAATTCCGAGAAATGCATGTCCATACGTTGATAGCAGTATGTTATAAATATCACCCAGAGACGCATCTGCAGTCAGTCTACATTTAATCTTTATACCTACAACATTTAACTATTGTAACAAATATATAATCATATAAAATATTTTGTAAAACCAAGAATAAAAGTTTTTAAAAAGTGAACACAGTTCTAAGTGATATAAAATATATATATATATATATATATATATATATATATATATATATATATATATATATATATATATATATATATTTGGAGACTGTAACTTGCCGAGAAATTGACCCATTGGTAAAAATAAAATATCACTATTTCGGAAAAAATTTATACTTTTCGAATGTTTAAACACAAATTCGTTTACTTTTATGCATTTTTTCGAAAATATGATTAATCATATCATGATAAGAAATTGCGATTGTCACGATCTTATAACTATGAAAATATCTTTGATTGTTTTGAATATACAATTCTGGAACTTTTCCAATACATTAACAAATGTATAAGGAATTCAATGGATATAGCTGAAATGTGGATAGGTGTATCTGTAATAAATAGAATACAGTAAAGACACGTAAAAATTCATGCGAGCGATTCAGCGGTTATGTGTGGTGTCTGTGTATGCGTACATAATTATATATTTTCCATCCAGACTCACTATTTATCCTCTTAATCGCTACGAAAAATGTTAAAAATGTGTAATCAGAAAGAGAAAAAAGCTTTATTTTACTTGTTACAACTGCTAAGAATTTTTAGAGGTTCCGCAGTATGCATTTAACCGTGCGCTTGGCCGAGCAGAGTGACAAAGTTATTTCACTATTTTTTTCCGGGAAAATCGTGGCTTTAGCGATAAATTTTATTAGAACATTTTTTGTTCAGAAATACGTGGTCTACCCACTTGTATTTTTTGTTTTTTTCTAGCTTGACTTAATTTAAAAACTTTGAAAAAATTGATAAAAAAATTTTTTTTTCGCTTTTTTTTTATGTTCTGCATCCAAGCGGAATGTAAACTTTTCAGGATATTATTCTATACATTTTCACAAACTCATAAGAAAAAATTATTCAGTTTGCAACTTTTTGTGGTTTCACTATAAAATGAAACTGTCGTCTGGGCTAAAAAGAAAACAATATATTTACCTCTTTTGGCCCAAAATAAGATGTTATTATTCTTGTCAATTTTTTCGAAAAATGCTTTTCAAGATATGGCAACTCGAATATTCCTAAAAATGGGCGAGGGGCAATGTAAAAGTTGAAAAAAATATAGAAAAATTCAGGTGAATGTATCATCGAAATGCAAGATTTTTTTTATTTGCAACTTTTCTGTAAAGTGCGTTTGCACCGAATTTTTCCGGAAAAACATGAAAAACTACCCCTGTCTTTGACATTGTAGCATTTTAAAAATATACAATTTAAAAATTTGAAAAAATTCAGACATATACATTGAGGCCTTCTAAACATTTTTTGTTTCTTGGAATTTTTTTTAACTTGCTAATTTTCCGAGTTACAGGCAGTTTTAAGATAAATAATATATATTTTTTGCACATTAAAAAATACATGGAAATTCGAAAAATGAGTGTGTTTTATATATTATTATAAAAAAGTATGAAATCTATATAGTTATACCATTTTTAAAGTTTCAATATAACTTTTAAATTGAAAATGTGAAAAAGTTTTCCGGAAAAATTTATAAAAATGTAGTACATTATTTATCTTGAAAAACTGCCTGTAACTCGGAAAATTAGCAACTTACGAAAAAATTGCAAGAGACGAAAAATATTTAGAAGGCCTCAGTGCATACGTCTGAATTTTTTCAAATTTTTAAATTATATATTTTTAAAGTGCTATAATGTCAAAGATGGCGGTAGTTTTTCATCTTTTTCCGGAAAAACTCTGTGAAAACGCTCTTTACAGAAAAGTTGCAAGTAAAAAAGTCTTGCATTTAGATGAATTGAATTTTTTCAGATTTTTTTTTCAACTTTTACATTTCCCCTCCCCCATTTTTAGGAATATTCGAGTTGTCATATCTCGAAATTCTACAAGTTATGAAACCCGTGATAAAAGGGGTGTTTTCTACCCCTTCCGATCATTTCCTTCTCTAATCTTTATTTTCAACTTTTTTATTAAAGTCATTACAAACACATTGCACAAGGCGTCATCAAAATCCATTAATTAGCACTCAAATTAGAGCTCGAATTAGAGATGTTGGTAATTTTAGCGCTCCGTTGACTGGACTAATAATAGAGATAGAGTTTCGGGAGTCGCGACTTTTTTTTTGGAAATTTCTTCCTCTTTAAGAACCTGTCTTTAAAATTTCTTAAATATTAATAGTTTTCGAGTTTTTGCAAAACGCGAAACTCGTTATTTTTTCAATCTCCATTTGTTTATATCTTTTGAAATTGTTTATGTGCGGGTTTGAAACTTTTACACATTTTTTTAGACGTCATTTATATTTTTACGAGCATTATCAAGAGTTAACACGGCTTTGAACTTTTGAACTAGTCTATTAAGAATGAATGATGGGAGTCAGTCTTACGTAAAACGTTAGATGCATGCACTTTGTTTATCGATATCTAGAATGGTTGGTATAATCACTTGTTCATCAATGTTCTTTAGTAATTGCTTTGAAGCAAGTACATGCTCATAGTCATAGTACAAGATCCGGCATAAGGAATATCTGTTATTCAGATAAGAAATAGTTTTTATGAAAGATAATATGTAGGCTAATAGATCGCGATTAGGTTTCATTGACCCGATGCTGTTTAATTTGAAAAAAATTAATTGATTTTTTCTTTTTTTTTGTCAGGCGAAATCGAAATTTTGTCTTTAAACGTATATAGCAGCGAACCCATTAATCTTACAGGAATTTTTCAAAGAAGCAAATTCATCATCATTTTATAATCTTTCTAATAGATCCCTACCAGTTTTTCTTAGAACCCACGTTTATCTAGATATTCGCAAGAGGTGAGAAAAAAACACGTTTCCTCGGAAAGTCTAAAGGACCCCGGAACAAAACCCATGGAAATGTTGATTCGGTGGAATTGGCTGAAATTTTGGTATATTGTAGTTCAAGTCATGCTGATCAAAAGTTCTTATTACATTAAGCCAATCCTATGGACAGTTTTTGAGATACAGCTTGTCAAAGTTAAGTAATTTGCGTCATTTAGACATTCACGAATTTTTTACTCTTAAACCGTTAACTTTAGCAAAAAACTTCAAGGGGTCGAAATATTTTTGTTCAAGTCGAATAAAGCTCAAGAATTTTTTTCAGAATTTTTTTTTCAATTTTTAGGTTAGGTAAAATATATATATCATAAAAAATTTCTATTGCACTGAGTCGATCCTATGAGTAGTTTTCGCTCCAGGAGTGCTTGAAGGTCCTAATAACGAGGTAACTAGTCCAGTCAACGGAGGGTTTCACCTCTAACTTGAGTGCTACTGAATGGATTTTGATGAAATCTTGTGCAATGTGTTTGTAATGGTGTTAATAAAAAAGTTGGAAAAAAGATTAGAGTAGGAAATGATCGAAAGGGGTAGAAAACACAGGTTTCATAACTTGTAGAATTAGGTCAAAAATGGAAAAGAAAATAATATATTTACCTTTTTTTTGCCCAAAATAAGATGTTTTTACTCTTGTGATTCTTTTCGAAAAATGCTTATTTTTCGAGATATGGCAACTCGAATATTCCTAAAAATGGGGGAGGGGAAACGTAAAAGTTGAAAAAAAAAAATCTGAAAAAATTCAAGTGAATGTATCATCTAAATGCGAGACTTTTTTTAGTTGCAACTTTTCTGTAAAGAGCGTTTTCACAGAGTTTTTCCGGAAAAAGATGAAAAACTACCTCCATCTTTGACATTGTAGCACCTTAATTAATATATAATTTAAAAATTTGAAAAAATTCAGACATATGCACTAAGGCCTTCTAAATATTTTTCGTCTCCTGCAATTTTTTCGTAACTTGCTAATTTTCCGAGTTACAGATAAATGTGTATTACATTTTTATAAATTTTTCCGGAAAACTTTTTCACATTTTCAATTTAAAAGTTATATTGAAACTTTAAAAATGGTATAACTATATAGGTTTCATACTCTTTTATAATAATATATAAAACACACTCATTTTTCGAATTTCCATGTATTTTTTAATGTGCAAAAAGTATATATTATTTATCTTGAAAAACTGCCTGTAACTCGGAAAATTAGCAAGTTAAAAAAAATTCCAAGAAACAAAAAATGTTTAGAAGGCCTCAATGCATACTTCAAATTTTTAAATTGTATATTTTTAAAACGCTACAATGTCAAAGACAGGGGTAGTTTTTCATGTTTTTCCGGAAAAACTCGGTGCAAACGCACTTTACAGAAAAGCTGCAAATAAAAAAAATCTGGCATTTCGATGATACATTCACCTGAATTTTTCCAGATTTTTTTTCAACTTTTACATTTCCCCTCCCCCATTTTTAGGAATATTTGAGTTGCCATATCTCGAAAAGCATTTTTCGAAAAAATTACAAGAATAAAAACGTCTTATTTTGGGCCAAAAGAGGTAAATATATTGTTTTCTTTTTAGCCCAAACGACACAGATCATTTTATAGTGAAACCACAAAAAGTTGCAAACTGAATAATGGCATCGGGTCAATGAAACCTAATCGCGATCTATTAGAGTACATATTATCTTTCATAAAAACTATTTCTTATTTGAATATCAGATGTACAAAAGTACTATAATAAATAAACTTTCATTTATAAAAATATATATTTAAAGTTGAATGTTATTTTATAAGATATAATTCAATGATATGAGAAAAACACTTTACTTTGTTTTCTATCTATTAAATTTACAGTGGAGACAGAAAAGGATAATAAAATCAATTTTTTGGATTTAACCCTAACACACAAAATAAAATACACTTTAATATTTATAGGAAGCCAACTTTCACAGATACAACCATTTCAAACTTTTTACGTAGCCCCAAATCACATAAATTGGCGGCATACAATTCTATGATACATAGAGCTTTGTCATTACCTCTTTCAGAAGAAAATTTAAAAATTGAATTAGACACCATAAAGACAATAGTCATAAATAACGGTTTCCAAAGTAGAACAATAGAAAATTTAATTAATAGAAAACAGTTCAGATTAGCTTGTTTCAGTATATATCCCCATATTAAAAACCGCAGTGACAATAAATATGTGTCCCTTACGTATTATGGCGACGTATCCGACAGAATTGGGAACATTTTGTCAACACATAATTTGAAAGTCAGCTTTAAACCAGCTTTCAAATTATCAAACATGTTGTATAATGCTAAGGATAAAACTGATCCCCTAAAAAAATCAGGAGTTTATAAACTAACGTGTACAGATTGTAATGCCTTGTATATAGGTCAAACTGGTCGTTCATTTGAAATAAGGTATAAAAAACACTTATACTCTTTTAATAGTCAAAACACAGATTCAACTTTCGCAAATCATATTTTAGAAACAAGCCACAATTTTCCTAATATAAACGATCTAAAGATTTTACATGTCCAAGAAAAAGGTTTTAAATTAGATTTACTGGAATCAATAGAAATCTTCAAATCAAACAAAATTTCCGACAATAATCTCTTAAATGACCAGTTGAACCTATATCGGTCCACTCTCTTTGATGTATTCAATTATAATTCCTTGTAAACTTATTTACATAACTTTAATTTTGATGTTTATTGCTATATTGGTAAGTACTGTTAGTACCTGGTTATTTATTTATATGCGCAGCCCTTTGTTAATTCATTCATTTGTAATCAACGTTTGAAAATGGCACGTTAATGTGCCGAAACTGCAGTAACGTGTATGTTACAATAAACTAGTGATAGAAAACAAAGTAAAGTGTTTTTCCCATATCATTATCATAAACTATCACAAAGTAACGGCTTCCACAATTGATTGAGATATAATTCATTTATGGGTACATGTACATTTTCTTGATGTTCTATATTTTTTGTTATTCTTCTTTTTTTATTCTGGTTTTCCATCTCCATAGTTTCGAAAAACCTTATTTGAGGCAAATGAGTTGCTACAGTACACCCCACCGTTAACAAAAAGAACAATTAATCAAGCAAAGTGTCGATGGAAAAACGTACCTTTTTAACATGAGATGGCGGAATATTACATCTGTCAACCAACAAAAAAGCAGGTTTGACTCTGTCAACATTGACAGTCACAACTTTATTATTTTTAACAAAAGTTATTAACTTGTCTGTATAATACAGTAAAAGTCGACCTTCTCTATAGGGGGTGCTCACAAATAATTCCCGGCAAGCTGATTTTTTCACGGTCGATGGAGGGGTGTCTCCCGAGTATCCGACCAAGAAATCACAGTGCACACCCCTCGAGGGGGGGGGGGTGTTGCAATAGGGGTGGTTTCTTATTTTTTGTTTTTTTGAAATTTTCCCTTTCCAGCTTGTACATAGTAATATTCTCTACAACTTTGGTTAATAATTTTTTTTTGTAACTTTGATTTTTGACGGTCCAGCACCCATTATATGGGAACAGGAAATATACAAACAAAAGGCTGAATAGCTGGGTTTTGCAGGGTTGATTGAGAACTGTCTCCTGAGTCTCCAAAATAATGGTTGGAGATTCAGGAGACAGCTCTCAATCAACCCTACAAAAACCAACTATTCAGCCTTTTGTTTGTATATTTCCTGAACCATAATAAATAAATATGGTGAATGTTTTCCCAGATAATGGGCGCTGGACCGTCAAAAATCAAAGTTACAAAAAAATTTTATTAGGCAAAGTTGTAAAGAATATTACTATGTACAAGCTGGAAAAAGAAAATTTCAAAAAAACAAAAAATAAGAAACCACCCCTATTGCAACACCCCCCAAGGGGGGTGTGCACTATGACTTTTTGGTCGGATACTCGGGAGACACCCCTCCATCGACCCTGAAAAAATCATCTTTCCGGGAGAAATTTTTTGAAAAATGATATCTTTATTGGACTAGTACGGGACAAAACTTTAAAAGGACCTTCGTACAGTGGAGTAAAGGTTCGTTTATAACCTTCTTTACGAACAAAAATAAAATTACATTTGGAAATCTCTTAGTTAACAAATGTTTTATAATTAACATGAGGAACTGGAGAAAAAAATTTTAAATTGTGAAAGTAACTTCGTAACTTGTCAATAAATATAGGCATGTTTGGAGTGTCATATGATTTAACGAAAAATTCGCCAGGTAACCGTAGAGTTTGACCGTAAATTAGTTCTGCAGACGAACATTGCAAATCCTCTTTGGGAATTGTCCTGAAAGCTAATAAAACAATTTGAAGTTCGTCCACCCAATGTGATGTATTAGCTCTTGCTGTTAACGCAGCTTTAAGAGAGCGGTGAAAACGTTCCACCATTCCGTTACTTTGCGGGTGAATAGTAGTGGTACTAATTCTATGAAAACCCAAAAATTTAGAGAATTCGCAAAATAATTTTTAATCAAATTGAACTCCCTGGTCCGTTGACACCGTCAAGGGAACACCAAAACGACACACAAAATTCTGAAATAACGAGCGTGCAACAGTCTCTGCAGTAATATCTTTAAGAGGCCATCTAGTAAATCGTTCGATCACTGTTAAAATGTAAGAGTAACCTTTGGATGGAGGTAATGGTCCTACCAAATCTATATGAATATGATCGAACCTGCACTTGGGTATTTCAAATTTTTCAAGGGGGCTTCTTGTGTGACGCGAAATTTTGACAGTTTGACAGCTAACGCAAGTCTTAGCCCATAAATTGCAATCAGTGCTCATTTTGGGCCAGAAATAATTATGCGTTACTAAAGTTCTAGTAGCTTTAATTCCAGGATGAGATAGACCATGAAATATATCAAATATCATTCTTCTATAAACAATCGAAACATATGGGCGTAGTTTCGGAAGAGAAACATCGCACCAAATAAATTCTGTCGAATCTGGGATTTTAATTTTCTCCAAAATAAAAGTATGTTTAGAATTTGTAGACTGATTGGACAATAAGTGTTTAAGGTCAGAGTCTTTTTCTTGTGCTTTATATAATAATCTCAAATCGAAATTAACATTCATTGAAGGGGGTTTTTCGATTTGAATCGGTGAAACAGCATGGGTCAAAAAGGACGTGTCATGAATACGTGATAAGGTATCCGCTATGATATTTTTAGAACCTTTAATATGTTTAATGTCACAAGAAAACTGAGCAATATATTCCAGATGACGTATTTGTCTCGGTGATCTTTCAGTTTTCGTGAATAAAGCATTTATTAAAGGTTTGTGGTCAGTAAAACAGGTAAATTTACGACCTAGTAAATGTTTAAAATGCTTAATAGCAGAAAATAAGGATAAAAGCTCTTTATCAAAAACTGAGTACTTGGCTTCAGCCATGGTGAGTTTACGCGAAAAAAATGCTAAAGGAGTAAACACTTCTTTGCTATCTTGTTGCTCTAGAACTGCGCCCATGGAGATATTCGAACAATCAACTGTAAGTGACAATAATGCTTTATCACTACAACAAGGATGAGCTAAAATAACTGCATCTACTAAAGCTTTTTTAGCTTTTAAGAAACTATCTAAACAGGAAATAGGAAATTCATCAATTTTCGCAATTTTATTATGTGATAAATCTGTACAGAAGGAACGTAAAGGGACCAACATCTCAGTGAAATTAGGTACAAAACGATGATAAAAGTTAATCATACCTATAAAACGTTGTAGTTGTTTAAAAGTCGTTGGTAATGGAAAATTATTAATGACATCAACTCTTTCAGGGGAAGGCAATATACCTTGTGAAGAAATATGATGTCCTAAAAAGGTCAAATCATTAGCTCCGAAAACATACTTAGACGGTTTAATATTTACATCATATTGGCTTAACCTTTCAAAAACAAGTTTTAAATGTTCTAGATGCTGCACATTTGAACTACTTGCTACTAAGATATCGTCTAAATAAACAAATACGAAAAGCAAACCAGAAAGGACTTCGTCCATAAATCTTTGAAAGGTTTGCCCAGCATTTCGCAGGCCGAAAGGCATCCGAGAAAATTCGAATAAACCAAAAGGAGTAGTAATTGCTGTTTTGAAAACATCACTCTCTGCGACTGGTATTTGATGATAAGCTCTAATCAAATCGATCTTTGAGAAGATAGTACATCCATATAATCGAGAGTTAAAATCATGCAGGTGGGGTAAAGGATACCTATCCGGGACAGTAACCATATTTAATTGTCTATAATCCCCGCAGGGGCGCCAGTCATTGGACTCTTTAGGTACTAAATGAAGTGGCGATGAAACGGAAGAAGAAGATGGCTTACAAATACCTAACTCAACCATATTATTAAACTCTACATGAGCTATTTTAAACTTTATATTGTCTTATCTACGTGGGTGTGAAAAAGATAAATGCCCTTCAGTGACAATGTGATGTACAACTGAATGTTTGACAGGCAAATTGTAGTTTGGAGAACTAATTAGGTTAGAAAATTGTAAAAGTAATTCATTGAATTCATTCTTCAAAGGAAATAATTTAAGTGAGTCTGAAGGACTATTGTTAATTAAACAATTTATTGATAAATTAGTAATATTATCAATTAAACATGCTTTTTTAAAATTAACTACTAACCCAAAATGTGATAAAAAATCTTCTCCAATGATCTGGAAAGAAATGTCAGCTATATTAAAAACGAAAGGAAAAATTTTTTGTAAGTTTATGTTGACCTTCAATAACTTTTTCCCATACGTATGTATAGTAGACCCATTAGCCGCGGTCAAAACCATGTCAAAATTTCTCTTTAAATCAGTAAAAGTATTACGTGGTATAACTGACAAATCGGCTCCGGTATCGATTAAAAATTGCATATTGTTTGAGCGATCGTAAATAAAAAGTCGGCGATTATTGACAGATGGGTTAACGTCAGAAGAGTTAACGTCAGATGTCAAAGAATCATTGTCAATCTTTAGCCATTTAGTGCCTTTAAAATTTTTATTATACCTACACTAGGTGCCTTCACATCTAAAAGCCTTATCATTATAAAGTTGATGCCAATAACAAACGGTATTATTTGTAGGATCAAATCTATAAAGAAAATTATCACGAGAATTACTTCGATTAGAAAAACGCGTTCTAGGCCTTGAAATGTTGTTAGTTTTACAACAGTTACAAACTAGTGTGGAGGCAGGAGGAACAGTATGTCTCAGGGCAATTTGATATTGAATTGAATGAAGTTGCGAACTGAAACCTTCTTGACGCTGCAAAACTTGATCGAGAGAACTTTGAAAATTAGTTGTAAAATCTTTGAATGAAGCTACTAAATCTGATATATTAGGAATAGGAGTAGGTTCAGTATTAAACTGAGATACTGAAGCCCGAATCGTATTTTGAGAATATGTAGATGCTAGCATGGAACCTTGACACGACTCCCAAATTTGGTCTGCAATGTCCGTAATGTCCTTAACTTCGGTTTTTCCTGAGGCCGTAAGAGCGATGTTAATAGTTGGAGGTAAGCGCCTTTTCCATAATTGAATAAGAAGCTGTTGGCTTACCATATTGGAGCCTCCCGCCACATTTAACATGGATCGGAAAAGTTCCGAAGGTTTGAGGTCCCCAATATGCGATCCGGAAAGTAGATCATCTAGGCGCTTCTCCTCGCTTGCCGTCAGCCTCGATATTAACGCGCTCTTTAAATTATCATATAAATTATTAACAGGAGGACTTGCAATAATATGGTATACGTTAGTTATGACTTCTAAAGGCAAGGAAGCTACTACCTGGTCATATTTACGTCTGTCATTGACAATTTTTGAGACAGCAAACTGTGACAACCTAAGCAAACCAAATTTCAGGCTTAGAAACCCAGAAAAGGGGCAGCTTGACAAATGTAACATAGTGACTATAGATTATCAATTAAAACATTGTTTTCAGGTACTGACATGATTGATTAATTGTTCTTTCAATCAACGAATGAATATCACAAAACAACTCACTAAAATAAAAGATTCAAAAATAGAGTATCTTCGATTAACTTCTATAAGGTTTAATAATATTGAGGGGTTCTGGGACTATTCCTGAATAAATTATTTGAGTTTCCTCCAATTGATATCTCAGAAAAAGGATCTAGTGATTTTTCTAAATAATATATTTTAATGTATACACTTTTCTTAATCTTCGGAAATATATAGGGTTTAATTTCAATTAAAGTTGCTCCAGTCTCTTTCAAATATTTAAATGCCTTCCATATTATTGCTCGTATTATTCGTATCTTCTTAAAATTTGCGGTTAAAAAATCGGAGTCACCAATTTATAGTACACAAGTACTATAATAAATAAACTTTCATTTATAAAAATATATATTTAAAGTTGGATGTTATTTTATAAGATATAGTTCATTTATGGGTACATGTACATTTTCTTGATGTTCTATATTTTTTGTTATTCTTCTTTTTTATTCTGGTTTTCCATCTCCATAGTTTCGGAAAACCTTATTTGAGGCAAATGAGTTGCTACAAGGGTATTAATTCTTATGCCGGATCTTGTACTATGACTATGAGTATGTACTTGCTTCAAAGCTTCAAAGGAAGTAGTTAGGCTACAGGAATTGCTAAAGAACATTGATGGACAAGTGATTATACCAACCATTCTAGATATCGATAAACAAAGTGCATGCATCTAACGTTTTACGTAAGACTGACTCCCATCATTCATTCTTAATAGACTAGTTCAAAAGTTCAAAGCCGTGTTAATTCTTGATAAAGCTCGTAAAAATATAAATGACGTCTAGAAAAATGTGTAAAAGTTTCAAACCCGCACATAAACAATTTCAAAAGATATAAACAAATGAAGATTGAAAAAATAACGAGTTTCGCGTTTTGCAAATAACTCAAAAACTATTAATATTTAAGAAATTTTAAAGAGAGGTTCTTAAAGAGGAAGAAATTTCCAACAAAAAAGTCGCGACTCCCGAAACTTTATCTCTATTATTAGTTCAGTCAACGGAGCGCTAAAATTACCAAAATCTCTAGTTTGAGTGCTAATTAATGGATTTTGATGAGACCTTGTGCAATGTGTTTGTAATGACTTTAATAAAAAAGTTGAAAAAAAGGCTAGAGTAGGAAATGATCGGAAGGGTTCTGTAACTTGTAGAATTAGGTTAGAAATGAAAAAAAAAACAATATATTTACCCTTTTTTTTGGCCCAAAATAAGATGTTTTTACTCTTGTGAATTTTTCAGAAAAATGCGTATTTTTCGAGATATGACACTTTAAAATTCCTAAAAGTAAGGGAGGGGAAATGTAACAGTTGAAAAAGAAGTCTAAAAAAATTCAGGTGAATGTATCATCGAAATACAAGACATTTTTTATTTGGAACTTTTCTGTAAAGTGCGTTTACAGCAAGTTTTTCCGGAAAAACATGAAAAACTACACCTTCCTTGGAAATTGTAGAACTCTAAAAATATATAATTTAAAAATTTGAAAAAATTCAGACGTATGCACTGAGGCCTTCTAAATATTTTTTGTCTCTTGGAAATTTTTTTACTTGCTAATTTTCCGAGTTACAGGAAACTTTTCACGATAAATAATGTACTTCATTTTTTTTTAAACTTTTTAAAATTTTCAGTTTGAAAATTATATTGAACCTTACTATTAGTCCACTCAGTAAAGTAAAAAATACACCAGAAGCTCGCAAAAAATGTTATCTGAAATTTTCCTTCAGTAACTGTTAGACTGTATACATCACAAAACCACAAAAATCCGTTCTGCGCAACCCCCCCAAAAAACCACCCCTTCGGTGAAAAAAGCCTTATTTTACCGTTGAAAATATAAAAAAATTGCTCATCATAAAAAAGAAAACTTGACCAAACAGAAGTCCTATTGTAATTTTGTTGTATATGCCATGGTTTTCGAGAAAATCGGTATTGAAAAAAAATTCCAAAATTTGTATTTTTAAGGCTAGCGAATTTTCATTTATTTAAATTTTTTGCGGCCTATAGAAAAAATTGAATTGCTCGAAAACTAACAAGCTAGGAAGAAAAATCAAAATGGATTTTAAAGGGGATATAAAATACTCTCTTGTGTTGCCATTTTTGATGGCTATTGATATTTATTAGTATATAAAAATAACAATATAATATAGTTGTCTCTTAATTGTTTGCGCCTCTAAATATTCACAGGCCCATAAAAAAATAACCGACTTTAATATAAGTTATAAATGCATTTTCTTTTAGTTCAAAGTAGTACTTCAATACAGAAAAAGTTAGGGATAAAAATATTCACATTTACAAATTTACCAGCATGTTGAAGTTAGCTAAATTTTGGCCAATATATTCAGCATATTCAATTTTTTGATGATATTTTTTTTAATGCAATGTTTTAACTATTAAATGATTATAAACAATAGTTATATGATATATAAACTCAAAATAAAATTTTTGAGTTAAATTTCAAGATGTTTGGGTCTTTTTTTTTATTTTTACGAAGCAATACAAAATTGACCAAAATTTGACTAGCTTGCTGGTAAATTTGTAAATGTGAATATTTTTATTCCTAACTTTTTTACATTGAAGTAATACCTTGAACTAAAAGATAATGCATTTATAACTTATATTAAAGTCAGTAATTTTTTATGGGCCTGTAAATAGTTAGAGGCGCAAAAAATTAAGAGAACTATATTATATTGTTATTTTCATATACTATTAAATATCAATAGCCATCAAAAATGGCAAGATAAGAGAGTATTTTATATCCCCTTTAGAACACATTTTGATTTTTCTTCCTAGCTTGTTTGGTTTTCGAGCAATTCAATTTTTTCTATAGGCCGCGCGCAAAAAATTTCAAATAAACGAAAATTCGCGCGCATCAAAAATACAAATTTTGGAATTTTTTTCAATAGCGATTTTCTCGAAAGCCATGGCATATACAACAATATTACAATAGGACTTTTTTTAAGAAGTTGGTTAAGCTTTCTTTTTTATGATGAGAAATTTTTTTATATCTTCAACGGTTAACGAGTTATTAGTAAAATAAGGGGTTTTTCACCGAAGAGGTGGTTTTTTTGAGGAGTTTCGCGTCACCCCCAGTTACTGAAGGAAAATCTCAGATAATATTCTTTGTGATGGAAATTATAATTACACAGGCCCACAAAAAAAAAAAGTTGTCTGCGCCGCGGTATTGACCATACCCTATCCCTTGTATTTTGACCCGCTGAACACGAATATATATATATTTAATATTTATATTTATTTGCTATTAAAAGAAAAACCTGACGTGCTGGTGAAAGACTAAGATCAGATTCATGTTCAGCGGCTTAAAATACAAGGGATAGATGTGGTCAGTACCCCCGCGCAGATGACTTTTTTTGTGGAATTGTGCCACACTGAGTGTGGCACAGTGGCAACCAAAAAAAGTGGTCTGCGCGGGGGTACTGACCACACCTATCCCTTGTATTTTGAGCCGCTGAACACGAATCTGACCTTAGTTTTTCCCCTACACGTCCGGTTTTTTTTTTAACAGCAAAAAAAGTCGGGTTGAATCGTGATATTTAATATTTATTTGCTGTTAAAAAAAAACCTGACGTATAGGGAAAAAACTAAGGTCAGATTCGTGTTCAGCGGCACAAAATACAAGGGGTAGGTATGGTCAGTACCCCGGCGCAGACAACTTTTTTTTTTGTGGGCCTGTGTTATTTATTAGACTATATATAGGGTCTAATTATGTCCGGAAGAACATTTGCCTCCTACAAATGCATAGCCACCTGCGGTACCAAAATATACGGAAAAAATCAAAAAATCATATTAGGCATTTTTTTACCGGAAAATTTTGTTAATGAAACTTGTTCAGAATTGTCCAAAATCCCTAAGCCCAAAATTTAATCAAATTAAAAACATTGAAAAATTGAAATTTTCAAAATAATTAAGTATTAAAAAAACTGCAAATTACTTGACAACTACCTAGCAGCTTGGGTTTAATTTCAAACAAAATTGTCATAGTACAGTTTTCTAAATAAAAAACCTATAAAAATGATATTTTTGGACTTGGTCATTATTTTAATCAAAATTTCAATATTTTTAATTTTGATTAAATTTTGAACTTAAGATTCATTAACAAAATTTTCTGATAAAAAATGCCTAATACGATTTTTTTATTTTTTCCGTGTATTTTGGTACCGCAGGTGGCTTTGCATCTGTAGGAGGCGAATGTTTTTCTAGTCATAATTAGATCTTAATTTGTTCTATACTTGAATAAAATTTGATTCAAATCGCACAATAAATAAATATTTTAGAGATATGTTCAGCTTTTAAATGTGTCACTCTGTATATAAATCACGCTAATTTTTCGAATTTTTATTATTTTTTAATGTGCAAAAATGTAGTATATTATTTATCGTGAAAAACTGTCTGTAACTTAGAAAATTGGTAATATAATTTACAAAGAAATTTCAAGAGACAAAAAATATTTTTTCAAATTTTTAAATTACGCATATTTAAAGCGCTGCAATTTCAAAGAAAGGATAGTTTTTCCGGAAAAACTCGGTGGAAACGCACTTTACAGAAAAGTTATAAATAAAAAAAGTCTCGTATTTCGATGATACATTCACCTGAATTTTCTCAGATTTCTTTTTAACTTTTACATTTCCCCTTCACTTTTAGGAATTTTAGAGTGGCCATATCTCGAAAAACATATAAAAGTCATGATTTAGTCACGGTGAAGTAGATTTCGCCGTAAGAGCCATTTCATAACTAGTAGGTAATAATGCAGCCACAAAAATCAAAAAGAGAGCCAAATGAGTTGCGCATGCATTATGGGTTATGGCCATTTGGCTCCAGTTGCGTTTTGATGACCAAGATATGATTCCCCATTTTTGTCACCAATACGTCTTCAGACGTAATAATTCAGTTTTAATAATCGCCACTATAACCAAAGAGCCATCATTTTTAGCTACCGCAACATGATGATGACCAAAATACAACTACTTGTGCTACATGGGTTACTACGTATTAGGTCTATCGTGCTCTGCATAGGTAAGAAATCACAGGGGGAAAATTCTTTGTGTTGTGTTGATGAGTAATTTTTGTCAGCGATATGATGAAACGGCCCCGGCCCTATCTTCATTGAGAGAAGGAATATAGTTAGCAATAAGTGAAGGGAACAATTTTGCAAAATATTAACGCAAAAGGGTGACGCGTTTCACGGGGTGACGAGGGGAATGAAATCCAAAGGACAATTTTTTTGTACCAAAACGCAGCAACAGAAAATTTTGGAAAAATATATGTTGGATAAGTATTGGAGAGGATTCCGTTTTCAGTAGCTGATCATGGGAAAAATATTCATTTTTAGCTCCAACCCCTCGTCATCCTTCTAACGGGCAGAAACCACCAGAAAGCATGCTATCCAGGATTTACGGTTTTTTTTCGGCACATGATCGTTATTCCTGTGCATATCCCTTCATTTTTCACGGAAGAGAAGGTGGTAGCGACCTCGGGGGTTGCTTCAACCCTTCCAAGGGGTATAAAATTCATTGATTATATTTTTATCGTGATCAGCGAAAACGGGGGAGGGCGTATTGATGATCCAAAGTGTAATTAATGAATTTTACACCTCTTGGAATGGTTGAAGCGACTCCCGATCGCTACCACCTTCTCTTTCGTGAAAGATAAAGGAGGAATAATGATTATGTACCGAAAAACCTGTAAATCCGTATATAGCATGCTTTCTGGTGTGTGTGGGGTGGTTTCTGCCCGTTTGAGGAATGAGGAGGGATTGAAGCTAAAAAATGAATATTTTTCTCGTGATCGGCTACCCCGAAAATGAGGGGATACGCGTTTGAACCGAATCATTTGAAAAAAAATGATTCCACCCCTCGGGAGGGTTTAATCAACTCCTGCAGTCTGAATTCCACTTACTCTATAACCCCCTACCATTTTATTTCAAGTATAACCCGTCGATGAACCACTCCCCAGACCCGCTTATATATGAAAACATAAAGGGATCCATAAAAGGGGTGGTTTTTGGCCGTTTCAGTCAAAAACTTCTCCCACCACTTCCATCGTGTTCAGCACCCTCGAAAACGGGAGGGAAAGATATTCTCGTTTTGCACGAAATATTTACACTCTTTCTGCCTTCATTACGCATAGACTACTAGTCTCGAAAGACCACGAACGTGATTTTTTTTCACTCTGACGTAATGTTCCAACCAAGCTGCAAAAAAATATGTTATATGGGGATGAAAGTAGACGCTACAAAAAAATTTTGAATGTGGTGCAACGAGGGGAAGTTACCCTTAAAAATATTTGAAAAGTATGCCGATGTCTTCTCGCCCTTAGCTCTTTCCCAAATTGACCGACAATTTTTTCTGAGAATCCTCTCCAATGCTTGTCCAACATATATTTTTTCCAAAATTTTCGGTTGCTGCGTTTTGGCACAAAAAATTGTTCCTTTGGATTTATCCTCCTCGTCACCCCGTGAAACGCGCCACCCTTTTGCGTTAATATTTTGCAAAATTGTTCCCTTCACTTATTGCTAACTATATTCCTTCTCTCAATGAAGATAGGGCCGGGGGGCGTTTCATCCTTATCCGGCTATGCCCTTTCCTAATAGTCCAATAATTATAAAAATTTCCATCACAAAAAATGTTATCTGAGATTTTCCTTCAGTAACTGTTAGTTCAGCACAAAACCATAAAAATCCGTTCTGGGGGGGGGGGGGTGCCGCAACTTCCCCCCAAAAACCACCTCTTTTGTTAAATAAGCCTAATTTTACTGATAACTCGTTAACCGTTGAAGATATAAAAAAATTGCTCATCGTAAAAAAGAAAGCTTGACTAATTTCCTAAAAAAAAGTATCACTGTAAAAAGTCAAGGTAAATTCACAATGCATTTACATTAAATATTGATGTAAAGATGGACATTTTTACATAAAATCTGTAAATATAATAATTTCGGAAAACATAGTGTAAAAACACTGAAATGTGTATTTTTACATACGTATTACAGAAATAAATGTCATTATACTTATTTATACGTATAAAATTCACATAATTCCTTAAATTGAGAGCTAATTTTACATTAAATAATCATGCTATTTTACAGTACTTCTCCACTTCACTTGTAACTCTACAACCTATATTACTGGCAACAAGTAACCCATTTTAACTACTGGAATTTTATAGTATTCCTTTTTACAGTGTATTGGTAAATTGGCCAAAATTTGGCTAATTTCAACATGCTGGTAAATTTGTAAATGTAAATATTCTTATTCCTAACTTTTTCTGCACTAAAGTACTACCTTGAACTAAAAGATAATGCATTCATAACTTATATTAAAGTCAGTTATTTTTTATGGGCCTCTGAATAGTTAGAGGCGCAAAAAGTTAAGAGATAACTATGTTATATTGTTATTTTTATATACTAATAAATATCAATAGCCATCGAAAATAGCAACACAATAGAGTATTTTATATCCCCTTTAAAATCCATTTTGATTTTTCTTCCTAGCTTGTATGGTTTTCAAGAAATTCAATTTTGTCTATAGGTCGCGCGCAATAAATTTGAAATAAACGAAAATTCGCGCGCATTAAAAATACAAATTTTGGAATTTTTTTCAATATCGATTGATTTTCTCGAAAACCATGGCATGTAGAACGAAATTACAATATGACTTTTTTTAGGAAATTAGCCAGGCTTTCTTTTTATTGTGAGCAATTTTTTTATCAGTAAAATAAGGCTTTTTTCACCGAAGGGGTGGTTTTTTTTTGGGGGGGGGGTTACGACACTCCATCAGAACAGATTTTTGTTGTTTTATGATGTATAACAGTTACTGAAGGAAAATCTCAGATAACATTTTTTACGAGCTTCTGGTGTATTTTTTACTTCGCCGACTGGAGTATAAGGATCCCAAAGGTATTTTATTATTGCTGTAAGTTATAAACATTTCCAAGTAGTATGATGAACCTTCCTTCTTTTTAAGATCCGAACCGTGACTGAGAGGAAGGGATTTGACAAGAAAAGTTTAGCCGAAATTTACAATATTAACTTCCTATTAATATATTTTCTAGTTGTTTTGTTTGAACTCGATCAACATTAACGGTTCCACCTTGTTTACTCGCCATATTACAATAAAAATTATTCCTTGACACAACACACACAGCACTTTCCTTTATGACTCCTTATCTATGCACAGCACAATAGTAATAAAGTAGTCCAATTAATGAATGCCCAAGAGGGGATTGTAGAGGATGGGGGGAGGATTTTGCTCTTCAGGAATGTGTTGGAGGTAGTTAGGAGGTAAAAGTCTCCACACTAGCCCTAGCGCTTCAAGGGAGGGTGTGGAAAGGTCCCTTTTTTTCGATTCTTCGCTTATAACTTGGAAAAGATGAGTCGTACGGAAAAAAGTATTCTATGAAAAATTAAACATAATTAAATTTCCTATAAGAATGTTTATATTCATTTTCTTCCTATGTGTTATAGGTTCCGAGATATTCGCCTTGAGTAAAATTTGATTCAAGTCGGAACAAAATAAAAAAGTTATAAGGATGTCTTTCTTTTAAGTGAGTCACACTGTATATTTAAAGAAATCTCGACAAAATATTACGTTACTAAATACATAGAGTGTTGTAAAATAAAGATTATTTTCTAACTGATTTATTAGGAGACCACGGTGATAGAAAAATTTCAAATACCTAATTAATTTATCAATTAATTATTGATTTTCAGTGGCGAATACCTCGGAAACTATAACACATAGGAAGAAAATAAATATAGATATTCTTGTAGGAAATTTAATTATGTTTAATTTTTCATAGAATGCTTTTTTCCGTACGACTCATCTTTTCCGAGTTATAAGCGAAGAATCGAAAAAGGGGACCTTTCCACACCCTCCCTTGAGGACTTTTAGTATTTTTACCTCCTAACTACCCCCAACACATTCCTGAAGAGGAAAATTCCCCCCCCCCCCATGTTCTCTACAACTCTTTCGTTGACTGGACTATAATACGTGGTAAAAATATAGTTGGTTTATAGACCATTTTAGGATGACGTCACGATGTCGGCGTGGAAGACACACAACTCATTATTTGGTTTTCTAGAGATGGGTACAAGCTGTTATTTTTTAATAACAGGTTTAAACTGCTTCTGCTGTTTTGAAATATCAGTTTAAAAATAACAGATCGCTGAGAAGTACTGGCATTCGCATATCGCAGTGCGCAGTTTGTAGTATGCAAATTTTTCGGTCACGTGAATTTGACACAGCTGTCTGAAGGGCATACAAAACCTCATTTACTGTTTGTTTATTATTGTGTGCACAAGGTTTTCAGAGTGTGTTTCGGGTTTACTTTAGTGTTTCAAGTAAAGTGTTTATATCGACAATAATGTCTCGCTTGTTGTTGTTTTCTCCACGGTCCTTTAAAATAGCAGGAATTCTAAAGAAACTAACGTTGTCTCTTTCTCCTCTATTACCACAATTCACTACTGAACAGAACAAAGGCATTTTCGTAACTATTGCAAATGTTCTCCACGCAAAATGGCGCCAACAACAGCGTGACGTCAACCAAAAATAGTATCTTGGTATCTTGGCTACTGCTATATGTTATTTTCAAACAGAAATAACAGTCTGTTAATGCTATTTACAAATAACAGTTATAAAATAATAGGTTTTGTTAAATAGCAATTCATCTTCAATTGTTTTCATTTTCATTGCATGTTATTGGATGAGGTTTTGTGTGCCCTTCAGACAGCGACGTCAAAATCACGTGACCTAAAATGGTCTATTGGATATTATTATATCACAAAATATTAGGTTAAAACAATAAACGAATTGACGTCAACTGAATTTGGGGGGGAAGCTTACTGTCGCTTCTGGTAATTATCTTTTCTGTGGTAGTGGAATTGTTGGAGATTAAAGAAAGCATTATTAAAAATGTCAACAAATTCAAGAATAATGCTCTGCAAAAGTTTCATTAACGAAGATATGTTATTATTTTTGACAACCTTTGGTTGCCTTCACCTAAAATTATACTCCAAATGCAAATTTCTGAGCTTGGGAATAAAATGAATAAACTAGTTGCCAAACTATTAAGAGATATTTTTTCTAAAGAATATTATCATTATATTATCAACATGTTGGGTTTAAACAAATTTTTTGTCTTGTTTAAAAAAAGGATAGATTTTTGAAATGATTTGAAATGAAACTGTCAATACAATATATTTTCAACATACCTCAAGAAGATCCTTCAATTTTTTTGTGTTTTAATTGCATTAGATAACATTGTAATATTTTTGCTTGTCATTAAGAACTACTTATAGCAATATAAATTACAACCGTTTTGTAATTCGTTTAATAAAAGGTACCTATTACCAGTTGACGCTCCTAAACATTTTCAATCGGTTTTATTTAAACCAAGCTAGATGCTCCTAAACATTCATCATTTTGTCCAGATAAACTAGGAGAATTACCTTTGGAACTACCGTAAACTTTAGTTGAATAACCTGAATCGTTATTAGTATCTCTATCAACAGTATCTTGCACATGTGTGCTTTCATAATTCATATCTAACATTCTAGAAGTCCCTTCTGGTGTACTTTTACCATCGTATATTTTAGAACTATCTAAAACTCTCAATCTTGCCAATCTTGTATTTAAATTACGCTCGTAATATTTATTAGGATTTGGTGCATCATTTCTGTAACACTGCATTTTATAAGATGACTCCACAAATTTAATTTCCGGTTGAAATCTTGGATCGTGTTTGCTTGTACCTGGTTGATTGTATTTTCCGTAAGTTTCATTGTACCTTATATTAGATTCTTGAATTTTTACTATCGGCTCAATATATCTGGTGTTAGAGTCGACCAAAACTGTATTAACTATAGTCGGACTATAAACACCAATTCTGCTTCTTGGTGGAGCATCATTAGGAACGTTTTCATAATTTGGCATTGAAAGAGGTACTGACACCAAGTTAGAATTCCCCATAGTTCCTTGTTGGGTTATCCTCAGAGGGCTATCTTCATCATCACTACTCTCACTATTATTTTCATTGTCGTTGTATGTAGTTTGTTGTTGTATTCTAGCTACTAATTCTTTAACGGATGGCCTTTGTTCTTCAGGAGAGTCCAGTTCGTCCATGCTCCTAAAAAATTGATTAATTGTCAACTATATAGATATTTCAATTAATGATAACGTAAATACAACAATATCATCAGTTCAATACTATGACTTAGAACTTATTATGAACAAAGTTATAAGGATACTGACAGTGAAAAAAAAATATGCAACTTTTTTCAGAGCCTTTCATTCTCTCTATAATATATGACAGAAGTATCTTGTACATTGTTTATTTTTTAGTAAATTGTCTTAAAATTTCTTTACACAAGATGAATTTGAAATACATGTTCAATTCTTTCCTCCAATTATTCAATCGCACCTGTAGGGTGAGAATGTTATAACCCAGAAAAATCAGTATAAATCGATACAGGAAAAAAATTAACGTTTCTCATCTCAAGAGACGCCTGACAGCAGGTCAAGGTAGATTCTTTGGAAACAATGCTGAAAACTGACGTTCATTTTTAACATTTCCGACGACGTATGGCACTAAAGGCAAAAAGTTCGAAAGTACGACGAACCTTGACTTGGTAACAGTACATTTGTCATCTGTTACAATAACAGATAACTAAATTTTAGTAAACGTCTTTTAACCTCCCCACAATAAAATTGTGGGAGGTTACTACATTTAGTCCAAAATCAAAAATTGAGATAATATCAATCCTTTCGTTTTGAGGTCCCAGAAACCCAAAAAAGTGGTTTTTAAAAAATGTCTGTGTGTGTGCCTGTGTGTATGCATGTTAGCACGATAGCGGTGAAGCTACTAAACGGATTTGGATAAAACTTTGCATGAGGGTTTCTTTAGTGCTTCAGAAGATCTGAAAAGGTTTTGGTTGAGATCGGATTACGTTTAGTGCCGTTTTGGCACAAGTTGTTTATTTTATGATTACTTACAATTTGTAATCGAACCATTGAAAAGCAGTAAAAATTCCAATTTCAGCGATATATCGATTTCGTTTCCGTTAAAAAAATTAAAAAGAATTCGTTATATGTGCACACATGACAGCATCCAAAAAATATTATTGGTATTATTGTTAGGGGAAAATGTATTCTGCCATCTGTCAAAAATATTTGGATTGGTAACCTTTGTGAATGTTGATTTATAGGTTATGATACGTGATGTCACAGCTAACCTGAAAAATATATATTGCTTAAGATTTAAGAATATTACGTAGCTATTATTAAAATTTCTGTCTAGTTCCCGTACTTTCAACTAAAATCTAGTACAGTGTAATATTTATGAAGTTTTAAATACTTTGTCCTAATAAAATAGGACTCTTTTTGTAGGTTGGAAATCTAACCTGTAATTAGCTGTCTATTTTTATTAATCAACAATTAGGCAATCCAAACCACGTGACTTCCAACTTTGCGTTGCGGTCAAACATTTGTTGACAGTAGTTAAACGTTTGTCAAAACAGTTTGTGCTTTCCGTCGGCCTGGCTAAGTATCTTGAAATTTTAACAATATAGTGTTTTTTGTGGATTGTGGCAAGGCGTTTTTGATTGTTTTCAAGTAATAAACTTTATTTAATTATGCAAAGTGAGTATTTTAAGAAGTTGGTGTTGAAAAATCAAGATGGAAAATCGAGATGTAAAAACGATGGAAGGTGTTAGATCATCCCTTTTAATCGCGGCTATCCATCTTTGACGTCGTTTTCTCGACAGATCATTTATATGAGGGAAATATTTAGAATTCACGACGGTAAAAACTAACCTTGTCATGATTTCCACGATGTCCACAACCCACTACTATGCACATATCAGGCATTTTTTCCAATAATTAGAGCAAGTAATATTATCAAGAAAAAATCTAATAAGGCACATTAAACAATTATTTACAAAAAACTCCTATTAAAAACCTTTAAAACGCAAAAACTACATGAAAAATGCTGCACTGGTCACAAATCAACCCAAATATTTTTGACAATGTCAAGACTCATTTTAGTTGGTTTTTTAAAGGTAATAATTGTTCATAGCCGTGTTCGGATATTACGTCTGATTGAAGGGACGCGAGATAAAATTGTGATTTGTGACAAAGACTTTTTAAAAACACCAATAAACTTTTTATTTGAACACCTTTTTATTTTTCTACAAGTTCGATGTTGATACAGTGGTTGACAAACTAGATCTGGTCTCAATTTGAAGATAACCTATATTTATAAGCTTGCTTATCGCAATTGCTGAGTTTGCATATTCAGCATTTTATTTAGGTTATCTCCAATAGTAACAATTATAACTCCTCCGGCCTTAGAGTAAAATTATCCCTGTAGGGGTGATTTTTCGTTAAACAATTATAATCTCATTGGTAGGGGGAGTTTTATATTGTTTTTGTTTTACAATAAATTTCTTAAATATTTTGACATAAACAATATGCAATATTAAACATAATAATTGTAGAAATATTGTAGTTTTTATTATTTTTAAAATGTAATAGTTTTTTAAGTTGGCCTAAAAAAAAGGCAGTTACTAGGGAGAAATAATAAATAATGGTTGTTAAAAATGTTATGTCAAAGATAATATAAAATAAATATGTTTCTATACGAAGTCTATGAGTCTATATATTTGATTGATTGATTTGATTGATTTACCAGCGTGCGGTAGGCATTGCTGCCACTCCCAGGTTTTACAGCTGGGCCTGCTACGTCCACGCTGGGTTGGACTAAGGTCATGCTTGTTGCCAGCAGCGAGAGCCACATGGCGCATGGTAAAGGAATGTGGGATAGGAGGTGTAGGTATTTGTGAGATGCGTTACCGCATTGTGTCGTGAGGGAGCGTTTAAGCTCCCTTTTTTGTGTTTTTGGTTCTGGACTTCTGCCTCTTCTGAGTCTTCTTGTGAAATATGTATTGTTTCGTGATATTGAGTGTTTATGTTCCTCTTTTTGTATTTCTGCTTCTTCATCTTCTGATTTCTCTGTCTCTGATTTTGGTAGAGCATATATCGGGGTGATTTCTTTGTGGAATTCATTTTTCACCACGCTTTTCTTTCTCAGTTACCTCTGCCCATCCTATTAGGATGTGATCTGAACTTACGTTCCTAGATTCAGTATTCGGTTTATTTTTCTTGTGTGTAGATACCATTTCCTTGGGAAAAAACATAAAAACGTTTAAGCCTTGCTCTGGTGATGAGTTCTTTGTCCTTTTGGCTCCATAGTGCATTAATTCGTTGTTTATTTTGCCTGTTCCACATGCAGCATTTCTTCTTGCTTAACCGTGTTTTCTAGCAATTGTTCCTTGGATAGTGGCTTATTAAAGGGCCTTCTTGTATTAATTTGATTTGTTCATTTTTTGCTTTTTCTTCTTTCTCCAGTTTATCTCCACTGTTACAAAGGTATACCTCTTCTCGTGTATGTGTTATCATTTCATATCTCTCCCGCTTTAACGGCCCTGACTCGTTCCCCCAGTTCTGTGCCTACCAGGATGTGTTCTTTCATTCCTCCGTTCTGTATTTGATTCATCATTCTTGTGTAGAGATACCATTTCCTGGGAAAGTCTGTGCATTTCCATTGAACTGCAAGAGATTCAGCCCCCGGCGTATTATACCAATAGTACTCCACTGATCAGGTTGTTCATTTATTACCCAAGTTACCGCTTGTTTATCTAAGGAGCCCTGTTTATCTTAAGGAATAACATGGCCATACTTCAACAATCTATTTGCCTTGCTATAAATTTATGGTAAGAGCAGTCCACATTTTCAAGGTTTTGGATGTATAATCACTTCTCAGATTTTCTAAGAAAGTCGTTTGAATCAGCCTCTCAGCAGTTTATTACATCATTTATTACGCAATGAATATGTAACACCACAAAACACACTCTTTTTTAATACAAATACAGATATGAAATTAATCACTACAACAGAATCGCTTATCACACGTCCTAAGATGTGTATTATTCCTCAAACTTATCACTCACTTGAAACCTTAAATTTATATCTTTTTTTACACTTTGTACCCAATTTTTATTATATTTAAATTGATTTAATTTGGCGCGGTGTACTGTTACCCTAATGGTACTCTCCTGGTTGAGTCATATGTATTTTTGCTGCAAGAGAATTGTTTATAAATTCGTTTGAATATTTTTAATAATTATGCAAAACCTCACTTGAAAATTTAACTAAGGAATTTATATTATGACCATTCTTTAAGAAGTATGCATTCACTACTGATTATCACGGGTTCAATTTATATCAATTTCGCTCGAATATTTCTAATAATCATGAAAAGAGAGTTGAAGGTTTACATAAGAAATTTATATGACCATAGTTTACGAAAATACGTTATTGATTATTTCGGGCACAACTTAAATTAAATTCGTTTGAACAGATTTTAATAATAATTTATTGCCCTCCCATAAATTGTCGACAGCTGTTGACTTTTCAAGGGTCTGATGAACCTAAACACTTATCGGTGGTTTATTTATGTTTCATATAAATATTCAAGAAGTCATATTACAGTCCGCTGAAGAAGTTACATTGGTCCATCGACCCGATGAGATAACAAAATCCAAAGAAAGTAAGTCGAATAGTGTTTACCGTATGCTAGCAGACCAGTGATCAAAGTTGACACAGCAAGGAAAATACTTACGTCAAGGTGATAGATATCAAATCCACTACGATTCTAAATATTACAGAAGGGTGCAGTGACTAGCACATATATAAGAAGGTATAAATTATCATATATAATTCATCATAACAGAGTTTGTAGAACATGGCTGAGGAATTAACTAATATGAAAAAGAAGCGAGGTAACATAAAAGCTAAGCTTACAATATTTGGTAAATATGTTACAAAATGTCAAAACGAATATGAAGCTAATAAGAAGTTAAGCGTTACTCAGATATGCGAGCTAAGTCAACGTACAATAATAAGGGCAGAACAAATCTTACCAATTTATGATGAATGTCAAAATATGATCGAGTTAACAGTAGGCGATCTGATATGTAGAAAGAGAGGTATTTGAAGATTCTTTTCATAAAACTATATCTATAGCAAAAACAATTTTATCTAATGTTGAAAGAGTTGACGATACGAATTTTGATAATGTGTCAACTCACAGTCATTCTAGTAACCAGTCAATTGTTGACGGTGCGTGTAGAGGTATAAAGTTACCTACGATACAGCTACCCAAGTTTGACGGTTCGTACTATGCTTGGCTTGAGTTTAGAGACATTTTTGAATTGTTAATTCATGAAAACAAACAAATAAACAATATCCAAAAATTCCATTATTTAAAATCTGCCTTGTTTGGAGGCGCGGCACAGGTTATTAAGTCACTAGAATTTACTACAGCTAATTATAAAATTGCCTGGGACCTTTTACAGGACAGATATAACAACAATAGGCTATTAGTATAAAATCACATTAAAGCGGTTTTTAATCTCGAGACTATACAAAAAGAATCGTCTGTAAACATAAGAAATTTAATTGATAACTTTTCAAAACATCTACGCGTTCTAGAGCAATTAAAACAACCAACTCAACACTGGGATGCATTGATAATTTTCATTATTTCTAATAAGCTAGATTCACAAACTTTCCGCGAGTGGGAAGAATTTCGATCTGGAAACGATATGCCCACTTTACATGACTTGAAAGAGTTCTTAAAAAACAGAGCAGATTTATTAGAGTCAATAGAAGCGAATACGAGTAATTCTGACAGACGTTTTTCAAAAAAAGAAAGTTTTAGTAAAACTTTGTATACTGGGAATGCCACAAGATTTAATGCAAAGTGTTATTATTGTAAAGGTGAGCATTATTTATACAATTGTGAAAAATTTATTGATTTGCCTGTATTAAAAAGAATAGAATTTAGTAAAACTAATCGACTTTGTATAAATTGTTTAAAAGGTGTCCATAATAGTAAACAATGTCGTTTTGGTGGCTGCCGCACGTGCAACGCTAAGCACAATTCTCTCCTTCACGATGATAGGCGCGGAGATCATGAAGGTTTCCGTTCTAATATCACATCAGGATCATCTCAGTCTAATGAAAGCGCAACCTGCCAAGTTAATGAAGAAGTGTCAAAAGAAAGCAATGTGATCAACAATGCAATAATTTCGAGTCATGTATTAACCCAAAATGTTTTATTATCCACGGTAAAGGTATATGTAACTGATTCTAATGGTTATCAACACGTGGCTAGAGCGTTATTAGATAATGGATCGCAATCCAGTTTTATGACAAGTGAACTATGTAATAAATTAAGTTTAAGAAAACTGGACGTGAAGTTAGAAATATCTGGTATTAACAAGACTATATCTAATATTTATCATAAATGCCTTGTTAACATAAAGTCAATCAATAGTGAATACAAAGCGAATGTTAACTGTTTTGTAATTCCCGAAATTACAGGAAATATTCCGAATAATAAATTTGAACACCACAGACTAAATATTCCTCAGAATATTAAATTTGCCGATCCTGAGTTTTACTTGCCAAGCAAAATAGATTTATTACTAGGTGCTGATATTTTTTGGCATCTATTATGTGTAGGCCAAATCAATTTAGGTTTGAACAATCCAATTTTACAAAAAACTAGATTTGGGTGGATTGTGTCAGGGCCAATCAATATGATTACTAACAAAATTAGTTGCAACGTTAGTCAAATTCAAGACATTCAAGACCAGTTAATGAAATTTTGGCAACTCGAGGAATGTTCAGTACAGGTTCCGCGTTCGATTGAGGAGAATGCATGTGAAAAACATTTTTTGGAAAGTTTCACTCGTGACAAAGACGGACGATTCGTGGTGTCGATACCTTTCAAAGAAAGTTTAAATAAGTTAGGTGATTCAAAACAACAGGCTATGAGGCGATTTCTAAGTTTGGAAAAGAAATTACAACTGAAAGAGAGTGTACGTGCTGATTATGCGTCATTTTTGAATGAATATGAGGAAATGGGTCATATGACTAAAATTAAAGAAGATTCAAATACTGAATTAAGCTATTACATGCCACATCACGCAGTTCTACGCGAAACTAGTTTAACTACAAAATTGCGCGTGGTGTTTGATGCATCGGCTTCCACTACCACAGGTATATCATTAAATGATTTACAAATGGTTGGGCCAACTATTCAGAGTGATTTGGTGTCATTACTAATTCGTTTCCGAAAGCACAACGTTGTGCTAGCTGCAGATATCGCTAAAATGTACAGGCAGGTTCTCATTAAGCCTGAGCAACGGTTTTTACAAAGAATAATTTGGAGAGCCGATCCAAGCGATGAAATTAAAATATTCAAACTAAACACGGTTACATATGGGACAACCTCGGCACCTTATCTTGCGTTTAGATGTCTCGTGCAACTAGCCATTGAGAATCGATCGGTAAGTCCAGAAGTTTCAAAAATAATAGAAAATGATTTCTATGTAGACGATCTACTTAGTAGCGCCGAGAGTATTGAGAAAGCTATGACTATTCGAGATGAAATTTCAAAAATTCTAGCCGAAAGTGGTTTTCAACTCAGAAAATGGCGGTCAAACAATATTAATGTTATAAAAGATTTTGATAACCAGGATTCTAGTGAACAATTAGAGTTTTTCTTAAGTAAGGATTCTAATTGTAAGACTTTAGGTTTGCTTTGGTTCTGCGAATCAGATTATCTAACATATGCAATCAATGTAAATGACCGAGAGCCAATTAAGAAAAGATCAATTTTATCTTGCGTGGCACAAGTTTTTGATCCGCTTGGACTAGTTAGTCCTTGTATTATTCAAGCTAAAATGTTACTGCAAAAATTATGGGCCGAAAAACTAAGTTGGGACGAATCCCTACCTAGCGATTTAGACACAAGTTGGCGAAAATTTAAAAATGAGTTGTCTGTTTTAAATGATTTAAAAATCCGTCGAAAAATTGTGTGCGACAACGCGATAAAAATAGAATTGCACGATTTTTCTGATGCGGCGAATCACGCCTACGGTGCATGTATCTATATAAGATCCACAAACGATAAAAACGAAAACTTTGTTCATTTATTATTCGCGAAATCAAAGGTAGCACCACTAAAACCGACTACTATTCCAAGGCTAGAACTTTCAGCTGCTTTGATTTTGGCTAGAATGATTACTAAAGTGATGAATGCTATTCAAATAAATTTTGAAAAATGTGTGCTATGGTCGGATTCTACAGTGGTATTAGGTTGGTTACGTACTCCAGTAAATTTGCTAAAACCATTTGTAAACAACAGAGTTGCGGAAATTCAAGAACTCACAAATTCGTATATTTGGCGGCATATCCCGACCAAAGATAATCCTGCCGACCTAGTTTCTAGAGGTGTAAATCCTAAAGATATTTTAAAAAATGAATTATGGTGGTTTGGTCCAAAATTTTTGCTTCAAGATGAAAGCGATTGGCCAAATTTGACTTATAATTATGAATAATTACCTGAAATGAAAGAAAACATTAATACATTTACAGCTGTTCAAAATACAGAATTATTTCCATATGACAGATTTTCCAATTTGACAAGGTTAAAACGTGCCTTTGCATATGTCATAAGATTTATTAATAATTGTAAAATGTCAAATGTGTCACGCCAGCTTGTAAGTTTAGGTGTTGTTGAAATTAACAATTCATTCAACCTCTTAATTAAACTTGTTCAACGGGAATCTTTTGCGAAAGAATACGATGAGTTATCAAGTAAAGGCTCACTTAGTAAAGGTAGCAGCAATATTCTAAGTTTAAACCCGTTTATGGGTGCAGATGGTATAATTCTTGTAGGAAGACGACTAGAAAATTCAAATTTTCCATTTAATAAAAAACACCCGATTCTGTTGTCATGCAAGCATCACTTGACCAAATTAATTTTTGAATTTGAGCATAAGCGTCTTTTACATGCTGGGCCACAATTGTTATTATCCCATATTAGAGAAAATTTTTGGCCTATTTCTGGGCGTAACTTTTCAAAGAAGATTGTGAAAAACTGCGTTAGATGTTCAAGGTTCAATGCTAATTGTTTTCAGCCTATAATGGGAAATTTACCTGCATCTCGCCTCCAGCCGGGGCCTCCTTTTGAGGTGACCGGGATTGATTATGCGGGACCTTTTTAAATCAAAGATAAAAGAGGACGCGGCTGTAAAAAGGTTAAATGTTGGATATCTTTATTTATTTGTTTTTCTACGAGAGCAATTCATTTGGAATTAGTAAGTGAATTAACTACAGAAGCGTTTTTACAAGCTTTAAAAAGGTTTATATCACGTCGAGGTAGGCCGACTCACATTTACTCGGATAACGGTACAAATTTTGTAGGGGCTAAAAACGAACTTCAAGCTTTGGGTAGTTGTCTTATTAATAGCTCAAAGGCTATTGTAAATGCTGCCGTAGCTGAGGGTATTCAATGGCATTTTATACCCCCTTATGCACCTAACTTCGGAGGAATTTGGGAGGCCGGAGTCAAAAGTACCAAATACCATTTACGAAGAGTTGTAGGAGATGCTGCCTTAGTATTCGAAGATTTTTACACGCTCTTAGTACAGATCGAAGCGATACTTAACTCACGCCCTCTTTTTCCTCTGTCGGCCGATCCTAACGATCTGCAACCGTTAACCCCAGCTCATTTCCTGATAGGAAGATCGATCATTGCTATACCCGATCCTGATTTAAAACAAGTCCCAGAAAATAGACTTTCTCGATACCAGAGAATATTACAACTTCAACAACACTTCTGGGAACGA
Organism: Rutpela maculata; assembly: GCA_936432065.2. Lineage (NCBI taxonomy): Eukaryota > Metazoa > Arthropoda > Insecta > Coleoptera > Cerambycidae > Rutpela > Rutpela maculata. The sequence goes on from OW386290.2 coordinate 85,241,349, forward strand.
TGGAATAAGGAGTATATCTCCGAACTCCAGCAACGAACGAAATGGAAAACGACCCAAACTACTCTTCAGGAAGGTGCCTTGGTGTTGGTAAACTATGAAGTGGAAATTGGGTAGAATAGTGAGTGTAATAAAGGGAAACGATAACGTGGCGCGAGTGGCTTACATAAAAACATTGGAAGGGACCATAAAGCGAGCGTTTTCCAAATTATGTCCCTTGCCAGTAAATGAAAAATAATTTCGAAAGCTGGTCCTTTCAAGGCCCCCATGTAGAAATATTGTAGTTTTTATTATTTTTAAAATGTAATAGTTTTTTAAGTTGGCCTAAAGAAAAGGCAGTTACTAGGGAGAAATAATAAATAATGGTTGTTAAAAATGTTATGTCAAAGATAATATAAAATAAATATGTTTCTATACGAAGTCTATGAGTCTATATAATATAAATATTCAAGAAGTCATATTACAGTCCGCTGAAGAAGTTACGTATAAAAGAATGGTCCAAACACTGGTTGAATAAGTAATTTGAACATCATTAATTTCTTGAATTCTTTTTGTTTGTTCTGTTAGTGAATTTTGAGTTTCTAACAGTTTATGATTATTAATGGTTTCAATTTACAATGGGCCTGGGTAATAATTAATTTTTGGTTTTTGATTATAAGTTGTATTTAATTTTGGTAATTCAAATTTCATTTCATGTGAATTGGAAACATGAGTTTGCTTCAATTAAAATTTGACAATCTTTATTCCAGTTAATAATGAATGTTCCTTGTAATTTTGATTTAGTGATAATTTTATTACAAGTCAAAGTAATTGTAATTTCTTGTGGAATTATAGCAATCCATTTATTAGGTTTAATTTTTTGAATTTGAGTTTCTGTGATATTGATTGGGTGACAATCATTTAAATCATTAGCATATGATAATAAAGCTATTTCACAAGGTGGTTTTTTATGAATTGGAATAGGGTTTACATTTTTACATAAAAATTCATTGGTATCTATAAATATACAATTCTTATTGATTAATACATAATGTTTTATTTCTAAATCTATATATTTTGTTTTAGGTAATAATAATTGATAAGTATGGTTAAATTGTACAGGTAATGTATACAATTCGAAAAATTGGAAATTTTTATTTTCAATTAAAGGAATTTCTAATATGAAAATAACTGTAAATCTTTTAGAGTAGGCTTTAATATTAATGACTTTTTCATACTTAAGTATATTACTGATTTCAGGTTCAAAAGGCAGTTGGGAATTAATTAAATTTTTCTTAGTATCTTTTATTTCTAACAGAAGTTCTGTTGGATTTATAATTGAATTATGCAAGGTATTTAATTTAGCAAAAGTCGAAGCGGTTCCTATTTTTTCTAATATATCAAAAATATTTTGGTACAAAAATGTCAATTGTGTTAGCAATGAATATGTTAAGAAATATTGGTAATGTTCAGTTTCATGATTTGAAAAATAATTTATGTTAGCTTCGATGCGTTGAATTCTGGATTCTAAAATAATTTGATTGTGAGATAAGTTTTGAGTTAGTTCATTAAAATTAGCGATAGTTGAATTTAAAATAGTTATTTGGTTTGCTAGGATAGTTTTGATTTTATTTTGATTTTGACTGATGGTCATAATTTGTTTATCATATCTTTCAGCATCGTTTTGGTCTAAGTTTCCAGTAATTGCTTTGATGATGGATCCTAGGCCATTTATTATTCCGCGTTTTGGTCTATTAAAATTAGGGTTTAATTGTTGAATTTGATTTAAATTTTTTTGTTCAAGATTATCTAGTAAAGGGAAGGAGTTTGAATACTCTTTTTTATATGCCTCTGTCTTGTAAAGTTTACCTTTCAGTAATTTGTAACGTTCCTGAATTAATTTAAATTCGTCTATTATTGGTGTCAAGTCATATAAGTGTACATAGTTCCAGTAGTCATTACTTATAGAAGTTTGTCCTAGCTGTAAGGGTAGTAAGCCAGAGTTTTTTGTTATTTTCGTTATTATTGGATTCGCAGTAGTGAAGGTGATACAGCATCTGGAACAAGTTTACGAAGTTCCTTTAAGTGAATTGTTATTATTTTATTACTTTTGAATTTTTAATTTTCACTTTATTGAAGTTTAATAAATCAGCAGTTACGTAAAGTTTTACAATATTTTATTTTTCATGCCAATAAAATTATTAAAATAGTCTAGCTTTTTATTTACTGTTTAATTTATTCAAGTTGTATATTACCTTTGGTATAGATATATTTTATTTGTTAAGTTCCTTTGTTCTTAAGTAGTTTTTTTATTAAAAAGGAGTTATTTATAAAAGTAGATAAGCAGTCGTGTAAAATGTAGGTTAGATAAATTGTAAGCGTTTTGTCAGTTCGTGTGTCCGAATATAATCTCAATAGATAAGCGTTTAGTTAGGTGGAATAAAATTGTTTTCAGCTGAGCTGTTGTTTTTATGATGCTTCGGCGTTCTGAAATTATTATATTACTTTCGTAATGATTTTGACAAGAAATAATCGTTCGTCTTTGTCTCTTATTATATAAATAAGTTTGTACGTTTTGAGATTTAAGTTATTAATTTTGGAATTACAAGTTGTTGTAAAAAGGGGAATTACTTGTATAATTTTTTTTGACTCTATTATTTTAGTATATAGATAAGGATAGGATTTAGAAAAAATGAGAATTTTTCTTTTATTATAATTTGTGTAAGCATATTATTGATTATTTCGTCTAAGATAGGTATAGGTATTATTGGTTATAATTATGAACGGTTACGGTATAGAATAATTCTGGTATTTCGAAATTTGTCTGAAGGGTATTTAAATATTATGGAAATAATTTGGAAAAATGTTTAACCTTTGATTTTGGTTTTTCGTTTAATATGCAAATGGATGTTTTTAGTTTTCCTTTGAATTCGAGCCGGGTTTTACTTTTAAGTTTCCATTTCTTTTTACAATTCTTTTTCTGCTTGTATGTAATTACTCGATTGTTAATGAGTTTACATAAGTTGTCATTTTGATTTTTGTCTAGAGGGTCATGATATTTGTCAGCAAATTCATGATATATATAGGGTGTTGTTTTAATGGGTTCTGAGAGAATATCTTTAAAATCGATAAATTTATTATCAGGTTGATTTATCACTGATTCGGTTTTTAAAATAGTTAATTCAAGATTTTCGAGATTTTCTTGGTGTGAATTATTTAATTCAGCATCATTTAAATTTTGTTCAGGAATTTCAGTTAAATTTATTTTATTACAGTCGAATGTACTATTTCAAAAAGGTTTGTTAATGTTACATCAATATCATTGTCTATTATATCGTTGAAAGGTGTTGAGAAATAATTATCTTCATGAGAATTATTTAATTCAAAATTACTTAAGTTTTGTTCGGGGTTCTCAATATAATTTATTTCGTCATAGTCAAATAATTTTGTTTCAAAAAGGTCTGTCATATCAATATCGTCTTCCATTATATCGGTGAAAGGTAGTGAGTAATAATTATCTTCGATATTTTCAGTAGTTTCATTAAATTGTGGGTAGTTTTCTTTTGAATGAATTTCAGATGGATAGATAGTGAATTTCTCGAGTTGAATTTGGAAAATATGTTGGAATTTTAGTTTGTGGTAATTCTAGTGCCTTTCCATTGAAGTCAATTTTGGCTTTTAATTCAATAATAAGATTTGAGCCTATTATGCCTTGGAATTTTTCAGAGAAGTCTAATAAATGAAAGGTTTGGCAAGTGTCTACATCATAATCAGCTAGAAGTATTAAATTAATGATTTCGTTATGATAAGAAATTCCATGTACTTCAAACGTCTTTTGTTGAATAAGATTGGGAAAGTATTGTTGGTCTAATTGTGGATTTAAAAAACTTTCGTGCTATCTGTATCGATTAGAATTTTTGCTTTAAGAGTTGGAATATATATGTAGGGGAGTTTTTGCCCGAAATAATTTAAATTTACTACCTCTTGGGTTTCATAGTTATTTGAAAATTTGGTTGAGAAAAATCTGTGGATTCAACTTCATTGTATTGTTTATTATATGTTCGAGTTGAAAAGTTTTTAGTTGTACGGCTATTACCAGATGACGTGTCCATAGGGGTAGGTTTTGGATAAATTTTGGCTACTTGAGATTGTGGTTTGAAAACATTTGTTTGTGGTCTCTGGAAATTGTTGTTGTGGAAATTATTATTTTGGAAGGGGTTTTGATTCGTTGGGTAATTTTGATTTTAATTTTGTGAAGGATAATTGTAATTTCGATTTGGATTAAATGTAGGTCGATAATTATTTTGACTAGGGTTGAAATTATATTGATTAGGGTTGTAGTTGTATTGATTGGTGTTGTATCTTGGTCTCGATTGGGTTTGTGGATTTATTAGAGGTGAATTTTTGAAATTTGGTCTATTTTGGCAAGTTGTTTGATTGCTGGAAATATTGCCTGGACTATATTGATTTTTGTAATTTATAAAATTTTGTTCTTCAAGTGTATGACTCATGGCTTGTTCTAAACTGTCGGGTATTTTAGTTCTAATGGCTAATTGAATGTAACATGGTAAATAACTGATGTAGGTCTCTAGGGCAAGTTCGTCGTAATGTTCTATTTTAATTATTTTCTTTGCGGCAGTATCATTACCTAGATTGAGTTTACTATTAATAAAGATAAAATTGTAGTTTATAATTCTAACAATGGTTTGCTTTTATAAAGCTTTAATGAGATAAGCTTATCAGAGAAGTCCGCAATTAACACTTTCTTAACCGAGTTCCAGTTAGATAATTCGGTGCGAGGACAGATAAGGTCACAAGCTCTGTCTTTTAGTTTGAATATATTATGCTATTCAATAAACATGTGTTAATAGCTGTTGTTGGATTTGTTGCATTTTGAAAAGCTTTCATTAAATTCTCGCAAGCAATTATAAATCTTTGTAATGTTTTTGAATTGCCGTTAAATTGTGTTTACCTACGATCACTACTGTAAATAGTAAAAAACACACTACCTGCCATCTATGTAAGTTGAACTTTGCATATTGTAAACAAATGGCACTGTAAACAAATGGCATAAATGTTGAAAATCATTTGTTGTCCGAAAGTTTCTTTGTTGATGAAATTTACTTCTTGAAGTCTGACCCTTCGCTTCCTTAGAGTTTCGCTTCTTTTTCTGTGAAGTTTTGCTTTTTGCTCTTTTCTGTGAAACTGTTGTTTCCCTGCTTCTTCTGTTGTCTCCGGAACCGAGTTGAAGTCTTTCTCTTCGCGTCCTTTTTAACCTCTAGGCGCCAAGGGAGTCTAGTGTCGTCCGCTGCTCTTCGGGAGTTGATTCCAGGATAAATCTGGTCCGGTCGAAGAGTGACAATTTTCTCCGTCGTCTCGAAACTTGGGAACGAATTCCAGGATAAATCTGGTCCGGTCGAAAGGTGACAATTCGCTCCTGCCCCTTCCTTCAATTTCCACCCTTTGCGTTGCTTGAGAGTTTGTTCTCGTGATGAAGTGTTGAACACAAAGCGCTTATTTTAGATCAGGAATTGCACGATATATATGATCTGACCCTGGGGCATTCACTGATTTTCGACTTTTCACGATCCTTTTAAGACTGCGCCAGATAAAATTGTGATTTGTGACAAAGACTTTTTAAAAAACCAATAAACTTTTTATTTGAACACCTTTTTATTTTTCTACAAGTTCGATGTTGATACAGTGGTTGACAAACTAGATCTGGTCTCAATTTGAAGAGAACTTATATTTATAAGCTTGCTTATCGCAATTGCTGAGTTTGCATATTCAGCATTTTATTTAGTTTATCTCCAATAGTGACAATTATAACTCGCATCACAATCGTTCATTTATTGCAAATCGAGCTAACCGAGCTAAATCTGAAACGTTCGAATATTACAAAGTGTCATTTGGGCTAAATTCTGTATTATTAATCTCCCCACAATAAAATTGTGGGACGTTATTACAATTAGTCCAAAATCGAAAATTGAGATAAGATCAAATCTTTGTTTTGAGGTCCCAGGAACCCAAAAAAAGTGGTTTTTGAAAAATGTCTGTGTGTGTGTGTGTGTGTGTATGTGTGTGTATGTATGTATCTTGACACGATAGCGGCGAAGCTATTAAACGGATTTGGATAAAACTTTGCATGAGGGTTTCTTTAGTGCTCCAGATGATCTGAAAAGGTTTTGGTTGAGATCGGATTACGTTTAGTGCCGTTTTGGCACAACAAGTTACTTATTTTATGATTACTTACAATTTGTAATCGAACCATTAAAAAGCAGTAAAAATTCCAATTTCAACGATATATCACACTTGCACCTTTTCGATTTGGTTTCCGTTAAAAAAATTAAAAAGAATTCGTTATATGTGCACACATGGCAGCATCCAAAAAATATTATTGGTATTATTGTTAGGGGAAACTGTCAAAAATATTTGGGTTGGTAACCTTTGTGAATGTTGATTTATAGGTTATGGTACATGACGTCACAGCTAACCTCAAAAATATATATTTCTTAAGATTTAAGAATATTACTATTATTAAAATTTTTGCCTGGTCCCCGTACTTTCAACTAAAATCTAGTACAGTGTAATATTTATGAAGTTCTAAATACTTTGTTCTAATAAAATAGGACTCGTTTTGTAGGTTGGAAATCTAACCTGTAATTAGCAGTCTATATTAATCAATCATTTTAGTTGTGGTTTTGACAATTTTGACATTTTGCTTGAGGGACGACGATCAAACGCAGTTTGCGTGGATTTATATGTTTTTTTCTAGTTTTTCTTGAGAAACTGTCTGGGTTTTCGTAATAATGTTATATAGTGAATATTATTCAACCCTTATGGGTGATGTAAAGTGTCGCTATGATGAGAAAATCAAAATGATAGACAATATTGACCCATACACCATTGGAGTGGATACTGGAGACCTTTCTGCAGATTTGTCTATTTTACCTTGTGTATCCGTAATTAATATGGTAAATTACTTAGTGTTGACTCACAGCTTCTACACAGGCGAACAGTTAAAGACATACAAATCTTTACAAGCATATAAATATTATGAGGCTGGATTTGTGCAAGAAGTTTGTGCAAGAAAGTAAACTTAAATGTATTCATTGTTATGGGCAAGGCAAGTTTACATTTAAATAACTAAGTGCTAGATTTCAGTGATAAGCATGTTATATTACGCGTATATATGTAGTATTCAATAGACTCCACCAGAAAGTGATTTCTTTACCTTTCTCCTAAGCTTCTTTTACATTCAAAATAAACCCTGTTCTCACAATGGCACCTTATCGTACAAAAGGATGGCATTTTATTTTTATTTCACGTTTAAAACTGAGATTACTTCTTTGTTTACAATGGAATAAAAAGTTTGGTTGTACCTCAGGCAATATGGCCGACTTATTGTGACATCATCTCACTGATTTCCGATGTAATATCCAAATACAGCTGATAGAGATCCACCGAGTGGGGAGGTTCCAGCCGCTTCCAGTAGCTGCCGATTTTTTAAAGTATGTTTGGGTGAATCTTGTCAGTATTATATCTGCTTTAACTAGTGTAAATCAGGTTGGTCGGACGTACGATGAACTTTGACTTTGTAATAGGACATATATATCATGTTTGTTACAACAGATAAATACTACGAGTATTTTAAATTTTAGTAAATGTCATTTTTAAATTTGTTTAGATGCATCACTTATGCTTTGTCAGTGTTTTATATTTGCTTTTACTAGTGTAAATCAGATTACGTTTTTGAGGGCCGGTTTATCAATACGGGGTTAGGTTAGTTTGCCCTGGGGTCGAACGGTTAAAAGTCAGAGATAACTTGGCCCGAGTTTCAAGGTGAAGCCTAAGGATGATCTACAAATTTTATATTTGTTGTTGACAGTCGACTGAAAAGAAAAAGTTATTTTTTGCTTAAATTAGGCATCCTACAATAATATTTATTTTTGAACAAATCGATTTATTATTTCGAATTTCCAATCGATAAATAAAAAAGTTTTATAATTTAGCTAAAAAGAAAATATAATAATAATAATAATAATAATACTAATAATAATAATAGTGAAAAACGGTCTCCGCGGCAAGTATCAGCGCCGACTCCGACAGATCTGGTCTTCAGAGTTGTCGGGGAAAAACAAGGTGTCTCCCACCAACATGCTTGCCGTTCCGATCCTTCTCTACTCTACTTTGGAGTAGTGAAATGGAGTCGAGAAGAGTTGCGTCAACTCGACGCAGGAACCCGCAAGAAGATGCATCTCAATAGGAGTTTGCATCCTAAATCGTCCGTTCCATGGCTATACTTCCCGCGACATCGTGGAGGCCGTGGACTCTTGAGTTTGGAGAGTCTCCATAAGAGGATGGTTCTGGATGGAGCCTGTAACGTCATCAGGAGTTCGGATCCCCTCCTCTACATGGTACGGAACCATGAAAATGCAGGGGTAGGAGCCTTTTTGTTTAAGGCAGCACAGAGAGCAGCCGATGAACTTGGTCTCTCCTTCGACGTCGAGCGGGTAAATCGCGACTCTGTCACCGACTTGGAACCTGCTCGGAGAAAATCCCAAATTAAAGCTGCAGAACACAACAACTTTCTGCAGCTCCACACGGATAAGCCAAAGCATGGATTATCTATGAAAATGTAGAAAACCTTGACTTATCCGAAAGGCTGAATTTTCAGCCGGGGTGAAGTCTGAGACCGAGGGATTCATAATGGCTTGTCAGGATGGTGTATTTAACACCCTCGTCTATCGTAGTCATGTCATGGGTATAGAGGTCCCTGATGTCAGCTGCAGGGCCTGCCGCAGGGCGCCAGAAACTCTTATGCACTTGCTGTCGGCTTGCCCGACATATGCAGTCTCGGACTATATTCAAAGGCACGACGGGTGTTTTATTACCATTTAAGGCACTCGTATGGGATAAACGAGACACTAGTACTGCCTTACGCTCCGGGGAATATTGAGTCCGTTGTGGAAAATGAGAAGTGTCTAATTTATTGGAACTACTCTTTTCCCACCGTCAGGCAAATACAAGCCAACAAGCCTGAGGAACTGACGTAGTCCTCCTCCACCATCAACTCAAGGCAATGTTTGTCGTGGAGTTCTCGGCTCCCGCGGAAAACAACATTGTCTTGAAGGAGGAGGAAAAACGTACAAAATATCGAGATTTGCTCTTCGAGGTGTTTACGCGCATCTTGTACATGCGAGTGCTCCACGCAGTTGAACCGGTTTATGAACGGATATATGAGCAACGAGGGTCGAAGAGAGGTGTCGCTGGCTGCAAGGAGAACCTGCTGATTGACAGATGTGTCACGCAGGACTCCGTGCAGTATAAGCGGAACCTCTCCATGGCCTGGATCGACTACTGCAAGGCATTTGATATGACATCGCATGAGCTCATCGTTCACTTGCTCCGATGTCTTGCGGTACCCGGTCCCGTAGTGAGATGCATCGAAGAACTGATGCCGCTCTGGAGGACTCGCTTTACCATTACATCGGGTAACGATAGAGTCCAGATGGAGTCGGTAACATTCAGAAGGGGAGTATTTCAGGGAGACTCCCTCAGCCCCCTTCTGTTCTGCATCTCACTACTGCCATTATCCGTTTCGCTCCGGAAAACCCGTGGATACAACTGCGGTACCCCCGGCGATAAGAGGCATAAGGTCACCCATCTGTTTTACATGGATGACCTTAACCTTTATGCCTCCGGGGAGAGGGATCTACACCAGTCCCTCAGGGTGGTACAGGAGTACACGCAGGCTGTCGGTATGGAGTTCGGGTTGGACAAATGTGCACTGGTCCATCTCAAGAGAGGACGATGCGGGAACTACGGAGAGGACGTGCAGCTCGTGGACGGAAGCATCTTACATCATCTAGATGCCGCAGAGTCGTACACTTACTTGGGTGTCGAGCAACGCTCCACGCAAGAAGTGAGTGTAGTGAAAAACGCTCTCCGCGGCAAGTATCAGCACCGACTCCGACAGATCTGGTCTTCAGAACTGTCGGGGAAGAACAAGGTGTCTGCTACCAACATGCTTGCCGTTCCGATCCTACTCTACTCCTTTGGAGTAGTGAAATGGACTTGAGAGGAGTTGCGTCAACTCGACGTAGGAACCCGCAAGAAGATGCATCTCAATAGGAGTTTGTATCCTAAATCGTCCGTTCCACGGTTATACCTCCCACGACATCGGGGAGGCCGTGGACTCTTAAGTTTGGAGAGTCTCCATAATAGGATGGTTCTGGATGGAGCCTGTAAGGTCATCAGGAGTTCGGATCCCCTCCTCTGCATGGTCCGGGACCATGAAAATGCAGGGGTAGGAGCCTTTTTGTTTAAGGCAGCACAGGGAGCAGCCGATGAACTTGGTCTCTTCTTCGACGTCGAGCGGGTAAATCCCGACTCTGTCACCGAGTTGGAACCTGCTCGACGAAAAGCCCAGATTAAAGCTGCAGAACACAACATATTTCTTCACATGGATAAGCCAATGCATGGAGTTTTCTATAAAAATATAGAAAACCTTGGTTTATCCGAAAGGCTGACCTTTGCCTTCTTCAGGTCAGCCGGGCTGAAGTCTGAGACCGAGGGATTCATAATGGCTTGCCAGAATGGTGTATTTAACACCCTCGTCTATCGTAGTCGTGTCATGGGTATAGAGGTCCCTGATGTCAGCTGCAGGGCCTGCCGCAGGGCGCCAGAGACTCTTATGCACTTGCTGTCGGCTTGTCCGACATATGCAGTCTCGGCCTATATCCACAGACACGACGGAGCCTTACGAGTGCTTTATTACCATTTAAGGCACTCGTATTGGATAGACGAAACACCAGTGCTGCCTTATGCTCCGGGGGATATTGAGTCCGTTGTGGGAAATGAGAAGTGTCTAATGTATTGGAACTACTCTTTTCCCACCGTCAGGCAAATACAAGCCAACAAGCCTGATGTAGTCCTCCTCGACCATCAACTCAAGACAATGTTTGTCGTGGAGTTCTCGGCTCCCACGGAGAACAACATTGTCTTGAAGGAGGATGAAAAACGGACAAAATATCGAGATCTGCTTTTCGAACTCCGCAGACTGTATCCAGACCATACTGTTAAGATAGTGGTACTGATTATAGGAGCCCTCGGTGGAACGAGACACACACGGCTATCGGAACTTGAGATCATACCGGCATGCCGAAATTCGGCAGAGGTCTTAGCCGGCAGAATGCAGAAGGCCGTCATCCGCGGTTCATTACGTCTGCTCAGGGCACACGATTCTCGGACCCAGTAGTCACTTACCCCATGGGCGTGGGGAGTGGCTACCGGTACTACCAGCTCCCATCTGTGAGGATCGGAGCCACAGAGAAGGGTGACTGGTTTTTAGCTAGTTTAAAAAAATAATAATAATAATAATAATAAATAAGCAGGAGGGGCTGACTTTCATCTATCAAGCCTTCGGTGAGTAGCGCTACCACTTACTCCAGCTGGGGGTGCAAAACCGAACCAGCAGCCCTAGTGCATCCAGGAGGGGAAAGCTCATTCTCCTCTGGTGTCGGTCGTGGGCTTGCTGGGCTAACCACCCACAAGCCCAAATCTCTGGTTCTAGCTGACCAAAGACAGGGCCCCACGATCGACCCCGAGCGGATAGGGGTCATGGGCAAGGTGATGGGGCCCAACAGGACGGACTGCCCGATGACGACAACCACGACGCATATGGACGATTTGAGTGGACGGACGAGCTGAGGGACGACCTAATGCAGTGCTATGAAAGCAGTGAGCCTGCACGGAGGGGTACATGGCGCGGATGCATGTTCTGTGGTGTGATATCCACCCAGAGCATCGCGCTTTCACGAAACAAAACCTTCGTGACTTTGTATCTCACCTCCGGAGCAGAGGCTACATCAGAACCGCCCCGAGGTCTGTTGAAGAGGTAATCGACAGACCGCCCGATCAACCGGTCGAGGAGGTGGTTTTAGATGTTTCACCCATACCAGAGGGCATCAGAACCAGAAGGGGGCTGCACCATCAAAAGCCCCCTCGACCACAAGATCTGGTCATAGTGGACGCAGAACTCAGTGAAGCTATTCCGGAAGAGGCTGATATCTGGCACATTAATTGTGCCGTCTACGACGCCGTAATGCGGCTCTCTCCGGTGGTGAGGCGGGATAATACTACTTCCCCGCAGGAGAGAGCTGACCGGCGTATAAGAAAGATGGAAGCCAAGATCCGGTCGGCGAGACAATATGCTTCCCGTATTCAGTGTGTGATGGATTACTTGGCGGAGAACAGGCCTTTCACGCCAAAAGTGCGGCGAATCGCCGCCAACTTAAGGCGAGTCCATCTCACGCTTAACGTGGCAGTGCTGCTCACCACCAAGCAACATTGTCTCGATAGAATACGGATGCTAGTGGCTTGCAAAAAGTCGCTAGCAAGGCGGGTGAGGGCAGTAGCGGAAAATAACCTTTTCCGCAAGAAGCCATCTCGCCTGTTCCAACCGCCTGAGCGTATTGTTGAGAATCCGCCGACTGTAGATCAGGTGGAAGACTACTGGAAGACGCTTTACGAACAAAAGCGTCCACTAAACCGAAATACTCCAGCCCTGGCACACTTTGAAGCTTTTTGCCAAGGGCTCCAGGAGCCTCAAGCAGTGTGCCAACCGATAACGACGGAAGAGGTTCGAAGAGCCCTTGAAGGCTCCAAAAACTTTGCTGCTCCTGGATCCGATGGGATTAACACCTTTTGGTGGAAGAAACTTCCGAGCACCCACCGCCATTTAGCCAGAATCTTCACCTCGTGGCTAAATGGAGAGCAGCAAATCCCTTCCTGGATTATCGAGGGGCGAACCGTGCTACTCCCTAAGAACGGAGATCTGGCAGATCCAGCGAACTACAGACCGATAACCTGTTTAAACGCATGTTACAAGATATTCACACGTATCTTGTACATGCGGGTACTCCAAGCAAGCGGCCCGGTTTATGAACGGATATACGAGCAACGTGGGTCTAAGAAGGGTGTCGCTGGCTGCAAGGAGAACCTGCTTATTGACAGATGTGTCACGCAGGACTCCGTGCAGTATAAGCGGTGCCCGGTCCCGTAGTGAGATGCATAGAACAACTCATGCCGCTCTGGAGGACTCGCTTTACCACAACATCTGGTAATGTCCGAGTCCAAACAGAGCCGGTTTATGTTTAAGAGGGGTGTGTTTCAGGGAGACTCTTTCAGCCCCCTTCTATTTTGCATCTCGCTACTGCCGTTATCCGTTGAACTTCGCAGAACCCGTGGTTACAATTGCGGTACCCCCGGAGGCATAAGGTCACCCATCTATTTTTAAACTTTATGCCTCTAGCGAGAGAGATTTACGTCAATCTCTTAGGGTGGTACATGAGTACACTCAGGCTGTCGGTGTGGAGTTCGGCTTGGACAAATGTGCACTGGTTCACCTCAAGAGAGGACGATGCGGTGACTACGGAGAGGATGCGCAGCTTGTAGATGGAAGCATCTTACAACGCCTAGATGCCGGAGAGTCGTACACGTACTTGGGTGTTGAGCAACGCTCCACCCAAGAAGTGTCAACAGTGAAAAACGCTCTCGGCGGCAAGTATCAGCACCTCCTCCGACAGATCTGGTCTTCTGAGCTGTCGGGGAAGAACAAGGTGTCTGCGACTAACATGCTTGCCGTTCCGATCCTTCTACACTTCTTTGGGGTAGTGAAATGGACGCAAGGCGAGCTGCGCCAACTCGATGTAGGAACCCGAAAGATTATGCATCTCAACAGAAGCTTGCATCCAAAATCGTCCGTTCCGCGGTTATATCACTCACGACAGCAGGGATGCCGTGGACTCTTGAGCCTGGAGTATCTACATAGCAGGTCTGTTCTGGATGGAGCCTGCAAGATCATCAGGAGTTCGGATCCCCTTCTCTGCATGGTTCACGACCATGAAAATGCAGGGATAGGAACGTTTTTATTTAAGGCAGCACAAAGAGCAGCTGATGAGCTTGGTCTCGACTTCGACAGTAGGCGGGTAAACCCAAGCTCTGTTACCGAGTTGGGACTCGCTCAGCTTAAAGCCCATACAAAAGCAGCTGAGCAAGGCAGATTCCTACAACTGCATAAAGATAAGCCCTTGCACGCGGAGTCTTCTACAAGAACATTGAAGACTGGGGCTTATCTGAAAAGCTGACCTTTGCTTTTCTAAGGTCGAGCAACGCTTCACGCAAGAAGTGAGTGTAGTGAAAAACGCTCTCCGCAGCAAGTATCGGCACCAACTCCGACAGAGCTGGTCTTCAGAACTGTCCGGGGAAGAACATGGTGTCTGCTACCAATATGCTTGCTGTTCCGATCCTTCTTTACTCTTTTGGAGTAGTGAAATAAAGTTGAGATGAGTTGCGTCAACTCGATGTAGGAATCCGCAAGAAGATGCATCTGCATAGGAGTTTGCATCCTAAATCGTCCTTTCCACGTCTGTACCTCCCGCGACATCGGGGAGGCCGTAGACTCTTGAGTTGGAGAGTCTCCATAATAAGATGGTTCCGGATGGAGCCTGCAAGGTCATCAGGAGTTCGGATCCCCGCCTCTGCATTGTCCGAGACCATGAAAATGCAGGGATAGGAGCCTTTTTGTTTAAGGCAGCACAGAGAGCAGCCGATGAACTTGGTCTCTCCTTCGACGCCGAGCGAGTAAATCGCGACTCTGTCACGAAAAGCCTAAATTAAAGCTGCAGAACACAGTATCTTTCTGCAGCTTCGTACGGATAAGCCAATGCATGGAGTCTTCTATAAAAATATAAGGCCAGCGGGCTGAAGTCTGAGACATAATGGCTTGCCAGTATGGTGTATTTAACACTCTCGTTTATCGAAGTTGTGTCGTGAGTATAGAGGTCCCTGATGACAGCTGCAGGGTCTGCCCCAGTGCGCCAGAGACTGTGATGAACTTGTTGTCGGCTTGTCCGACATATGCAGTCTCAGTCTATATTCAGAGGCATGGCGGAGCATTACGAGTGCTTTATTATCACTTAAGGCACTCGTATGAGATAGACGAGACACCAGTGCTGCCTTACACTATGGGCGATATTGAGTCCGTCATGGGAAATGAGAAGTGTCTAATTTATTGGAACCACTTGTTTCCCACCGTCAGACAAATACAAGCCAACAAGCCTGACGTTAAGTCCTCCTTGACCACCAACTCATGACAATGTATGTTGTAGAGTTCTCGGCTCCCCTGAAGAACAACATTGTCTTGAAGGAGGAAAAATGGATAGAACATCGAGATTTGCTCTTCGAGCTTCGCAGACTCTATCCAGACCATACCGTTAAGATAGTGTTACTAATTATAGGAGCCCTCGGTGGAGCACGACATACACTGCTTTCAGAACTTAAGATCAGACCGACATGCCGAAATTCGGCCGAGGTCTTAGCCTGCAGAATGCTGAAGCCGTCATCCTCGGTTCATTACGTCTGCTCAGGACCTCTATTCTGTAATTATGGGGAGAGTGAGCATTCATCGTGCGAAGCGACAGCTCCCATCTCACGCATCTCACCCGACCGTCCTAGATTGTATTCCGTAAGTGCAGTGAATGGTCAACGTGAAGTGATTCAGTGAGAATAGCCGAATTTACAACCAATTAGGTTGACGCAAAAGCATCAGCTGTTCACTGTTCCGTTGTTATTTTATTGGATTCACTTTTGGAGAAACTTAGTGACAGTATTTACTTTATGCTCGATTCCTGAACGTCGCGTCGTATGGGGGCTTGCATGAAAGGATTATATCACGGGCAAGTTTTTTGCTGACCCTCCTTATAAATGCTCGGTCGGTTAATGGTCAAAAGGGTTAATCTTATGAAGTACAACTTGCCGTTCCCCTTCCAAATCCTCCTCGGCATCAGGAAGATCTCATAATACCTACAATTTATTTATTGACCAAAAATTCCGTAAGGATATACCCTCGTCATTGGTAACATATATTTAGAAAAATATGACTATAATAAAATAAAAGAGAAATTGTAATATTTGCTAATAATTATATTATTGTTAACTCCTTGACGATGAGCAACTCCGCAATGTCTATTTTGAGTCACAGATTTAACAACAATAATTTTTGGCCGACACAAACTTTCATAAAAGTACGGTTAGGATCGTCATTCTGCCGGGGAGCTGACGGATTCCCTCACGATTTACCAGTGGAAGTAAGTTCACGCATTTTTCGCACGAGGTGATCACTCCCTTAGTTACAGAATAGACTTTTATTCATTTCCAAGTGAACTCCGCCCACTTTACAATGGAGGTCCAGGTCACACGATTCACGGACCCAGTAGTAACTCACCCCACGGGTGTGGGGAGTGGCTACCGATACTACCAGCTCCCCTCTAGAAGTGTCGGAGTCACAGAATTTAAAGGGCGACTGGCTTTAAAAAATAATAATAACAATAAATACTAATAATAACTTAATTCATATTTAGGCCATATTATAATGGATATACACTGTCAAATAAAACACCAATGTATAAAACATGCAAATAAAATATAATGCTATTTCATCTAAGCCAACAAAGCTAAACTGCGTCGTGAACAAAAATATATATACATATATATATTTACTAAACGTAATTTCTCTCTGAAGCAACCCTCTATACATCCTTATTTCAAAATTAAGGTAATTGACAGACTACAACAAATTGCAAGTCTCGCGCGTCAAGTGTAATAATCACATATTACTACGAAACGCTGTAATTCGATTTTAGCAAACACCGACCGAAAGACTGATTCTTAATTAAAGGAACTCTCGTGTCAGCGACTACACACCACTTGCAGACTGCAGTTTCGAGCTGTTGGCTCTCCTCAGTGCAAGGTAGGCATGCAGTGACTGGCAACGAGATTTCCGATGTATAGGTACATGTTCGTAGTCTTAAGACTGGCAACATGCAAAATAAATCGAAGGCGCCATCTAGCGGTCGCCGTTCACTACAATCGAATTGGTTAGCCTGAGATGGGCAGCAAATGTTCAAAGTATGCTTCTAGAGGGCAGAGTATTTACTAAACGTAATTTCTCTCTGAAGCAACCCACTATACATCCTTATTTGCTAGATGGCGCCTTCTCAGTTTAGAAGAGTTGGCAGCAGTGATTGACAAATTGCATAATTTGACATTTTTTAAATATTGTAGACTATAGGTACTTAATTGTTGCAACGTTTGGAAATTAGACGAGTTGGTCAACATGTGCAGTGAATTACAATGATACCAATCTAGACACTTTTTACCAAACTTTCTTTCGTGCAAATCATCAGTTCCTAACCAGACATAGACCGGTTTTGAACTTATTATGTTCTCCTCAGTATGCCATAGGTCATGGAACAGACAAATGATAGTGGTCAACTTACTAGTCTTATACAAACTGAATCAAATGAAGTGACGGTGAGAGGTAAACTCTCATATGGTCAGATGCTACTTCTCCAAGGAGCTGTGAGACCTTGCCGATGGTGGAGAAGCCTAAGTAACTCCGAGGATCCTGAGAGCAATGCCGGTGGGAGCTATAGGCCCCTAGCAGGGTCACCCATGCCGGTAAGTTCGAAGGTGAGCGGCGAAAACTAAGGACAGCTCAACCCCAGGACCCACATCACGTGTGGTGTGGTTACGGGAACTGGCGCACCCGAGGGTAATCCGAGCCACGAGTGAGCCGTGCCACTCACTCGCTTAATACCGTAATCGTGGTCCACACTTCAACGACCTCTGTGGGAAAAAAATGGCACCGCAGGGGAATGTCGTGTGGGAACTGTGACTGGGAGGCTTGCCTTAATTGGCTGGCCTACGAAGAGAAAACCTCTATAAAAGAACCGACAGCGAAGTCGCGAAAACCTGTGGATACCGGGCGTCCTTCACAGTATATGGAATGGGCGTCACCCGGGGGCTGACTGTTTTCCTTCTACCCATACTCGTGGGAACAGTAATGGATAAAGATTCTAGCAAAATTCTCTATGATAACACACACAAAGTGGGAAGCTGTAGCAGAGAAGATAAACCCAAAATGATTACTGACAAGAAGAACGAAAGCCAGGACGAGGTAGCGTTTATAGAGACCGGTAAAACAAGTAGTCGAGAGGGAGCTATCTTGCAGGAGCGACTGGAAGAGCAAGGGATTAGCCCTTTCCAGAGACGCGATAGTATACCTAGGTCACCCCTTAGGGACAGGGCCCATTCGACGTCGAGTCTACTTACTACACGAAATTTATCCAGCTCGACGGGGAACACGCCTCCAAGAGGAAAATAATTGAAAGCCCGCTCCAGAGCTGGAGTACTTCAAATAAAAGTAATTGAAAAAAGTATTTCAAATACTTTCAGTATTTGAAGTACTTTGCTTCAAATCCTTTCGATTCTTAGTATTTGGTACTTGGTATTTGAAATACTTTGCTTCGAGTATTTGGATTTGGGATTTGGTTTTCAGAAATACTGGTATTTGAATTACTTTGCTTGGTATTTCAAATACTCTCCGGTATTTCAAGTACTGTCCCGGTATTTGAAGTACTAGACTTAACAATTTATAGTATTTGAAATATGTTTTTTGATATTTAAATTAGTTAAAAGTATTTGAAGTCCTTGTAGTTCCATGTTTTAGATATTTTAAAAAACAAATTTCACTAAAAAATTGTTACGGCATAGCTGTTTTTATTCAGTAATCAGTGTTAACATTATGTGGGCAGTGGGAGATTTAGGGGGTTGGCTATAGAGGCTATAGCCCAGGGCGGCAAAATCCAGGGACGGTAAACTTTTTGAAAAATAGCAAAGGCACATAAAAACAAAAAAATATTATTATTAGTATATACTAAGTATCAGAACATTAATTTATTTAAGAATGTGTTTTTTATTTTAACTAGACTAAAGTTCCTTATTATAGTCAACTGTACAGGGTGGTCACGCGAACGTTAGAACCTCATTTAACTTCGTTATTTTTGGAGTTACGTAAAAACGTTTAAAAATAAAAGTTATGAGAAATCACGTTTATTTTCCAAAAATCATTTCAGAAAAACAATTAAAAGTCAAATTTCTGAGATACGAGCTTTACTTTGGTTTTTTTTAAACGGAATACCCCAAATATTTTTACACCATTAGAAAGGCCATAGAAAAACCTTTTTCAATGATATATGATGTATGGAATTTTTCTTAAAAACTATAGTAGATATTATAAGTTTTATATTTTCTTACATTAAGTCATGGTAGTCCGAAATAGTAGTTTGTGCAACAAGAGTGGATTTGATATCCATATCGCACGATAAAGAAGTTTGAGCACGACGCCGTAGGCGGAGTGCTCAAATCTTTTGAGTGTGATATGGATAATCCACTCGAGTTGTATGTACAGCATACTTTTTCTACGACCAGCTTAAAAAACTACAATATTTATTAAACATTAATATATTACACAAATACACACTGACAGTTACTTTGACAGCTTACGCACTAATTTGATTTTAAAATGAATAGTTGCATATGTACTTAATACACGAACTGTGATTGGTCCGTTTCATTTCATATCCATCTTAGAACTGATATGAAATATATCCGTTCAGTTACCTGGAATTGCCTACTTATCCATTCTACAGACTGTACAGAAAACAGTAAATTTACATAAGGGAGTAGAAAAAATATATATCAATTATTGAAATTCTTTTGTTTAAAATAAAGTAAAATTTGATACTAACATGTATCTTGACAGAACTAACATATTGTTTATTTTAATTTACATACTTTTGTTTTCCATGGATAATTTGATAAATTGTAAATTTATAGTAAATTAGACAATTTTTTTTTACGATAAATACCATGTATATAATTAAAAAGCTTTTTTTATGGCTTCTCAAATGGTATAAATATATATTGGACATTATATTAATCAAAATGTATACATTTTTTTATTTTGATTGCATTTTGGACTTACGGTTTTTGGACAATTCTGAATAAGTTTAATTAACAAAATTTTCCGATAAAAATATGCCTAATATGATTTTTTTATTTTCCCCGCATATATTGGTACTGCAGGTGGCTTTGCATTTGTAGAAGGCGAATGCTTTTCTGGTCATAAGTAGATCCTAATTGGTTCCATACTTAAGTAAAATTTGATTCAAATCGGAAAAAAATAAAAAGTTATTGGGCTGTTACCATTTCAAGTGAAACACACTGTATAAAAGCCAGTGATAAAAAAAGAATTGAATTAAAAATTTTTCAATACTTAAATGACTCTGACACCCAACTTGCTTCTCAGTAAAAACAGTTTTTTATCGGTTTAATACATGCCTTGCATCATCAGCTGTAGAAGGACTCTTTTTATTTACTGAAATTATAAATGCTCCTAGAAGAAATGCATTAACTAATGGAAATTTCGAAAATTGGGTGCTATTGAAAGCTAATGGAAATAGATAGATCTCAATTTTATTATTTGTACTTGTACTTACCTAAAATTATTACTATGTTTTATATACTGTATCGGAAAGTCCTGGCTTAGGTGTTGCATGGTTTCAACGACTTAACCGACCGCCCACAATAAAGGCGTCTATCAGAGCTCTAGCATAGGAGCAAATAGTGACACGATTCATCAAGCATCAAGGCGGAAACAAATTGAAATTCCACAGACAGGCTGCCCACGCACATGTGGTGGGGAAAGCAGGTGGCACGATTGTAGGATGTGTTATATGATAAAAAATAATAGAATAGTTGCTTTACTCTCGCTTGCTCTTATTGCCCATACCAAAGCGAACATTTTCCGATAGTGTATAAGTTGATTTTCTTTATTACTTTCCTGACATTTGAAGGGAAATCGACCGCAGCAATATTTATTTTTATTGGTTTTTAAATTTATATAATAATAAATTATTTTTTCTATTGTTTTTGAATGATGCTGAGTTAAAGAAAGCTGTTAATAAATAACAATAATAATAACAAATTATTAAGAGAAAAACTTAAAAAATAAAATTTATTATGGGTATTGGAAGAACTGTGGAGCATTTGAAATATGTTGAAGTACTTGAAATACTTGAGTATTTGAAATACTTTAGAGTAATTGAACTACTTTTAGATTTGAAGTACCTAGTGAAGTACTTCAAATAATCTGAAATATTTGAAATACGGTACTTGCGATTTACTTGAAGTACTTTCGACAAGTATTTGGTATTTGAATTACTTTGCTTCAGGTCATAGTACTTGGGAATTGGAGCAGCAAGTACTTTGTCAGGTACTTGGTATTTGATACTTCAAGTACTTTCATTGGGTACTTTCAACAGCTCTGGCCCGCTCAAACCCGCAGGGGAGGTCATGGAACTCAGACGAATGATTGAAAAACTAACAGTATGTAGCAAAACCCTAAAGGAGCTGATCACCAAAAACACAAATACCAAAGTCGAAATCAGAGAGGTGAATATAGTCAACAAACTTGTGGACTCCATGAACAGGAAATACCCCGAAATGGATACACTTTCGGTAAAGGATAATGAGGTGACTGCTAAGATAATTAACAGGAACGGCACCCAAACCAGCAAGCAGGTCACTGTGCAATCCACAGGCTGCCAAACGGACAACCCATCAACAACAAACCCCAAACCAAGCTGTAGAGACGCCGACACTCAGACCACCCAGTGGCATGGCAAAAAGCAAACTCTAACCACTCTGGACGGGATTAACTCATACAAGGACTGGAAGCCCATCGAAATCAAGGCTTGGGACGAGGACTTATTTTTGAACACGGTAATAATAACTGGCAATCCGCTGGACAGTAAAGAACCCTCGGTCAAAGTCGTCTTGGTTGAACCCGACGACACGACGACCCGAATATGGACAAAGGTGTACAGAAGTTATTCAGGGACAGATTTCCTGACTTTGCTCTGTCCACGGAGGAAATTGAGGTAGTCGAGCAAAGGACCCTGCTGCGCTCCAAAGGACCTTCGTACTGCAAAAACAAAAAAGTTATAAAGGCTGTTCTTAATTGCACCCCCGAAGACATGTGGGAAAAACTCTCACTGATCAAAGAAGAAACGACGAACGAGGAGAAGGTGGCAATCCACCAGACTACCACCATGGAACTTACCAGCTTTCGCAAGATGGTGGAAAGTATCTTCCACAGCACCACCACCAAAGTGGTCATCCATACGGCAAAGCCCAATCATAACATGCAAGGACCCAACAAAATGAGTAATGAACAAACTAGTAAAAACAGGAGCAGGAACAGATATGCTATAATAGTGGGCCAGCAGGGCAAGGAGAATAAGGAGGTCCTCAGCAACGTCAAAGAACGTATCCAAGGTTGCACAGCCAGCAAGGCCATTAGGGGACTTAAAAGCACCAAGGAGGGCAAACTTCTTATAACACTCGATAAGGACGACGACGCATTAAACAAGATCCAGGCGGCGATTAGAAACCCTACAGAGGATATTGCTATCCGCGCGATTGGTTCGGATGCTAAAATGGAGACCCTACACATCAGGGGCATTGATGCGGCCACAAGCAAAGATAATGTCATCGAATCAATTAAGAACATGATTGGCTCCCTCAAAGACAAGAGCTTTAAGCTTAGTGATCTAAGAGCCAGCACCAGAGACACTCAGGTCACGACACTGAGAATCAACAGGGATGACGCAGAAAAACTCCTCAAGGAAACCAACTTTAGGATTGGTCTGATCAAATGCTCCGTAGAAAAGAGAATCGCACTAAGCAGATGCCGTAAATGTTGGTCCTACGACCATGCGGCCACGGACTGCAACGGCCCTGACAGGACGAGGGCCTGCTTCAAATGTGGAGAACTAGAACACCATGCTAAAAACTGTTCCAACGCTGAACATTGCCCGATATGCACAAAGCAGGGGCATACTTACGAAACTGGAAAGTGCCCCGCCTTTCGAAAGGCTCTCTTGGAAGCGAGGAGGACTAATAAACCCACCCGGAATGCCGGATATACCGCAAACCCCAGACACCAAGCGACTCCGTACTCCCCCCCCCCCCCTCCATGGACGAAATGCGCCAATGGAAGAACGGCAAACGGAGGCTGACCACGCCAAATGACTAGCGGCTGAACGTGGCCCCATACAGTCCGAAAATAGAAGAGCTAAAGTCACTAGAAAGATCCGTTTTCTCCAGGTGAATCTTAACAGAAGCAGAGCTGCCCAGGACCTTTTATACCACACGAGAAAAATTCACAAAGCCGACGTCCTCTTAGTGACCGAGCCAAATAAGCGGCATGTACAAGACAGCCCTTGGATTTGCGACATCAATACAGACGCAGTCGTGAGAGTTTACGGCAAAAATGCCAGTAATCCAGGCCGAGACAATGGCATCACCTGGTGCATCGTTGACGAAATAGTCATATACTCGTGCTATAAGTCCCCAAACTGCTCTTTAGCAGAATATGAGACCTTCTTGGACGAGTTGACGGACTGCGTTCACACAACCGGTTTCAACAGAGGCATCATCGTTACGGGTGACTATAACGCGAAGAGCCCTCTTTGGAGCTCGAATACCTATGACGTAAGAGGCCGAATGGCTGGCCAAACATGACCTCGTAGTAGCCAACGTGGGTAGCGAGCCCACGTTCAGACGCGCAAATCAACAAAGCTTCATTGATGTTACGTTTGTATCTGCTCAACTATCTGAATCCATCTGCAACTGGCAAGTGCTACAAAACGAAACTCTGAGTGACCATCAAATGATTATGTTCGACTTTGTGGCGGAAGCAGCAAACGGACTACTGATAGCCCAGGCGACCACGCCCTCCAAGTGGCGCTACAAAGCCAGCAGAGAGGAAGCCATAATGACCAGGCTACAACTTGACCTCAGTAGACTACGTAATCCTAGCGTCGACACTATAATCGATACCCTAAGAAGTGTCTGTCAATCTACCCTACCTGCGGCCGGGCACCCACGGGGTAAACCCGTCTACTGGTGGAACGTCGAGATTGCCAGGCTCCGCGAGGTATGCATAAGTAAGAAAAGGCAATGAACCAGGCGTCGATGCTGCAATCCTAGCAGACAGCCACACAGCATACTGTGCAGCCAGGAACGATCTTAGAACCAGCATCAAATTGGCAAAACGACGCTGCTGGGACGATATCATTGAAGCAATTGACAACAATGTCTGGGGCGATGGGTTCCGCATCGCCTGCAAGAGGACCTGTGTACGAGAACAAACTGTCATGTCCACAGAACGCAAAATGGAACATGCTGACGAGCTTTTCCCACGAAGACTTGCGACGGCTTGGAACAGAGAACAATGGAAACTCCCCCCGCCCCCAGTTACCAACGAGGAAATTATCATTCCAGCCTCCACACTCAAACCCAATAAGACCCCGGGCCCCGATGGGATTCCCCCGGAGATCAAGTTGGCCGCTAACACCCACACGGAAGTCTTCGTAGGCCTGTTTAACGAAATCTTTTCAACCGGAAATATCCCATGTAAATGGAAGGAAGCACGACTGGTTCTCGTCCCCAAGCCTGGCAAGCAGATCGAAATCGCGCCCAGACCTATCTGTCTAATTGATACACCCGCCAAGCTCCTTGAAAGGGTCATAGCCACACGACTCACTAGCGAGTTGGACTCCAGAGGTGGTTTGTCAGTCCACCAATATGGCTTCCGCGAGGGGATGTCCACCGTAGACGCGGTACAAGAAGTTGTCCGCATCGCCCGCTCGGCAAATACGGGTAACTGGAGACAACGCGAGATCTGTCTCGCCGTGGCGCTAGATGTGAGTTATTTTGAAAACAGAAAACTCCTGGTCGACGACACAACTAGACCTGTTACCTGCGGTGTACCTCAGGGATCGGTCCTCGGGCCGCTCCTGTGGAATGGCTTATATGATGGAGTCCTCGAATTGGATACGCCTAGCATATCCAGCGACTGCCGATTGGTAGCCTTCGCCGACGATCTCATTGTCGTCGTCATAGATAAAAGTGAAGATGGCGCAATGGCCAAGGTCGAAGCCACCATAAGCGACATAAATGTATGGATGAGCAACCATAACCTAGAGATGGCACCTGAAAAGTCTGAGGCCGTGGCGCTTACCGGTCGCAAGCGAGTACAAGAGATGACAGTCAATATTCTTGGCAAGGAAGTCGCTGCCAGCAGAGTAATTAAATACCTTGGAGTACATATAGATCAGAAACTGTCATAGAACCAACACGTGGATAGCGCCACGACCAAAGCGGAAAAGGCAGCCATGGCACTGCGTAAACTGATGCCTAGGACCGGTGGACCCAAGACCAGCATCAGGAGGCTACTCACCTCCGTGGCCACCTCGATACTATTATACGCTGCCCCAGCATGGGTGAGAGCACTAAAGATCGCACGCAATCGAGATCGCCTATTAAAGACCCAACGCATCATGCTAATAATCAAAATTAGCTGCGCCTATCCACAGTTGCGCTGCAAGTCCTCACATCTGTTCCGCCCATTGACCTGCTTGCGAGAGAACGTGCATACAATCATGGCGCGGACAACGCCGCCAAACAGTTCAATAGGAACGCCCTATTAGATCTATGGCAAGACCGCTGGGACAATGCGCCCCAGGGTAGGGGGACTAAGATGCTAATCCCGAACATCAGAGAGTGGATTACACGCAAACATGGGAACAAAATTATTATCTAACCCAGGCCCTCACGGGCTACGGTAGCTTTGGTAGCAAGAAAAACAGCGATGCCTGCGCCTACTGCCACATGGCGGATACCGCCGAACATACTCTATTTAACTGCCCAAGATGGACAGAGGCCAGAGAAATTACCATCGGCCAACACCTAAATGCGGACAACCTTGTATACATTATGCTCACCAATGAGGACTGCTGGACAGCAATTAGCAACATGTGCAAGACCATACTAAAGTGCAAGGACGAAGACGAAAGGTAGAATAGATGTGTTTTGATCACGACCTCCGATGTATTGTTCACACAGTTCCGGAGACGAAGAGGGAGGTTTTTTAGTGCTGTAAGAATCCCACATATCCCCGTTGCGTCAGTTCATCAGCACGGCTCGAACCTTTTGAAGGTTTTTCCTCCCCCCCCCCCAAAAAAAAAAGATGCTACTATACGTCGGACAAATGTCACTGGCGTATAGCGACTTGCTTTTTGCAAGTGCCAAGAGCGGAGACCTCTAGCCTTAGTGGGCTATACTCACTGTTTATGAAATAGAATTGGTTACTGATCACGATTTGAAGGTATAATCCAATGCAGGTCGGGGTATTTGCCCGCTGAGTAGCTGTTTCCTTCAAATAATACTTTATATATATATATATAATATTTATTTATGTATCAAAATATTTACATATACAATACATAGTTTGCATTAACATCAAATAAGTAAATAAATAAATATTAGGGTTTCATAAGGAAAGAATGTAACATAAATAAAAATAAAACTTACATTTATGAATCAAAGAAAATATTCAAGAATTACGAAGTTAAAACTTCTTGAATATTGTCGTATCCATTCAGTGAATCTTATATCGAAAAAAAAACTAAAAGAGATTATCTCTATTTACCTATATTCCCAAAACATAATACTAGAATTTAATTTTTATATTTACTGTTAAAAAAGAAAAAAAACGGAAAAAGGAGAAGAGAAACAAAAATACTTCATATTCAACAAATAATTTCTAAAATTCTAAGTTAACATCGATAAGCCAATCTGAAATAAATTTTTTGAAACTTTTTAATCTAGCTTTGGTTCTACGTTCTTGGGGAAGCGCATTCAAAATTTTTTGTCCAATGTAATGATAATTTATTTGTCCTATAGAACGTTGTGTTTTTGGTAAAATTAGCTGTTCTTTAACTCTAAATCGTGTAGTATGATCATGTGTACTTGTATTAACTAGTAGGTTGTATTTTGCTAAGTGAGAGCAGATTTATAAAATAATTTTTTTATACTTAGTATTCGATACTGTTGGTATATTAATTCGGAAGGATGGCGTGAATCTAGTTTAAATATTATTTTAAGGATTCTTTTTTGTGCTACCTCTAGTGGTCTTATTGTCGTAAAATAAGCCCCTCCCCACCCTACAATTCCATATAAAATCAGTGATTGCACTAATGCAAAATAGGTTGTCATGTTATTTGCTTAAACAAAAACATTAAAGATCTAATTTTTTTTACTAAATTTTGAATGTGCCATTTTAGGTTAGAATCTATTTCAATTCCTAAGTATTTAACATGTTCAGTACGTTTGAGAGCCCATGTACTGTTCCTAAAAGGTAAATGTATGTTTATTATATTGTTCCTTGGTAAGCCGTTTTTTGTAATTAGCAAAAGGTAAGTAGCATGTTTTCTGTAGATTTATAGTCAACAAGTTGTTATCGAAGAACTCTATCATACTTTCCAGGCCTCTGGCGATCCGATTTTCAACTTCCTCCCAAGTATTGCTTTCTACGAGTAATACGGTATCATCCGCAAATGAAATAATTTTTCCAGAGCAATCTAGGGTGAGCAATTCATTTATTAAACTTAAGAAAATTTAAACACTTGGTATTTTGTTTCACTGGTTTTTATTCAGATTTTTCTGACATATGTTTCGGTCTCACGACCATTATCAAAGACTCTTTGATAATGGTCGTGAGACCGAAACATATGTGAGAAAAATCTGAATAAAAACCAGTGAAACAAAATACCAAGTGTTTAAATTTTCTTAAGTTTATTTAATATGTTTCATCAAGAACCTACCGCAGACTCAATTCAATTAATTCATTTATATAAATTAAAAAGAGAATAGGCCCTAAGACCGTCCCCTGAGGAATTCCATATGAAACATTTAAAGTTTGGCTAGTACATTTGTCAATTTCGACCATTTGCTGTCTATTTGTTAAATAGCTGCCTATTAGGGAGTGCGCTACGCCACGAATACCAACACTATATAACTTTGACAAAAGCCTTCGATGACTTACTGTGTCGAAGGCTTTTGCCAAATCTATGAACACTCCCGCGCAAGGTCTACTATTATCCAGGCATTTATAAATATTTGAAGTTAATAAGGCGATTGCGTCATTAGTTGATTTATTTTTTGTGAACCCAAATTGAAGCTTTGAAATTATATTATTTTTATCAAAAAAATCTATGAGCCTGACCTTTAAAACTTTCTCGAAAATTTTTGCTATATTAGATATGATACTGATTGGTCTATAGTTTTCCACTTTGTTTCGGTACCCTTTCTTATAAATCGGTTTTATAATAGCCATCTTAAAGTGGGATGGACATTTTCCTTTTGTGAAACTTAAATTAATTATATGGCATAAAGGCTTTGAAATTTCGTTACATACGCATTTTAGTAGGCTAGTAGTCATTTTATCAAATCCTGGTGATGAGTCATTTTTTAGAGATAAAATAATATTATATATATATATATATATATATATATATATATATATATATATATATATATATACAAATTGTGCGAAATTTATTAAGTAATTATAAATACTGATTTAATGAAGCTAAAATATTATGACATGGGGGTTTATCAATACATCTGAAAATGTATTTTAAATAAAAAGAAACATTTCTTATCATAAAAACTCAATTTGTAATGTTAAATGTTAATATAATTAAACATGACTCAAGTTTTGCAACAGGTATTTTTCTTTATAGTGGTGTAAAATATTTAAAAAATCTGAGGACTTGGCTTCTAGTAGGTATATACATAATATACACCAAATCCCAAATTTCTGTACTCTTACCTGCTTGCTTTACCCATTTTCCCATATTTACCCCCATTTAGCCCCCTTCGCTATATATATTTATATATATATATATATATATATATATATATATATATATATATATATATATATATATACGATATTAGCTGGCATCCCACAATGTAAAATTTTAGGTTCAGTTGGCATCCACGAGTCAGATGGCATCCGGTATTCGGATGCCGTCTGACCTGCTAGAGATATTAACGCAGGGGCTTCGTAGATGTTGTATTATGTCATTAAAACTTATTTTAAGTTGGAGGTCAAATAACCCAATTTGACACCCTGGTGAATATTTTAGTTCAGCGGTTTGCTACTAACTGCCGTGCCTGTCGTTCGAAAAATATTCATTTTGAATACCCGCTGACTGCAGAAGCAGTTCAGATGGCATCTATTCAGCTGGCAGCACCGTGGAAGTAGGTTATTATATACCACATGTTGATCCAGATGTTTTAGTTTGCTTGAATATATTACTATTAGGAAAAGTAAACTTAGTGGAGACAATTCGTGTAACTATCAAAATAAGGACGGAATTTGTACTTCTTGATTGTAAACGTTTTTTGTTAAGGATGGTTCAGCGAGGATATAAGTAAAATAGTGTTCTGTAGCTTAATTAAACTACAGAAGTAAGAGATAAGTTATTAGCAAAAATGTTTTCGATACGTAATAAACTACAAAATTATGTTAATGCTAAAGAATTCTATTTAGTCCAATTCTCAAGTTCAAACACGTGTTAATTCTTGATAAAGCTAGTAAAAATATGAGTGAGGGCTCATTGGATTCGGAATGACGTCTAGAAAAGTGTGTAAAAGTTTCAAACCCGCACATAAACAATTGCAAAAGTTATAAACAACTTAAAATTGAAAAAATAACGAGTTTAGTTTTTTGCAAATAACTCGAAATATTAATAATATTTAAGAAATAAAAAAAAGGTTCTTAAAGAGGAAGAAATTTCGAATGAAAAACTCTGGACTTCCGGAACTCTATCTCTATTATTAATAACTTTAATTTAATGTCGGGCGGCGAATGCTAAACCGTTACGATACTCTGAAACCGGCCGTAAGGAGTAAAACAATTTTTTTATGTTATTAAATATTAATTTAAATTTTTTTTTTAAAAATATGGTATTGCTTAGATACTTAAAGGAACAATATCCCGTTGGAAAAATTTTTTTCACCGATTTTTCATAAAATGAGCTTGTTAATTAACAATTTTTTTTTAGAGTTTGCGTTTATATTTCAAGTCGGATTATTGTTAAACAAAAGCCACTAAAATTATTTCAGCAGAACCCCCTATTTCTGGAATGCGATGTCGCGGGATGCTTCTACATTTGCTTTGTTTCTAACGGCAGTCAGTTGCTAGCCGCCTTGTAGTATTCATGTATTAATTATATAATTATATAAAGACTTGTAGTTTACGAAATAAAAGTTATAATTATTTTTAAAAAAGCGATTGGAAGTATCGATTATATTAGTGGCGCAGTCGTATGGATTGATTGATCGGAAATATTCGTATCGAACGTGTATTTATTCGTTTTATCGATTAACCGACAAAAATCGAACTTTGGTGAGTTTTATTGACTGGAAGTGTTGTGACGGAGTGGCTCTTCGAAATTCAAGAAACCCTGTCAATAGCAGACCTGAAGCAGCATTCACCATCAATATTCACCGAGGATTGGAACAAAAATAGTCCAGTCTTGCAAGGAAAATGTACCTGGGGAAGACCGAATCGCTAAACCAGACGTCAACCTTATAGAAAGATGCTCTACGTCGCATTTATTTTAATGTAAGTACAATCAATGTCTAGTGTCTCTGTCGAAGACTTAAGTGATATTTTGGGAAATTTGAGTTTAGAAAGCACACTGACTCACAAAATCCTTCAAACTCCTTTCAAATTCCCCAAGAAAATCAAGAAAATAATTTAAATTTAGATACAAATAATTTCTTACAAGCAAATCAATTTATTTATCAATCAAAAATGGCTCAATTCCAGAGCGAGTATCTTAAATGTGTGCCAGAATTTAATGGCGATCCTAATGAATTGAACCGATATTTATCGATTTGTGATTCATTAATTGGACACTTCTATAATCGCGAGAATCTAAATGATTTTCAAAACACTTATTTGTTGAATTCAATTATTTCAAAATTAACCGGTAACGCAAAAATGGTAATGAATATACAGGATGTCTCTACATGGGAGGAATTAAAGAAAACATTAATTAGAAATTTCGCTGATCAAAGGGACGAAACTTGTCTTAATAGGGATATGGTTTGAATGAGACAATCACATAACGAAAGCCCTCAGCAATTTTATAATAGAGTTTTAATAATTTTAAATTTACTATGCAGTTACGTTAATGCACATGAAACCACTGATGAATCGAAAAAGTTAAAGCGAAAACTTTATAATGACCTGGCATTAAAAACATTTTTATCTGGGCTGAAAGAACCTTTGAGTACAACCATTCGCTGTATGCAGCCAGAAACTCTCAGTGAGGCTTTGCAACTTGTTATACAGGAGGATAACGTTCATTACTTCCAAAATTACTCAAATAAAAATTTCATGAAAAATGTTCAGGAACATAACAGACCACCAGTACCACATCAAAAATTTGCTTAAGCTTCTCGACAATTTCAAGTTTCTCGACCATTTCAATTTAATGCTCATCCACAAAATTTCTATAGACAGAATCATTTTACACCTTAAAATTTTAATAAAAATTCTTTTCCTTCTCAACCAATACCAATACAGCCTAGAATGAATTATCAGCCACAGCGATTTTTCTCAAACGCACAAGTATTTAATCAGCCACAACGATCTTTCACGAATGCACCAGCATTCAGACAGCCCCAACAAAATAATAATGTTTTTAAACCAGACCCAAACCGAATGTTACCGAGACCTACACCCATGAGTGTATCTACTAGAAATACTACAAATCAATATCAACAAGGTCCGTTAACTTCGCGTCAGTATCATCAACCACAGGGAAATTTTGCCTCTGAAAAATTATTCAATACAGAATTAAATAAACCTGATCAAGATTTTGAAAATTATCAGTCTATAGATTATAATTGTCAAAATTATGATTTCAATGAATGTCCTAATTATAACGAATATGAAAGTATCAAATATCGCCTCAACCAGACAACCAGACATAGACCCCCAAATTATATCATTTAAGGGCGCCGGAATTATAGGTTATATTTACTTAAAAACATCGTAGTTTGAGGATTTCTTCTAAATCCCTGAACTGATTAAAAAGAAATTTCACAGGCTTTGAGAAAAAACTCGATAGAATGGTACTGGACTATTGCAAACTCACGAAAAGTAATATTTTTTTCTTGTCAAGCTGTTAAACATCCTCTAACTTTGAACCTAATTTTAAAATAATAAAAAAGATATTACCTTATTGATATTAGTCTGAGCTCATCTACTATAGTATATGAAACATATCGATATTTAAATTTCAATTTTTTATTCAGTAGTTTTTGAAAAATCCTCGAACTACTACAACCAATTCGTTGAAAATAAATAAGACAAATTGCCGATAAAGCAAGCGTTGGTTTGTAAGACCAATAATGTAAAATTAATAAATGAACTTTAGCACTTGGCTCGCAGGTGGCGCAAAGCAGGGCCAATATATTCCCTGACTACAATTACAATTAGATCGCTTCGTTTCACAATATCGTCAATACGTTATGAAGGTCACTTTTTTTGTGTGATTCATACTCTTATATAGTATATTAGGATACCGCGTCGAACTCTCTAGGCAATGAAAATGCGTCTTTTTGTCCATCGTCTTTATATTCCATTCACATAATATGTAAAAATTACAAAATTATAAAACTATGAATTTGCTCATTTTATGCAGTGTCCGTCAAAAAGTCTGCACCATATGACTATTGTTATTGACTTTTTGAAAAATTTTATTTTTGATAAAAGTTCGTGCCTGTTCTCAAACGAAAAAAGGACTGCAGAAATGTGTGTTAGTCCTGGCGCTTAGGTCGAAAAATATATTTTTTTTGAAATTACCTCAAGAGTAAACAACCGAAAAATGTTATTTAAAGAAGTTGCTTATAATGTGAAGTTATATCCAGATATCGGTTGTTCTTTTCTAAAAATAAAAATTTTTCACTTTTTTCCTGAATTATATTTGATTAAATGCATCAAAAGAAAAGTTTCTATATTTTGCGGAGGTTTGCTAATTTAAGGAGGGTAGATGCCACCCCTTTTTCAGAGGGTGGCAGCAAAAACATTGGAGCTGAACAATCAAATTTTGAGAAAAAAAAGTTCTATGCGACTTCTTATTTAAATTGATAGTCTTTAAGTTTATAACGACTTGAAAATTGGGACATTTACTTAAAAAAAAGAGGTATTTCAACAGGATTTTCGTCAAATAATTCGCAAGGTATTACATTTTGAGCCAAAACATGCCAGAGACAAATATGAACGCTATTAAATTGGAGATGAATATCGTTCTAATTTCTGTAAAATTAATGGTTTCGGAAATATAGAAGTATAAAGATGGCGTCCTATAAAATGAAGTATTTAATTAAAAATTTATCTCAGAATATAGCACTTACATCAGAAATGCTAGCAACCGTAATGAAATACTAACGATTAGGCTTTCAAATGATTTCTTGACTATTTCTATACTTACCATAAAAAACAAAGAAGGTATGACAGAAGCAATTAGCTTCCTTACATTTTTTTACATAAAAACGTCGCCATCTTTTAAATGTAAGTACTTAGTCAGTAATTAAAAAATATATTATCATATACTGTTTTTTCGATCAATTTTTTCGTCGGTTTACAGCATTTTCTTCAAATAAAAATTGTATTATGAACTATAAACGGACTTTCTAGAAAACGTATTTTTTTTTCTCAATAAATACTGGTTTAAGCGAAAAAATGATAGACATCAAAAATAAAGCTTATAAACTGAAAATTAATTTGTATTTATTTAATATTTACGTAGAATTAATCGTTCCGGAGATTTTTTAGTTTATAGATGGCATCGGAAAGATTATTGGATGAAGTATTTAGTTTAAATGTTGAATATCTTAGAAACTATTGAAACTTCCATAAAAATTTCCAAGGAACAGAATAAAAGATAATTAATCAACCTTTGCAATGATTTCTTGTTTGTTTCTGTATCATAAAAATAAAGAAATTATGGCCGAAACAATGTGCCTATTCACATTTTTTTTTATAAAATGTCACAATTTTGTTATTGTATTGGGGTATTCTCACTCGGTGAGTACTAATGGTAATGTCTTTGAATATGTTAAAATTCTCACAGAAATGAGTATCATTGCCAAATGGCATTCCTCTAACCGAGTAATTGCTGGGGCTCAATTCTCGACTTAAGGGAATAGACTTATTGAGAGAAAGGAAAGAGAAAGAAATACGAAACGTAATGAAATAAAAAAAGATAAAGTACTAATTTCCCTTTGGAATAATTTTGAGTATAATGACGTGCTCTATAACTAAGATTCAAATTTGATTGTTTTTACTCAAGCTCGATGTCGATAGGGTAAAACCATCCTTTTGTTTAAATTCTGACTGTGCAGTCGAGTGTGGCGGGTCGTTCGATACGGGATTTCGCATACAGCTCAAATGAAATGACGGAACACCATCCACCCCCCCGGGGGTGGAAACCTCCCTTTCTTTAATTCTCCCTGCATAGTCGAGTGTGGCGGGTCGTGCAAACCGGGATTTTGCGTACAGCTCAAAGGGGACGACCACCCACCACCATCGCACTGAGGGAAAATTCCAGATTTTACTGTTCAAAAATCTCTAGAGACCTTAATATCCATCGGATCGGGATATATATTTTTTTTAATTAATAGTGATTAAATTCCCTACACATCTGTTGAGGCAAATTTTTGAATGACTCAGTCAACTTTCATTAATGACATAATAAACTGTCAAAAAACTGTAAAAATTTTAATAATGAACCAATATCGCTATATTCATATGAAAATATAGTCTATGTACTATGTGTGGACAAAAAGTTTAATTTTCATATGAATATAGTGATATTGGTTCATTATTTAAATTTTTAATATTTTTTTCCAGTTTTTTGGCAGTGTATTATGTCATTAATAAAAGCTGACCGAGTCATTTAAAAATTTTGCCTAGACAGATGTGTAGGGAATTTAATTACCTTTAATTAAAAAATATATATATATCCCGATCCGATGGATATTAAGGTCTCTAGAGATTTTTGAACAGTAAAATCCAGGATTTCCCCACAGTGCATCGGAACACCCACTGCCTGGGCAGGGGGTAGTTTTTTTTCGGTTTCTGTTTAATGTTCGAGATTTTTTCTCTCCAATATTGTTACATTTACTTGCTCCCCATATAGAGTGTATATCGCACAATATACAATACGCAGCGGTTTAGCGTTTGTGACAGGCCTAAGGGTAGCATGTCGGTTCCCATGATGGTTTCAAAAGATACTTGATCAGTCGCACTCATGAAGCTCCTAAAGGAATGAGGAGGGGTTCAAAAATATGAAAAAATACATTATTTGTGTATGCAATTTTTTTATAAAAATTATTTATTAACAGTACTGGAAAGTTGGATATTTTTTTTAGATTTTTTCCTCCCCGCTCATCGATTTTTATTTCGGTGGAACTTGGTAAAAATTGGGTAAAAATTAGAAATTCGAGATTTAAGTTGGCAATTTTTACTGAAAATTTTTTTTTAGAATTTCTCCCTAATTAATTACAGAGTTGGCTTCTTAAGTCTTATGAAGTTAGCAAATTTGAAAAATAACCCCCCAAAAAAGTTGGCTCGCTACGCCCCTGTATATTAAATTTCTTTGTTGTCGCTATCGTCAAATATACCAAATATTATTTTTCTCCGTAAAATAATTTTGTAGATATAGCGCCAACAAACTGACAGACAGCCTAAAACGCGAAAACACGAAGATATTTCGGAGTGATTTTTTCACGATTTCAATATGCCCTTTGGTAACCAAGAGCAGTAAAAAACCTTAGCTCTCAGACAGTATTATTTATAAAGTATATTTTTTTCTATACATAGTATATACTACGGGAGCCCACCCTAAGTGTCCGTGCACCCCCCCCCCCCCCCCCCGGATCCTTTAGGACAATGTTTTTCCATAAAGATTAAAGCCTAAGGAACAGTTTAAGACATGTCCTAAAAAAAAAAATTGGCTGCACTTTCAAAATGGCGTCCGTTAAAAAAAAAAATTGCAAATATGGTTTTCATAATTTAACACAAAAACTAAAAAAGATGGAGAAAAAATTTCTGCACAAGAAACAAAGTGCATACAATTTTCTACAATTTTGTTTCTATACAATATTTCCATAGGAGTTACCATTTTCCAGATAAATGATTCATCTCTTAAAGTAAAATATAAAATTCAACATAAAACGTAACACTACGGAAGCCCACCCTAACTGTCCGTGCACCCCCCAGATCCTTGGGGACAATGTTTTTCATAAAGATTAAAGCCTAAGGAACAATTTAAGACATGTCCTAAAAAAGAAAAAAAACTGGCTGTACCCTCAAAATGGCGCCCGTTTAAAAAAAATGCAAATACAGTTTTTGTCATTTAACATAAAAACTAAAAAAGATGGGGAAAAACTTTCTGCACAAAAAACAAACTTCATAAAATTTTCTACAATTTTGTTCCTATACAATATTTGGATAGGAGTTACCGTTTTCCAGATACCACTGTTGCCGTTTTCGAAATAAATGTCTGCAAATTATATTATTATTATTATTAATTTTTTTCAGTTTATTTTATTTTATTTTTATGTTAATAATATAAAGTTATATTATACGCCTTAAAATAATTGTCACAGTTATTTCCTCTAAGTGATTTACCGATATATAAATTTCCATGTTTTCTTAATTTTGGACTCATTTATCTGGACAATGGTAACTCCTATCAAAATATTGTATAGGTACAAAATTGTAGAAAATTCTATGCACGTTGTTTTTTGTGAAAAAAGTTTTTGTCCATCTTTTTTAGTTCTTGTGTTAAATGACAAAAACAACATTGGCAACAGTTTTTTTTAACATATGGCCGCCGTTTTGAAAGTACAGCCATTTTTTTTTCTTTAGGACATGTCTTAAATTGTACCTTAGGCTTTAATCTTTATGAAAAACATTGTCCCCAAGGATCGGGCGGGGGGTGCACGTACAGCTAGGGAGGGCTCCCCGACTAATAGTAAATAAATATCTAATTATAGTGAGAAAAAATTGTATTCAGTCCAAATTGTTCTTTACAACACAAAAAGAAAACACCTAAAGCACAAAATAATATAAATATTTATAACTGGATAAACGACTCGCGAGGGTTTTATTTAGTAATAGTACAGTACCCAGAGGTAAAAAATATGCAAAACTTCGGAATAATGTCATATTGAACGGATTTCGTTCATTTTTGGCAGTATAATAGATATATGCTTCACAGAAAAGTTTCCATATTGTGAGGGGGCTTGCTAATTTATATGGGGTGGATGCCACCCCCTCTCAGGGGGTGGCACTTAAATATATATATATATATATATATATATATATATATATATATATATATATATATATATATATATATATATATATATATATATATATATATATATATATATATATACGTCGAGATTTTAAGTTTGAGCGAAAAAAAAAATTCTATCTGTCTGTCGGTTTGTCTGTCTGTCTTTTTTTTGTGCGCACGTTTACTCTGGAACCGTTTAAGATATTGACTTGAAATTTGGTACACATATGTACTTCGACGAGATCTAGAACCAGATTATATTTTTATCTTGTTCCGTCGAAGGGTTGGGGGATAAATTGGGGTAAATTTGGGGTAAATAGGTCAATCAAGCAGGTAAGAGTCCATAAAATTGGTATTTAATATATACAAGAGAAGCTAAGGTCTCAAAAAAATTTTTGGCACCCATTACCATCCCCCACCCCCTTATTAAAGGGGATGAAAAAAAATTGTGATTTAGTGTACAGGAACCAGAAACCTCAAAATATTTTTTTACTTCATCCACCCCCCACCCCACTACCGATGAGTTTTTGGGGTAGAGGATTTCAAATATTTTATATATTAAAGTTTCATAAACAATTATTTTCACATACAAAGTTTTTTTCGTTGTGAGTGACTTGGATAGCGAATCTGGATGTGGAAGTAGTGATTCCTTGGGCAGCGGTTTTTAAGTTATAACGACTTCAAAATTGCGATTTTAGCTTAAAAAGAAGGTATTTCCAAACGGCTTTCGTCAAATATTTCGAAAAGTATTACTTTATCGAAAAAATGTTAGACCAATTACAGAAAGTACAAACTGGAAATTAATTATATTTTTTGTTTATTGATGTAGGATTAATAGTTTCGGAGATATTTAAGTTTATATTTGGCATCCAAGTGTTTCAAAATTACCTTTAAAGTTTAAAATGCATTTTTTTCTAAAGCAAGTGCTTTAAATGAGCAAAAAAATTTGAGCATCTAGATAATGCTACATCTTAACGAAAAACTGTATTTGAGATAATTTTTTTAAATTACTGGCTAATTAAAGTAATAAAATGGCGACCATGTTATATAAAAAAATATAAATACGCATATTTTTCCGTCATAATTTTTTTATTTCTAATGCTACAGGAACGAATAAAAAATAATTTGAGAGCACAACTAATTGTCTTTAATTTCATTTCTTACACTCAAAGAAATAGTATGGGTAAATTCAACAAAAAAAAAATGGTTAACTAACCATATCGTTAATTTTGTTAAACCAAACTATATTGATGGTATTTTTAAACAAGAAGTGATTGTTATTTTAATTAATAAAAAGTTGTCGTACAACAAAACAAACATTAACTTAAAAAATAGATGAATAAGACTATTATTTTGTTCGTCTGACTATTATTTTGTTGAATTCTGTCAAATTAAACTAGATAATAGTATATTTTATTTTTAACTATTATCGAATTGTAATTCTAACCCAGTATTAGTTCGCTGTATTATTGTACTTGGTAGACAAACCAATATTATTGTCGTCTTTTAGAAGTTCTAAAAGAATTACCATAAAATTTGCTTGCTTACCACGTAGTCTATTACAGAAATTATTTCCAGATGACGCCACATACAAATCACTGACAATAATCAATCATGCATTATCTTATACTCTTATGAATTTATAGAAAATTAATAACATGAATGCAATGTTCAAATTCTCTCGGGGATCATCGATATATTTGGATGGATCTTATAAACGATCTCTAATCTTTGGTTTGGGTGGTCTGATGTCTCAATACTGATATTTTGCCTAACCAAAAAAAACTTCATCATACAATAAAGTGTAGATCAACCTAAAAATTAGTTGGTGTACAAAAAAACAAAGTCGTTGTACTATTTAATCTCAGACCAAATTGAAAATGGTTAGTGAACATAAAAAAATGTCATTGTACTATTTAATTTGTTACAAGAAGATATGATTATTAAACTACTATTTGTTTACGAAAACAAATAAAGTTGTATGACTATTCTTTTCTGATTGATTTAACTATGAAACTAGATAGGCGCGATTTCATATGCTCTTTTTGGTTGAATTTACCTATCATTTTCTTTGAGTGTAGCATGCGTGACGTAGGTGTCACAATTTATGAGATATTTAACATTTAAACTGCACTTTTCGTTTTATAAACGTTCGGACGCTATTTTTAAACTTTCATATCTCCGAAACTATTAAATCTATGCAAATAAATAAACAAACGAAATTCATTATCAGTTTATGAGCTTTATTTTTGGTCTCTACCCATTTTTCAATAAAACTAATATTTGGAAAAGGAAAACAAAATTACGTTTTATCGAAAATATAGTTTAAACTGTATATTTTTCTAAAGCAAGTGCTGTATACAAACCAACAAAATTGAGCATCTACGTCATGCTGTATATTAACGAGAAACAGTGTTTGAAATTCCTTTTTTTTAATTACTGGCTAATTACAGTAACAAAATGGCGACGTTGTTATTAAAAAAATGTGTAGACGCACATTGCTTCGGTCATAACTTCTTTGTTTCTTATGCTACAGAAACAAATAAAAAAACAGTTGAAAGCTTAATTAATAACCTATTATTCTACCTATTAGCATCCTTGGCGTAGGTGTCACAGTTTCTGAGATATTTAACTCTGTAATAATTTTTCGAAGATGTAATACTTTTCGAGATACTTGACGAAAGCCGTTTGGAAATAACTTTCTTTTAAGCTAAAATCGCAATTTTGAAGTCGTTATAACTTAAAAACTATCAATTTATGTGAAAAATTGCATAGAACCTTTTCTTCTTAAAATCTGATATATATATATATAAGGATGCTAATAGGTAGAATAATAGGTTATTAATTAAGCTTTCAACTGTTTTTTTATTTGTTTCTGTAGCATAAGAAACAAAGAAGTTATGACCGAAGCAATGTGCGTCTACACATTTTTTTAATAACAACGTCGCCATTTTGTTACTGTAATTAGCCAGTAATTAAAAAAAAGGAATTTCAAACACTGTTTCTCGTTAATATACAGCATGACGTAGATGCTCAATTTTGTTGGTTTGTATACAGCACTTGCTTTAGAAAAATATACAGTTTAAACTATATTTTCGATAAAACGTAATTTTGTTTTCCTTTTCCAAATATTAGTTTTATTGAAAAATGGGTAGAGACCAAAAATAAAGCTCATAAACTGATAATGAATTTCGTTTGTTTATTTATTTGCATAGATTTAATAGTTTCGGAGATATGAAAGTTTAAAAATAGCGTCCGAACGTTTATAAAACGAAAAGTGCAGTTTAAATGTTAAATATCTCATAAATTGTGACACCTACGTCACGCATGCTACACTCAAAGAAAATGATAGGTAAATTCAACCAAAAAGAGCATATGAAATCGCGCCTATCTAGTTTCATAGTTAAATCAATCAGAAAAGAATAGTCATACAACTTTATTTGTTTTCGTAAACAAATAGTAGTTTAATAATCAT
Source organism: Rutpela maculata (assembly GCA_936432065.2). Taxonomy (NCBI): domain Eukaryota; kingdom Metazoa; phylum Arthropoda; class Insecta; order Coleoptera; family Cerambycidae; genus Rutpela; species Rutpela maculata. The sequence goes on from OW386290.2 coordinate 85,282,008, forward strand.
ATCTTCTTGTAACAAATTAAATAGTACAATGACATTTTTTTATGTTCACTAACCATTTTCAATTTGGTCTGAGATTAAATAGTACAACGACTTTGTTTTTTGTACACCAACTAATTTTTAGGTTGATCTACACTTTATTGTATGATGAAGTTTTTTTTGGTTAGGCAAAATATCAGTATTGAGACATCAGACCACCCAAACCAAAGATTAGAGATCGTTTATAAGATCCATCCAAATATATCGATGATCCCCGAGAGAATTTGAACATTGCATTCATGTTATTAATTTTCTATAAATTCATAAGAGTATAAGATAATGCATGATTGATTATTGTCAGTGATTTGTATGTGGCGTCATCTGGAAATAATTTCTGTAATAGACTACGTGGTAAGCAAGCAAATTTTATGGTAATTCTTTTAGAACTTCTAAAAGACGACAATAATATTGGTTTGTCTACCAAGTACAATAATACAGCGAACTAATACTGGGTTAGAATTACAATTCGATAATAGTTAAAAATAAAATATACTATTATCTAGTTTAATTTGACAGAATTCAACAAAATAATAGTCAGACGAACAAAATAATAGTCTTATTCATCTATTTTTTAAGTTAATGTTTGTTTTGTTGTACGACAACTTTTTATTAATTAAAATAACAATCACTTCTTGTTTAAAAATACCATCAATATAGTTTGGTTTAACAAAATTAACGATATGGTTAGTTAACCATTTTTTTTTGTTGAATTTACCCATACTATTTCTTTGAGTGTAAGAAATGAAATTAAAGACAATTAGTTGTGCTCTCAAATTATTTTTTATTCGTTCCTGTAGCATTAGAAATAAAAAAAATTTGACGGAAAAATATGCGTATTTATATTTTTTTATATAACATGGTCGCCATTTTATTACTTTAATTAGCCAGTAATTTAAAAAAATTATCTCAAATACAGTTTTTCGTTAAGATGTAGCATTATCTAGATGCTCAAATTTTTTTGCTCATTTAAAGCACTTGCTTTAGAAAAAAATGCATTTTAAACTTTAAAGGTAATTTTGAAACACTTGGATGCCAAATATAAACTTAAATATCTCCGAAACTATTAATCCTACATCAATAAACAAAAAATATAATTAATTTCCAGTTTGTACTTTCTGTAATTGGTCTAACATTTTTTCGATAAAGTAATACTTTTCGAAATATTTGACGAAAGCCGTTTGGAAATACCTTTTTTTTAAGCTAAAATCGCAATTTTGAAGTCGTTATAACTTAAAAACCGCTGCCCAAGGAATCACTACTTCCACATCCAGATTCGCTATCCAAGTCACTCACAACGAAAAAAACTTTGTATGTGAAAATAATTGTTTATGAAACTTTAATATATAAAATATTTGAAATCCTCTACCCCAAAAACTCATCGGTAGTGGGGTGGGGGGTGGATGAAGTAAAAAAATATTTTGAGGTTTCTGGTTCCTGTACATAGGTACACTAAATCACAATTTTTTTTCATCCCCTTTAATAAGGGGGTGGGGGATGGTAATGGGTGCCAAAAATTTTTTTGAGACCTTAGCTTCTCTTGTATATATTAAATACCAATTTTATGGACTCTTACCTGCTTGATTGACCTATTTACCCCAAATTTACCCCAATTTATCCCCCAACCCTTCGACGGAACAAGATAAAAATATAATCTGGTTCTAGATCTCGTCGAAGTACATATGTGTACCAAATTTCAAGTCAATATCTTAAACGGTTCCAGAGTAAACGTGCGCACAAAAAAAAGACAGACAGACAGACCGACAGACAGATAGAATTTTTTTTTTCGCTCAAACTTAAAATCTCGACGTTTTATGACATTTTAAGCCTATTTGAACAATAAAAATTTTTTAAAATTTTTTGTCGTTACTATACTTCCACTGGACGTGGAAGTAAAACTATCAATTTATGTGAAAAATTGTATAGAATCTTTTATTCTTAAAATTTGATTCTATTTCAGCTCCAATAAACATATATATTTTTTAAGTTAGGGGGTGGCATCCACCCCCTATAAATTAACAAGCCCCCACACAATATAGAAACTTTTACTATTATACTGCCAAAAATGGACGAAATCCGTTCAATATGACATTATTCCGAAGTTAAAACCTCTAGTTACTGTACTACAAGTCCAGAGATGGATAATATAATACATAATTACTATTACAATCATGTCAATATATCAATCTATCTTGAAACGGTTCAAATTAGATGGCATGTATTCGCATTTCTGATTCAAGGTCACTACCATTTTCATTTGTTTGGTTTTTGCGGCCTCCACCTATCTCCTGGAAGAGGAATTACAAAATGCTTCTACTGCTACTTGCACTGAAATTATTGGTTGATATCCGCGATGTATTATTGCCAAAAGCTACACGCAGTTCCATCTGGTCAAATTTGTAAGGTTGGTGATGCACGCCGGCAGTCTTAATACCACTAACTCAAGCGAATTATCGTATGTCATATTTCCTGAATTTTTAATAGACTCGGGATCGACGAAATCGTTCATTGACCCCGATATAGCACAAAATCTTTTTCCAAATTTAATTTTATAGTCAACAGTTTTTCAAAAATCTGCGCATAAGTACAGTGCCTCTATACCTTCCTCTAAAATATTTAATTTGCCAAAACAACGAAATTTAAAATTCTTTTTATTTAAGTTTCACAATATTTTTAATGGTTTAATTGGGTTAGACAATTTAAAACTTTTACAAGCAAGCTTAGATTTTAACAAAGGCTATTTAATTACCCCATATGTAAAAATTAAGCTTTTGTATCATAAAACCTCAAATGACTTAAATTTAATATCAATTTCACCGAGATCTGAACAAGTAATTAAAATTAAAACATCTGTTTCAAACGGAGAAGTAATAATTCCCCACCAAAAATTACATAACTGCGAAATACCTGAATCACTTACAATTGCAAAAAATGGACAAGCTCTAACTACTATATTAAATAGTACAACTAAAACTGTAACATTAGATTTTTCGGAACCAATCCAAGTAGAAAAATTTGAGAGAAAATCTATTGAACAAATTGATTTGAATAATTTCGATGATTATTCAAAATACAATTTGGACCTGTCAAAAATTCGTACCGACCACTTAAATTCGGAAGAGTAATCAAAAATTCTTAATTTATGTAGGGAATTTTCGGATATATTCTATCAAGAAAATATGCCGTTATGTTTCACTAGCAAAATAAAACACCAAATACGAACAGCTGACGAAACTCCAGTTTACACAAAATCATAATCCATTTATACATAAAATAGAGGTTGAAAATCAAATTAAAACTATGTTAAAAATCAAAATAGTATCAGACCAAGTAATTCTCCGTGGTCATCACCAATTTGTGTGGTCCCTAAAAAGGCCGACGCCTCGGGAAAACAAAAGTGGAGAGTAGTCGTAGACTACAGGAAGTTTAATGAGAAAACCGTCGACGACAGGTACCCACTACCTAATATTACGGATTTGTTAGAAAAATTGGGCAAGTGTCAGTATTTTACTACACTAGACTTGGCAAGCGGGTTCCATCAAATAGAAATGGAAGAAAGTGATATCGAAAAAACCGCGTTTAATACGGAAAATGGACACTACGAGTACTTGCGGATGCCAGCGGGTTATGGATAACATTTTACGCGGTATTCAAAATGAAAAATGCCTCGTTTATCTTGACGACATAATTATTTTTTCTACGTCTTTAGCATTTGGAACGATTAAAAGAAGTATTTCAACGGTTACGGGATTTTAAAATCCAATTAGATAAGTCGGAATTCCTGCGAAAGGAAGTAGCTTACCTCGGGCATATTGTCACTCCACAGGGCGTCAAACCAAATCCGGACAAAATTAGCGCAGTCAAAAATTTTCCGATACCTAAAACTACTTGTTAGGATATTACCGCCGCTTTATAAATAACTTTGCCAAGATTACCAAGCCATTGACTAAATGTCTAAAGAAGGGCGCAAAAATTGAACATAATGACGAATTTCTATCATTTTTTGAAACTTGCAAAAATGTACTGATCAATGAGCCTTTATTACAGTACCCGTACTTCACTAAACCATTTAACTTGACGACTGATGCCAGCAATGTAAGTCTTGGCGCTATATTGTCTCAGGGGTCAATAGGTCATGACCTCCCTGTAGCATATGCTTCCCGGACATTAAATGATTCTGAACGTAATTACTCCGTTATTGAACGTGAATTATTGGGTATCGTATGGGCCACAAAGTACTTCAGACCGTACATTTTTGGCACAAAATTTAATATAATTACCGACCACAAACCATTACAGTGCAGTGGTTATTTTCTCTGAAGGACCCGAACTCGAAATTACTTCGGTGGCGTATTAAATTAGAAGAATTCGATTATAATATCACATATAAAAAAAGAAAATACTAACGCGGACGCGTTGTCGCGCGTTGAAATTCACACCAAAGAGGCCGACACAGTCTCTGAGGAAATCGAAAAATTAACCCAAACAAATAACGAAAATCAATCAGAGAACCACGAGATCGATCGGTTCGTTCAAGAAATTTTATCTTTACCGGGCCCATCACATAATTCCGAAATCGACAATGCATCTATGCAAGTCCAACTGGACGACCAAGAACTAAACGATGACATTCCACAAGAACAAAACGACAATGACACAATACATTCAAATGCAGAACAAAATCCAATTATAGACATCCCAGTGTCAGACTGTGCTGTCAATTTTGGTCAAAACCAAGTCATCGTGAACTCTGTATTGCACTCGCCGAGTAAACCAAAAATCAAGATTTTATTCGAGAAGAAAAAACGTTTAACTGTTCAAATTTCCGAAAACAACTTTGAGTGTCAACGAGCCTATTAATTACAACTTAAAATCAGTTAATTTCATTTCTAAAAATTAGTAATAAAATCGTTTTGTCGCTCTGTACAAAATTTAGCTTACAAAAAATATTAGTTTCCAGCATACAAATTTTTCAAATCTCAAACCTTGCATCGCGAGAGTAACTCACCGTTTGTTCTTACGTCCGACCAAAATTTATATTTATACTAGATATACTCCAGCGCGTCAATTTTTTATCCTCCCCACCACAACTGATCCTATACACACCTCCCCCAGTCAAGTCCTCACACACATAAGGAACACCAATCCAAAAAAAGCCCCGGGGGATGATAACATACCCCCGTATTCATTAAAATACCTCCCCCCTAATGCGATCCTTTACTTAACCAAGTTATATAATTCCACCTTTCGCCTTTCCTATTACCCCACCGCCTGGAAGGTGGCGAAGATAATACCCATCCCCAAACCTAAAAAACCTAAAAAACTCCCCTCTAGCTATCGACCCATAAGCCTCCTGTCAGTCCTAGCGAAAATACTTGACGCAATCATCCTATCCTACATGCAGGAGGTCATTGGGGACAACAAAGTCCTCAGTGACTACCAGTATGGATTCCGAACTGCCCATTCCACCACCCAACAGCTTTTCCGTGTTGTTGAATCACTGACCACGAGCGCTAATCGGGGTCTGCTTTCAGGGATACTTTCCCTGGACCTCGAGAAGGCGTTCGACAAAGTCTGGCACCCTGGGTTGCTATACAAACTCAATATCGCGGGTATTCCGACTCGTATCATTAAATTGATACAGTCATACCTCTTAAATCGCCAATTCCGAGTAGCAATCAACCAGAAGTGCTCCTCCTTAAACCGTATCCTTTCCGGCGTCCCCCAAGGGTCCGCCCTAGGCCCAGTATTGTTCTTGCTCTACGTCAATGACATGCCAAAACCAAGGGACCATAGAGTCACCTTAGCCGTATATGCTGATGATACAGCCATTATGGCCACATCCAAAAATCCAGACCTTCTTGCCCATTTGCTCCAAAGACAAGCGGACAAAACCATAACCTTTTTCGAAAACTGGGGGTTGCTCGTCAATCCCAACAAAACAGAGGCCATCACAATCACCAAAAGTAGATCACTTCCTTACCCCGATACAAAAATAAAAATTAAAAATCACGAACTTGAGTGGTCCACCGCGATCGAGTACCTTGGCGTAATCATAGACAGAAAACTCAACTTCAATAGGCAAGTCCAAACCATTATCACCAAAGCCCAGGCGCGTACTGCACAACTCTTTCCAGTCTTAAAATCCGCTCCCGTCCATATCGCCTCCCTTGTGTACAAGTCCTACATCCGACCTATATTGACCTACGCCTCCCAGGTCTGGTACCCATTACTTACAACAACAAACCGAAAAAAACTACAAACTGCACAAAATAAGAACCTACGTATAGCAGCCAACCTCCCCCGCTCAATAAATGTTCCATTCCTACATAACGTGACCGGCACCCCCCTACTCGACGATTTTATCTACCTCAGATTAATCCCGGCCTTGGCACAGAAATTAGTGGTCCATCCGAACCCCACACTCCTTGACCCCCTTACTACCAAATTCGCCATAGCCCCGAAATTCCCAGCACTAAACTATATCTATAATCCTAATCCACAATAATTGCGTCACCCCTCTCCTCTTATTCGCCCCTTTTAGCTCACCCCACCTAAAATATTGTAACCAAACTCTCGAGGAAAAAAAAAAAAAAAAAAAGAGGCCATAACATATATAATAAAAAGTAAAAAATACCAAACCAAAAACAAAAAGACGCCCACCACACAAAATAAGCAAACAATACCAAAAGAGGCCATATAAGAAATAAACAAAAAAAAAAAAAAAAAACATAAACCGAAGAAAAATCCAAAACCAACAAAAGATGCCCAACAACACATAAAAACCATAGTACTAACACAACAAACAATGTCGCACATTTTAGTATAGCTCTGTAATTTACTAACCAAAACAAAACATATTGTAAACCTCCCCCAATCCCAATCCAACCCTGACATAGCCAAGAAACAACAGCAGCACAAACCGCGGAAAGCGCCCAAGGGCGGATGCCGCAGCCAAAGCGCGAAATACCAGTAGACGCGTCAATTTTGATTGATTCCTCTTAAGAAGTAGGCTCCTCCCTTAGTATAAATATAAAACTTACTGCATCTCGAACATTCCAGAAATATTTGACATTCCGGAGCATCTAGAGATTTCGATTTTCGAAAAATTCGGAAACTTTAGATTTTTATTATTTAAACAGACACTCGGCACTGCAGAGTCAGTCGATTTCCAGCCTTTACAAATTCAACAACTCACACCGCGAAACTTAACAGGCAAATTTTTACTACAGTGTTCAACTTATCGTCATTATTAATCGTGCTAATTAAGAATCGTGCTAATTAATTTCTACTCATCAAAAATTAAGTATTGTGAGAACGTGAAATGTAAATAAAGACTTGATTGTTACCTTCTAGTGAAAAGTGACTTTTTCTTAAAAAATAAACTTTACCAAACCGTATACAGGATGTTCCAAAACTTTGACACATAAACTTTGGGTGACAATGGAGTGTTGTTTCTGTGCACGAATTTAATAAATCCCCGATTATTGGTTCGTGTTCATGGCGCCCAACTAAAGGGCCTTGAGAAGCGGAAGAAAAAGGAAGAAAGAAGAGAAGACAGAAGAGGAGAGTAGTGTAACTTGCTCTAGGGGCCTTGGACTGAGTAGGGGTCCAAACGCTACGAGAAGGCTCTAGAAAAATAGTAAGTAAGCTTCTCAAGTCCGCCATTTTCAAAAAATGGATTCATACGAACAAATAGTGCAAAAGCTTAGCGAAGCAGCGGCGCGCCAGGGCGTCGTTCTCACAACTCAAAATGGACTACAATCTTCCTCAGGGAGGGAAGAGGACCCACCACGACGAATCTCAGACGCTGCACCACCCGGGGAATCGCTGTTACACACTTCCACACCCAAACAAAGGTAAGTAGAACAGACCCCATCTAACATTGAACTTAATCAAATATTCTTGGGCATGGCTGAGGCTTTCAAACAAGCTATACAAAATGTGGCGACAACGAATGTAGGAGGTAAGATGGAAAAAATAATGCAATCTATTAGGAATTCGCCGATGCATACCTTCCAAGGTCTCGACCACGAAAGTGCCAACACTTTTATTTATCATATGGAGGAACATTTCAGAAAAAATAATGTCATAGATAAAAACGAAAAGCTAATTATGATTACTTCTCAATTAAAAGGATACGCTAGGGATTGGTATGAACCACACAAAAATTTAATTTATGATTACGATATATTTAAGACAAGACTACGTCAAACCTTCGACACCATTGCCAAGAGAGCCCAGGCCGAACACATACTACATACCCAGATGCAGGGAACGAATGAATCGGTTACCCTATTTATTTCTAAAAAGATCGGACTGTTCAACAGAGTAGACCCGGCGCGTCCATCACGAGAAAAAGCACACTGCATCTACAGGCAACTTCGACCTGAAATAAGGAATCAAATTCGTTTCTGTGACTTCGACTCCCCCGAAGCCTTACTAACTGTGGCCGCCGAGGTAGAATAATACCACCTCCCTGGTAATAACAACAACTCATGGAGAAGACAGCAAAATAATTACAACGATACTGGGTATCCCGCACCAAGGCAAATTACGAACTCCACGAGCACGACTCCAAGGACTAATAACCAGAGAGCCATCACCCAGGGAACTACGACTCAATCCAGATTTGAAAATAATCCAGAAAGACCTCCATCTACTCCATGTCGATTCTGCGGAGATTGGCATTGGAACAGGCAATGCCCAAGAAACCCCTACAATCAAGGACAGACAGAATAGAGGTCCGGAAAACTCCCAAGGGGCCGGCGCTCGTTCAAGGCAGAACACTTAAACTATTATTCAGCGTCCGGCCCATCCCAGATGACTACAAACCCAGTACCGGCACCTCCACCATTTCGACAACCGTCCTCAGAGCCAAGCCTCAATTCGTTCCAAGACGTAATAGACGTGTCATCTCTTTTTATTCAAGAAAACGTACGGGATATATCAACACAAACAGAAGACATATTAACTTGCTCACTCGAATCCATTAATCAAATTCGACAACTTCCCAGAGTGAAGATATTAGCTAACGGTAAGGAGGTAAACGCCTTCGTCGACACTGGGGCTGCTAGTAACGTAGTCAGGGCAGGACTCTTCGACGAGAACCAGTTGGGACATAGCAGGAAACTCTTTACCATGGCATGCGGAGGACAGACAATAGAATCATTGGGGAATATCGTGCTACAGTTAGACATCCAGGGCAGTAAAATTCAGGGCGAATTTGCTGTCATAAAGGGCCTAAACGAGGAACTGATACTTGGCGCACCATTCCTAGAAGACGAGGGAGTTCATCTAGATTATGCTAGAAAATGCATGTACGTCGGGAAAACCTCCAGGAAAACGGTCTACTGGAATCAGGAAGCTCAAGCCCTGGAAGAAACTCATATTCTACATGAGAAAGTCAATATTCCGCCAGATGCAGAGAAACAACTTAAGCCCATTTTTGAGGAGTACTCTGATATATTTAGTGAAAAACCCACTAGGGGAATAACGACTACTACCACGAAACACACCATTACACTGACCGATTCTACAATTATCAATCAACGATGCTACCCTATGTCACCGAGTAAAAAGAAGATATTTTACGAACAAATTGACGAAATGCTCAAAGCCGGAATCATCGAACCAAGCAATTCTCCGTATAGTTCACCGCCAGTTATAATAGAAGCTCCAGGAAAAAAACCAAGATTCTGCATCGACTACAGAAAATTAAACGCCATAACTAAAGACCAGTCCTCAACATTACCAAAAATTCATGAAACCATTAAGACACTAGGGGAAGCGAAAGTATTCACTCTACTGGATCTCACTTCAGGATACTGGCAAATTCCTATGGACCCTGAATCAAAAGCCTATACAGCATTTACCACACCTGACGGCGCTTCGTACCAATTCACTGTCATGCCATTTGGATTAAAAACTGCTCCATCGACGTTCCAGAATTTCATGGTCAGAGATGTACTATCAGGATATATTCATAATTTTATTCAAGTGTACCTAGACGATATAATTATTTACAGTAAGAACCTAGATGAACATAGACACCACTTACAACTAGTATTCGAGAGAATAAGGCTACATAATCTGAAAATTTCACCTGAAAAATGCAAAATAGCCACCAACGAACTCGACTATCTTGGACATAGAATCTCGCAAGATAAGACATTACCACAACCCAAACATGTCCTGGCCATAAAAAACTTTCAGTCACCACAGAACAAAAAACAACTACAAAGCTTCCTTGGAACATTTAACTGGATACGAGAATACATACCAGACGCAGCACACATCATTCGACCACTCACACAACTACTAAGAAAAGAACAGAAATTCAAGTGGACAGCAGAACACGAAAAAGCCTTCGAAAGAATAAAAGAAGCCACTTCGAAACCCCTGGAATTACATCGACCAGACTTTAACAAACGTTTTATACTACAGACAGACGGATCCATGACGGGAATCTCCGGAGTATTGTACCAGCTAGGAGAAGATGGTTCTAAACAGATAATATCATTCTCCAGTGCCTGCTTACACGCCGCAGAAAGAAAATACCACATTAACGAGATTGAGTGTCTGGCAGTAGTCACCTATATCAAAAAATATAAGATGTACCTCGAAAATACGAAATTCCTACTTCGAGCCGACAACAAAGCACTACTATGGTTACACAAACACCAGGATTCTAAAACAAAATTAACTCGATGGTCGCTATTATTACAAGAGTATAGTTTTGAAATAGAACATTGCGCTGGAAAAGAAAATGAACTACCAGACTTTCTAAGCAGAAATCCCGACACCAACGAACCAAGACCTGAACTAGATGAGAGAAGAATGCTATCGCCACCTTTAACTCCCGAAGGACTAAACATTTTTACTAGAGCAGATCTCTACGAGGAAGTTAAGAGGGTACAGCTCAGGTCTCAACGAATTCAAATGGACATACGAAGATGGGAAAGAATACAACGCGACGGACCAAACAATGAACAAGAAAGAAGATACCTCAATGACTTCACCGTGCATGACCAGCAACTATGGCGAAACTACCAAGGAGGTAGGAAAATAGTAGTTCCCAGGAGTATGGTACCCCAAGTGTTGGCGAGTTTCCATGATGAAGACGTCGCTGCTCATCCAGGGAGAGATGAGACACTTCGAAACATATTAAGGACCTATTTTTGGAAAAACATCCATAAAGCTGTGGCCATGTACGTAAGGAATTGCAAAATCTGCAAAGAAGTCAAGGCAAGACAAATACAACCCAGAGCACCTCTACAACCACACCAGCCCAGATACGCCTTCGAAATCATTAGTATCGACGTAATGGGCCCATACAAAGAAACACCTCGAAATAATCGTTACATATTCATCGTAGAAGATGACTTCACCAAATGGGTAGAAGCCAAAGCCTTCCCTGAACTCAACGCCAGAATGATTATTAACTACCTAGAGGACGAGATCATAGCTAGATACGGTACCCCCAAAACCATCATATCGGACAACGGAGGACACTTCGACAGTCTTATATATAAACAGTGGTGTACCAGGAACGAAATAAATATTAAGTACACTCCTATCTATCATCAACGCTCAAACCCTACGGAACGCAGAGTTCAAGAATTCAAGAAAATATTAAAAACACTGACTTACCGACGAACACAGAACCAGTGGGATCGATATATCCCTAGAGTCTTAAAAACTCTCAGGACCAGATTCAACGCCGCCACCCAGATGACCCCTAGTCGAGCTTTATTGGGATATGAGCTACCTCAGCAAGGAGAGCTGAATATACCTGCTTATCAAGAGGAACGGGATGCTCAGGGAGAGCAAACATTCGAAGAACGCACTGACGAAATTAGGGCCAACCAAACTGAATATCAGGAAAGATATTCTTCACCTGAAGCCAGACCGGAGGTAATGTTCACCGAGGGCCAGGAAATTATGGTCAAGGTCCTACGTAAAAAGCCAAATGTGTTTCTTCCCTCTTGGACAGGACCCCATTAGATAACCAGAAAAATCTCCGACGAAGTCTACGAGGTCCAGCGAGGCAATAACCGCAACTTAATTCACGTCGATGATCTTCGACCTGTACCAGCAGGCAATCCTCCAGCCGACCAAATCGAAACAGATGAGGAACCTGATTCCGATAGCGACGACGATTTTCCTGCCCCAGCGCAAGACAACGATTTTCCTGCCCCAGCGCAAGACAACGATTTTCCTGCCCCAGCGCAAGACAACGATTTTCCTGCCCCAGCGCAAGACAACGATTTTCCTGCCCCAGCGCAAGACAACGATTTTCCTGCCCCAGCGCAAGACAACGATTTTTCTGCCCCAGCGCAAGACAAAGATTTTCCTGCTCCAGTGCAGCAAGACGAACCGCAATCATCATCATCAAGGAGGTTACCTACCCCGATACCCAGACAACCAACACACGGAGAGACGGACAGACACATCAAACCAAAGAGAAGACGAACCCGCTTCGTAATCTTGGACCCTTAACGTATCCTTTTTAAACGCAAAACAACTTGTACATATCTTAAGTCCTAAGCATTGTATAAAGTTTTAGTTATTCCAACTTGTAAATATTTAAGTTTTAGAATTGTATCTTTAGGTTTTCAAAACACATCTCGTAAAAATTTGCCTTCGCGAACGGGGGGAGTGTCAACGAGCCTATTAATTACAACTTAAAATCAGTTAATTTCATTTCTAAAAATTAGTAATAAAATCGTTCTGTCGCTCTGTACAAAATTTAGCTTACAACAAATATTAGTTTCCAGCATACAAATTTTTCAAATCTCAAACCTTGAATCGCGAGAGTAACTCACCGTTTGTTCTTACGTCCGACCAAAATTTATATTTATACTAGATATACTCCAGCGCGTCAATTTTGATTGGTTCCTCTTAAGAAGTAGGCTCCTCCCTTAGTATAAATATAAAACTTACTGCATCTCGAACATTCCAGAAATATTTGACATTCCGGAGCATCTAGAGATTTCGATTTTCGAAAAATTCGGGAACTTTAGATTTTTATTATTTAAACAGACACTCGGCACTGCAGAGTCAGTCGATTTCCAGCCTTTACAAATTCAACAACTCACACCGCGAAACTTAACAGGCAAATTTTTACTACAGTGTTTAACTTATCGTCATTATTAATCGTGCTAATTAAGAATCGTGCTAATTAATTTCTACTCATCAAAAAATTAAGTATTGTGAGAACGTGAAATGTAAATAAAGACTTGATTGTTACCTTCTAGTGAAAAGTGACTTTTTCTTAAAAAATAAACTTTACCAAACCGTATACAGGGTGTTCCAAAACTTTGACACATAAACTTTGGGTGACAGTGCAGTGTTGTTTCTGTGCACGAATTTAATAAATCCCCGATTATTGGTTCGTGTTCATGAGCAGAATGTCATAGATCTCATTAAAAATTATATATCTCCCGAACTCCAATATTATATATATTTCGAAAAGCCGCAAATGTACGAACCATTCTCGGCTGCCCTTCAAAAATATTTTAGATGGGGATCAATCAAATTTAAAAGGTGTTCTAAAAAATTAATTGATGTCACAAATAAGAATGACATTAAAGAACTCATAAAAAATTATCACGAAAGTAAATCAAATCATCGTGGAATCGATGAAACGTACTTAAAAATTAGAGACAAATATTATTGGCCAAATATTAAAACTTCCATTCAAACCTATATCAATGAATGTGAAATCTGCCTACAAAGTAAATATGAACGCAACCCCGTACGCGTAAAAATGAATGTCACCCCAACCGCAACAAAACCGTTCAAAATAATCCACCTAGACACGTTTACGTTTGAACAAACAAAATTTCTCACAATTGTTGACAGTTTTTCAAAATATGCACAAGCATATTTCCTAACATCATTAACAGGCACAGAAATAGCAAATAACTTATTGCAATTTTTCTCTCACCACGGTATCGCAAAACAAATTATCGTGGATAGCGGAACCGAATTTAAAAATTCATTAATCTCAGAACTTCTAGGCTTACATAAAATTAAAGTTCACTTCTGCACACCTTATCATCCTCAATCGAATGGTGTAATTGAACGATTTCATTCAACTGTTGCCGAACATATCCGTTTGCTTAATACTAAAGGGTTCTTAGAAACCCCTATTAAAATGAAAATGATATACGCTATTATCGCTTACAATCATTCGATACATTCGGCAACTAAAATGAAACCCATATACGTAGTTAGCGGACATATTACTGACAATGGCCCATTTAACATGAGAATTGATCAAATTATCCTTAACGATTACGTAAATGAACATAAGGAAAAATCCAAATTGTTATATTCAAAAATTAATTCGGATCTTATGCAACGTAAAGAAAAGGTAATCGAAAGAGAAAACAGAGATCGAGAAAACTCCGACATTTTCCAACCAAAACAAAAGGTGTATGTTAAAAAACACGTGCGTCAGAAAAATGCAAATAAATTTAATAAAGCTACCAAAATAAAAAAGGTTAATAAGAAAATGAAAACAGTATCTACTACCCTAAAAGGCAAAGTCCATATGGACGATTTAAAACGACCGCGTAAAACGAGTAAAAAGAAATTAAAATAACGTTTTAAATTCATTTCAGATTTTTGGGAACTTTTGGATCCTCACAAAAAATATCTCTAAGAAATTTAGAAGGTAACCCCGGAATAATTCCCCTAAAACTAGGAACAGCTAAAATTACAAAATGTACCCACAACTTTATATATTATTATGATCTTAACCCAATCATCAATGAAATAAATCGCTTGAAGTCACAATCTACAAATCTGAAAAAATTGATTATCGAAGATAAATATTATTCGATTGCAATTTCAAATTACTTAAAAATTCTTACATTTTCCGAAGAAAGAGTAGAAAATAAATTGTTAGAAATATTACCCCAACGCCAAAGAGTGAAGAGGGGGCTAATAAATGGCCTAGGATCGATTTTCAAATCAATCACAGGAAATTTAGATGCAAATGATGGGGAACGTTATGAGAAATTAATTCAGGAATTGCAAAATAATCAAATAAAGTTAGCCTCAAACATCAAAAACCAAAATCCTCTTTCAATAGATTTAATAGACAAATTCAATAAAACAATTCAACAAATAAGTCACAATGAAAAACTTTCGGAACTGAAAATCAACCAAATCTCAGATCGCCTATTATATAAGGAAACCACATTGTTTATCAAAGATGTTATGAACCAGATTATCACGATGTACGAGATGATCAATTCAATATTGCAAGATATAGAGAATTCTATATCCTTTTTAAAATTACAAATTATGCACCCCAGTATTATAAAAACAAAGGATTTGTTTAACGAATTGAAAAGATTACAAAAACAAGTAAAAAGAAATCAACTTCCGTTTGAAGTCACACTGGACAATATATTATTGTTCGAAAAAATTATAAAGATAGACGGATATATATTAAATAACAAAATCACTTACATTCTATACATTCCAATAACTTACCCTTCAGAATTCAATTATTATCACCTATATTCCATCCCCCAGCAAACAAAGAATGTATCCGTAATGTTATGCAATGTTAAATGGAAGTAACATTTGTAATGTTCTCTTGAAATATGATATTTATATTACAACAACGTAACAGAGAAATGTTACATTTCGAAATATTAAACAAATATTTATGTAATGTTGGTTACATTACGTAACATTTAATAGTACGACAAATTACTTTCTGACAACGTTGATGTTATATTAAAGTAATCATGCATTGTTTAGTGGGCCCTATCTTAACCCAGGGTCAGTTTAAAGCTATAATTCCGAGAAACAAATTTTTGGTAAAAGACGGATTGTACTATGCATTTCTGTATAGAAGTAACCACACAAACCTTCACCTGTGAGAGACTGGATCTTCAAGAAATCAACAAAGAAACCTCTTGCGAAGTACAGCTGCTAGACACAACTAATTCTACCCGCGAACAAATAAATGTTAACTTATCCAGATCGTTAATCAAGCAATTGGAAAAATCTGATCAGTGGATTGCAGTTCTGCCATTCGAAGAGACCATTAAGTTAAGCTGCCTACGCCAGGAAGAAACCCGAAAAGTTGCTGTTGGCACCTACCTGATAAATATACCAATTGGTTGCCAAATAGCCACCCAGCACGAAACTATCGATAATAAAATGCAATCGAAAAGTTCGAACCAACCGATATTGTTTCCCGAAATAAACACAGTTGCTACGAATACTCCAAAAATAAACATTAGCCTCCGGCTGGATAACATTGAACTTGATGAACTTCAAGAAATCAAGACACAACTAATTCACAATCAACCCGATATGGTTTTTCAAGGAGTGTCGCACGTACCCAGTATTTGGACATTGTTAATTTACGGACTAATAATATCAATATTAGTCTACATTGCCTATGAAAGAGTCATCCTTAAACAGTACTGCCGGAGATCTAAAGAAGAGCATCGAATAGAAGAAATGGACCTTTCAAACGTTCAACTCCCTTAGTTACCCTCGGTAGTTGAATCCTCGGGGGAAGGAATTACATCATGCACCAGCCCTGTTCCCATAATGGAAATGCCGACTCAGCAGAAACCCCCTATCTCTGGAATGCGATGTCGCGGGATGCTTCTACATTTGCATTGTTCCTAACGGCAGTCAGTTGCTAGCCGCCTTGTAGTATTCATGTATTAATTATATAATTATATAAAGACTTGTAGTTTACGAAATAAAAGTTATAATTATTTTTAAAAAAGCGATTGGGAGTATCGATTATATTAGTCATGTGATTTTGCATGTCATTAGGCAGGCATACAGAATGAGCAGTGACTTTCAATATTCGAAAAAAATTGACGGACGGACAAAAATTGCATTTCGTATGCGATTCTCAACCATTTAATTTGATAATTAACAGACTTACCGACCTGAACTATTTTGTTCAATATTGTCCATTAATTATCGTTTATTTTGGTATCTAATTAATAAGGCAACTGGTATGTTGTCGTGCATGTTGGAGGAGTATAGAAAACCATATTTCGTATAATAAAATTAAACAGAGATTGTCTGTAGGTAAAATCGCAATATAACAGTTATATTCAGGCGATGTGGTAATTTTTCTAATTTATTAGTGTAGAATAACAGTTACTCAATATTGAAATAAACGTAAATCGACTAAACTTCAATATATTACAAAATAAAATAAATGTTTAATAATTTGACTACTAAATACAAAGTGACATAAATTAAAAATAACATTCTTGCATATTTAAACTATAATATATTTTATATGTTATATAATTATAGATGAATGTAATATTTTCAATTAAGCTACTTTCTATTGTGTTGATTATATAAATTATCACTATTGTAGAATATGTCAGCTAAGAGAGTTGTATAGATAAATTTTGTAATTTTCTGCATTGAGTCTAAAATGCGTTCTGTTATTCTTGTTTCGGTTAAACAGACAATAATGGGTTGTATTGATGAAACTAATTGACTTGTCTCTTTGAAATAAGCGAATATATTTCTAAATTGTTATTGCGCTTGTGGGGTAAGGCCTCTATTGTAAAAAGCCGTTTTCGAAATCTACTAATTTCAACATACTCTGACCATATGCTTGGTTTTTTAAATTCGTAAACATTTTCTGTACAGATATTTTAAAGGATGAGTATTGTGTAATTGTATATTGTTCAAAATTAGTAGACTTCATCGACTTACACTCCAGTTTACTTCCCCATTACATCTTTCTATTTGAAAGGGTAAAGGTGGTTTAATATTTGCTGACGAAGACTGCAGTAGAATTTTTTTTTCTGTCTTTTCTTCACAAATTAGATATTTTCCTATTAAAATATATAAAAATTAATTACAATTTCAGAAATTATATGCATTTTGTGTCATGAAAAATTTAGATACATTTTGATCGTGAAAAACTGTTGAAAACTCGGAAAATATGCACGTTACAAAAAAATTAGAAGAGAGCAAAATTTTAAAGAATATATTAACCTATACGTTTGAATTTTCGCAGATTTTTAAATTTCATAGTTTACCAGATTTCCCATTTTCCGATAAGGATCTTTTTTCGGTTTTTTTCCGGAAGAATTTGGACAGAGTGCTCTTTTGGAAAGTCATAAAGGAAAAAAGTCTTGTATTTTAATAATGTATTCACTCAAATTTATGGATTTTTCTCGTCACTTTTTATCCCTCCCTCCACCCATTTTGGAAAAATTCAACCACTATATCTCGGAAAATACGCATTTTTTCGAAAATTTTTCAAGAGTAAAAAGTTGTTATTTTTCATAAAATTAACTAAAAAGACATTTTGTTTTTTAAATTTACCTCAATTTTACTAGTTAACAAATTAGCAACAAAATCATTGATTATAACAATTGCGGGGCAATAATGGCGGCCAAATTTTTCTTGACATCAAAACGAACAGAATCCACAAAATTTTGTGAAAGTCCATTCATTCGGTAAACTATTTAGTCAGAAATGCTAATTTGCCTACACTATAATGTTAGAACTACAAAGTATACATAACAATAAAAAGTAAAGCTTGTCGTTATTTCCTTTTTAGATTTTAAAACTTAGTCATTTATATTTTTTTAAATTGGAATGTGGTTTAGGTGTTTGAGTTTTTAAAAGTTTTTATGTAGAAATGAAACACCGTGGCCCCTTTGTCGATTTTCACTTTTTTACGAAGTTGTTAACGGTCTATAAAATTGGGAGGTCTAGTTATATAGCAGGCAGTAGGGGCGTATGAGTTTCGAATACATTTCGGACGCAGTTTATTTGTTGAAAACAGCTCTGGAGACACGATTATGAACATCCATGTTACCAGCCGGTAACCCGGTCTGATATTGTTTAAAACAATTTTGTTTATAACAAAAGGAAATATTACATTTTTTCAATGAAACAATGTTTTTAAATATTCTGTGATCGATTTCCAACAAGAAATGTTCGATAACTTTTTTTCATAAAATCTCCAATTTCTCCCCGTTTTTGACGCTCTAAACGTATAATAAAAAAACGTTTTTTTAAAATACATAATTTTTTGTAATATATTTAGACCCTGTATATGAACTTCTGAAAAACTAAATTGAAGATCTTTAATTTTGTATCTTATAGCGACCACTTTCCTTCGACGATTTTTGAAAAATTCATGTCGAAGAAAAGTTGTCATATGGATTTCAGCATAATTTTTCAATTTGATTAAAAAATTCTTTATCTGGAAATCGTTATTTTTTTCAATAAGAGCCTTACCCTAAGAAAGCATATACAGTGTACCAGGAAGCGACGCATGATTAAATGAGCAATTCATTTTTTGGCTTCAAACTGTGGTAGAAAGGGCATAGCAGGATAAGCACCTGTTAGGTGCCCCCGCACCAATCGGGTCGAAATTTTTAGCACAAGTTGATAGTAATGTTAGATGAAATTTCCCAAAATATTATTTTTGGAAAACCATTTTTACGGGAGTTATGGGGGTAAAAAGAAAAATGAAAAAAAAATTTTTTCTCGAGAACGGATAAACCGATTTTCATGAAAAAAATATATGTTATGGCTTTTGATGGTGCAAATGTGGAAGAAAATTATTGAACCCATTTGTCGAAAAAAAGTGGTGAAAAAATTTTTTCAAATTAAAAAAAATTTTTTTTAGGGGATGTTCCAGAGGCACACCGACCATTTTCTTCCAAATAAATGCTTATATGCCCCTTTAAAACATATCCAATTTTCAAAGCGATTGGAAGGGTACAACATATTCAAAATTGATAATCATTGGCAGACTGCGGGCGGCGCGTAGTCTATGTAATGAAGCATTATAAGACGACTTTTTTGTAAATATTTCGTGCAAAGACGAGATTACCTTCCCCCCTTCGTTTTTGAGGGTGCTGAACACGACGCAGGTGGTGGGAGAAGTTTTTGACCGCCGCAACCCCCTGAAACGGCCATCCCTCTTATGGATCCCTTTGTTTTCATATATAAACGGGTTTGGGGAGTGATTTATCGACGGGTTATACTTGAAATAATATGAAAGGAGGTTAGTAAGTTGAGTCCAGACAGCAGGCCTAGGGGGTTGATTAAACCCTCCCGAGAGATGTAGTTTTTTTTTCAAATGATTCGGTTCAAATGCGTATACCCCATTTTCGGGGTCGCTGGTCACGGGAAAAATATTCATTTTTAGCTCCAACCCCGTCAAACGGGCAAAAATCACCCCTCACTTACCGTTTGAGAGATGAAGAGGAGCTAAAAATGAATATTTTTCCCATGATTAGCGACCCCAAAAACGGGGAAAACGCGTTTGAAGCCGAATTATTTGATAAAAAATGATTTTCCACTCCTCGGAAGGGTTTAATTAAATCCCTGGCCTGCTGTCTGGACTCAACTTACTCTTACTGTCTGGACTCAACTTACTCTATAACCATCTTCCATGTTATTTCAAGTATAACCCGTTGATAAATCACTCCCCAGACTCGTATAGAAAACATAAAGGGATCCATAGGAGGTTGCGGCGATCAAAAACTTCTCCCTCCACTTGCATCGTGAAAACGGACGGAGGAAGGTATTCTCGTCTTTGCAAGAAATATTTACACTATTTCTGCTTTTATTACATAGACTAGCGGTTCATTACTACATCTTACTACCACGGTCACTGGCGGCCATTACAACCCTAGCATTTAAATCAGTATCAAACTTCAAGAACTGTGGCGCAAAAATTCTCTGACATCAACTGTGAGGTCAAACAAAATCTAGTTTGAAAATATGAAGATTTTGCAATGATGACATCTGCACTCAGCCTACGAAAGAACTAGTTTTCAAAGTCTACTATGAGGAGGTTACAGTGACTTTCATTAGTGAAGGTGCCTGTTTATTGTGAGTCCCCAAGCCTCTCACGAGTCGGGGTGTTTATTTATCGTGAGTCTCCTTGCCTCTCATTAGTCGAGGTGCTTGGTTATTATGAGTCCCCTTGCCTCTCACAATTCGGGCTGACTTTTTTGCGTGAGTCCTCTTGCCTTTCACAAATCAGGTTACTCTATATTGATTAAACTTCTCCTCTTAGTCTTCATTCTTCGAGAACATCCCATAAAAAAAATTATTTTGAAAAAATTTTTCAAAAAAGTTGCAGGGGGTTGCGGCGGTCAAAAACATCTCCCACCACTTGCATTGTGTTCAGCACCCTCGAAAACGAGGGGGAGAAGGTAATCTCGTCTTTGCACGAAATATTTACAAAAAAGTCGTCTTATAATGCTTCATTACATAGACTACGCGCCGCCCGCAGTCTGCCAATGATTATCAATTTTGAGTATGTTGTACCCTTCCGATCGCTATGAAAATTGGATATGTTTTAAAGGGGCATATAAGCATTTATTTGGAAGAAAATGGTGGGTGTGCCTCTAGAACATCCCTTAAGAAAAAATAATTTTTTATTTTGAAAAAATTTTTTCACCACTTTTTTTCGACAAATGGACTCAATAATTTTTTCCACATTTGCACCATCAAAAGCCATAACATATATTTTTTTCATGAAAATCGGTTTATCCGTTCTCGAGAAAAAAATTTTTTTCCATTTTTCTTTTTACCCCCATAACTCCCGTAAAAATGGCTTTCCAAAAATAATATTTTGAGAAATTTCATCTAACACTACTATCAACTTGTGCTAAAAATTTCGACCCGATTGGTGCGGGGGCACCTAACACATGTTTATCCTGCTATGCCCTTAATTGACAGAATTTTAATTTCGGGAAATCTTATGTCTTGGAAATTTACCAAAAAAAGTTTATTTTTCTCATTTATAAAATACCTTTTCCGTAGAAGATAGGGCAAAATCTTAGAAAGAATTGTTCAAAATCAGTATTGTTTATTTGAGATTTTTTATAGAAATTGTTTTTAATTAGTCAGATTTCAGTTTGTCTTAATACTTTAAGGTTTTTCAAATTGTTTAAAAAATTTTAATTTATTTAAATAATTATACTTTATTTAAGCAATTACGTTTTGTTACAAATTTATAGCATTTCCACCTTTTTTTAGTTTCACAATTTAGTTATTTAATTTTGTTTATTAAGAGTTTGCTAATGAAACCTGCCAATTATTTAAACAACTTATTATTGTTTACTGCCAGCTTTCTTCAGAATAGAGCTAGTGTTGCAGTTTTTAAGAAATTTTGAATTTTTCATCGACTGTCTGCTCATATTTAAAATAACGAACATTTTTGCGACTAATTAAAAATAATTTCTGCAAAAAGAGTCACAAATAAATAACAATAAATGCCAAAAATTCATGTTACTCTACTTTTGTCCTTATAGGGTCATTTTGAGGGTGTAATTGAAAAAATAATTATTAATTCGTATTCTTTGAACTATTGTAAAATTAAAAAAAAAAAAAAGGTGGAAATGTTAAAAATGTATAGCAAAATATAATTTTTTGAATAAATTATAATTGTCTAAACAATTTGGAAAGCATTAAAATATTAACACAATCTAGAATGTGATTAATTAATAATAATTTGTGTAAAAGAGATTCAAATAAATAATAATAATAAACGTTAAAAGTACGTGATACTCCAACTTTGCCCTTATATGGTCACTTTGCAAGTGAGCAAAAATTTCAACAAATTCGGTTAAATGTCATCTGTCTATTAAACATTTAGATAATCATTAAAAATTAAAAATATCTAATACATGGATAATAATAAACATGCATGGTTTATCATCCCAAATAATTTTAATTAACAATATACTCCAACTTGGAAGAAACCTACATTATTAGAATAAAAAAAAAAAAAACGAAATATTCAATATAGGCACAGGGTTTTGAAAACTGAAATTCTTATTCAGTCTTATTTTTCTGAATAATATTTCTTTACAGCATTCTGTCCTATCTCGTACAGAAAAAGCACATTACTAGAGGGAAAAATTACTTTTTTATAAATTTCCAAGACGAACTTCATAGGATTTGACAAACAGCAGAACAAACTATCTGTGAGAACTAAAAAGAAAAACTATCTATAAAATTAATTTCCAATATTTACAGATAGTTTTTCTTTTTAGTTCACACATATTGTTTTTTCTGCTGTTTGCCAAATCCTATAAAGAATATGTTTTATAACAATTATAAGCAAATAAAAAGTAATTCACTTTTACGCGAACTTTATGTTTCGAAACTTAAACTGTTACATAAATTAGTATTCTCACAGGATGAAATTTTAATTAAAAAATGTTCAGATTTCCTTATTTACTTCTACGTCGACAGACTGCAGATTGTAATAATATTCTTCTAGACAAATACGATAAAGCCGCATAGCATACATCTGACAACGCCGCACAGTGGAAAAAAAAGCCTTTTTGGGACAAAAATCTGCCTACAAGTCAAATCTTAATCAATTTTGATCTACCTTGGCTTAAAATGTAGGTTATTGGCTACACTTTCGGAGTATACTGCCTAAATTGCAAACCCCGATTTCCTAACCCCAAAAAATGTATCAATTATGAGAGTAATCACTTTTTTCTATTTCTGTAATTCAAATCTTGATCAATTTTGACAATCCTGTGCTTAAAACGCAGGTTATTAGCTACCCTTTCAGCGTATGCTGCCTAAATTTTGAACCCCGATTTCCTAACCTAACCTAACCTAAGTAATTTATGAAACATGTTAATAAAATTTTGAGTGGGGTAATTATGTTTTGTTGAATTTTTTGATGTTAGGAAGTCAAATCTTGATCAATTTTGACAATCCTGTGTTTAAAATGCAGGTTATTAGCTACCCTTTCAGCGTATACTGTCTAAATTGTGAACCCCGATTTCCTAACCTCAAAAAATGTGTCAAATATGAGAATAATCACTTTTTTCTATTTCTACAAGTCAAATCTTGATCAATTTTGACAATCCTGGCCTTAAAATGCAAGTTATTAGCTACCCTTTCAGCGTATTCTGCCTAAATTGTGAACCCCGATTTCCTAACCTAACCTAAGTAATTTATAAAGCATGTTAATAAAATTTTGAGTAGGGTAATTATGTGTTGTTGAATTTTTTGATGTTAGGAAGTCAAATCTTGATCAATTTTGACAATACTGTGTCTAAAATGCAGGTTATTAGCTGCCCCTTCAGCGCATACTGCCTAAATTGTGGACCCAGATTTCCTAACATAAAAAAATCCAACAAACCATAATTACCCTACTCAAAATTTTATTAATATGTTTTATAAATTACCTAGGTTAGGTTAGGTTAGGAAATCGGGATTCACAATTTAAGCAGTATACGCTGAAAGGGTAGCTAATAACCTGTATTTTAAGCCCAGGATTGTCAAAATTGATCAAGATTTGACTTGTAGAAATAGAAAAAAGTGATTACTCTTACATTTGATACATTTTTTGAGGTTAGGAAATCGGGGTTTGCAATTTAGGCAGTATACTCTGAAAGTGTAGCCAATAACCTACATTTTGTGCCAAGGTAAATCAAAATTGATTAAGATTGGACTTGGCAGATTTTTGTCCAAAAAAGGCTTTTTTTCCACTGTGCGCCGCCGGAAGTCAATTAAACCGGTAATTTTTATATTCGGGTGTCATTTTACGCATCGATTAAAATATTCATAAGGACGCCAATTAAACCGTAAAACAGGTAGGATGCTAACTTAGCCTTTAAATAAATTTTATGTATATCAGTTTGTATATTGGTGGATACTAAGTGAGAACGTTATTAGGTTGGATGCCCACGAAATCGGAGGCGAAATCGAAAAAGTGGAGGCGAAAACGATGGTTTAAAATGATGTTTACCATTCATATGTCTCGTACACGGATTTTAGCATGGAGTCGAAATGACGCCTACGTCTCTACACATATACACTTTAGTATACATCATCTCACATTAGAGGGCGCGACTGTTTTTATACTAGATACGCTGAAATGTATCGGCCAGTGGTATCGCCTTCTTATACTTATAGTGCGTCTTTGCCTCATAATACTGGCAACGCTGTACGTAGTGGATATATTTTATTAAGATTTGAACTATAGGATAAGACTCTATCATATGCTGCGGGCATATTAAGTCGGTAATCAGCCTTTAGTCATTTATCACTATTAATGGGGAATAAATTTTGAATTGAATTGTTTGTCTGCAGCAATTTTATTATTTTAATTTGTTTTACGTTTAATAATAGGTGCTATGTGCACTTTCGGATTAAATCGGTCCATAGCTTCTTGTAAAATTTTAACAATTTATTTTTCAACATTGAAATTTTCTGCTATTTTCCTTTTATCTCCGGTCCTAGTAATTGTATCGCAAAAATAAAAATACCAAGTTGTTCGCAATGAAATTTTGAATAAGACTAAGCCTATGAAAAAACTTTATAATGATTTGTTAATTTAAAAAAAATAAAAACCCCGTAAAATTGCATTTCTTTAGAATTCAAGAAATAGAACGTAATGCATCTATTTTAACGAAAGTTGGTGAAACTATTCCCTTTATTGAAATAATTTTCATACCAAATTTTAGCGCAAAATATATATCCAATGGCCAAAACCAATAATAATTTCCAAATTTCCATCTCTTATTGTTTAAGTGAATCGGCTTTTAGAAGGAAATTTTTTTTTTAAATGTAGGTTTTTACAGTGGTATTATAGTTTATGTAATGAAGGCAAAAATAGTGTAAATATTTCGTGCAAAGAATAGATTACCTTTCCCCTCCATTTTCGAGGGTGCTGAACACGATGGAAGTGGTGGGAGAAGTTTTTGACTGCTGCAACCCCCTGAAACGGCCAAATACCAAGCCTTTTATGGGGATCCCTTTATATTTTCATATATAAACGTGGGGAGTGATTTATCGACGGGTTGTACTTGAAATAACATGGAAGGGGGTTACAAAGTAAGTGGAATCCTAAGGGGTTGGTTAAACCCTCCCGAGAGGTGGAATATCTTATTTTGCAAATAATTCGGTTCAAACGCTTACCCGCTGATCACGGGAAAAATATTCATTTTTAGCTCCAACCCCTCCTCATCCCTCAAACGGTCAGAAATAACCCCCCATTTACCAGAAAGCATGCTATCCAGGATTTACAGGTTTTTCGACACATGATCGTTATTCCTGTGCATATCCCTTCATTTTTCACAGAAGAGAAGGTGGTAGCGACCTCGGGGGCTGTTTCAAGGGGGTTGCAGCGGTCAAAAACTTCTCCCACCACTTCTATCATGTTCAGCAACCTCGAAAACGGGGGGAAATCTCGTCTTTGTACGAAATATTTATAAAAAACTCAAATAATGCTTCATCACATAGACTATTAAGAGAAAAAATTGTATGTTTATTTAAACCGTTTTTTTTAAATTTGTTTATAACTTTAAAAATAATGGTTATAAACAAATTCGAATGACTGAATTTTTTTATCAAACTAAAAACAACAAACAAAAAAAAAGAAATATGAAATATTTAACATTTTTCTAAAAAATTTAATCTATTTGCAGTTGGGGCCGAGATACGTCAGTTTTTACGTTTAGGTCACTTATACATTTAGACTGGTTGTTCTCCAATGCTTATATTGTCTCTGCTATTTGAAAATAATCCAAAACTACAATTTTTAAAATTACATCGTATAAGGCTTTGAAAACATATCGCGCATTTTCAATTTTTTTGTAACTTCTTGTCGCGAAAAGGGAAAACCAACATCTATCCTCGTGTACATTTTTAAAATTTTTAATATCACTGATGCAATAAAAAAAAATTCGCGATCTGGATTTAAAGCCGAGTGGTCCGCATGTTGGAATAAAAAGCGCTAGTCGCTCAAGTCCAACAAAACTTTATTATTTATTTCTTACATCTGACGACTAAGGTCTGATTTTTAAACACATAATATAACGTTTATACCTGGTTATTATCGGATCTCTAACAAAGACCGCATTCTCGGCGGGTAGTTCAGAAAGTATAGAAAGTAAAGAAGTTTTGAATTGACAAGTGACAAGTGAGGTTAAGAGTCCAAAGTGAAGACAAAGTGATAAACATTGTTATTTTTAGTCAGTAAAGTACATTTAAGTTATTAACAGTATTGTGAAGTATCCAGTAAGTTATTAAATAAAGTGTGTTAGTGGTTATCTCTTGTTATAATTTTTGGAACCCACGGAATTTGCAAGGGTGGTTTCCTAGGGGTGGAAACACGTTACAAATTGGTGTCAGAAGCGGAATTTTATGACAAGAGGAGCTCTGAAGCTGTGCTGAAGTGTTCGAGAAGTATTCTCGAGGGTTAGTGCTAACACAAAGGACTAATTTACTGGACATTGTTCGAGGGTTATTTTCGAACAGAAAAATAGTGTTAAGTGCATTTCTGAGACATTGTAGAACATTTTAATTAGGATATTAGTGTAATAATTAAATCCTTTAAACTGAGTAGTGATAGAGACACTGAAAAAGACTCAATTGTGTTAGTGCGTGAAAAATTTCTAGAACTTTTCTATTTGGACATTAGTGGAGATTATTAAATTCTCTGAACTGGATAGTGACAAGACTCTGGATAAGACTTTTTCGTGCTGTTTCGAGAGTTCCATTACCGATATTGACGTGGCAGTTAAATTTATTTTATTTTAACATAATCGTATGCCCATTACAACAAAAAGCATGGCTACGGAGAAACAAATGAAGGACCTACTTGCGGAATTTACGAGGATGATGGCACAGCAGCACCAGGAGGAGGAAAAACGGCGTCAAGAAGAAAAAGAAGAACAAGAAAGAAGACGCCAGGAACACAAAGTAGAACAGGAGAAAAGACGTCAAGAGGAAGAAAAGCGACGTCAGAAAGAAAAAGAGGATGAAGAAAGAAGACGTCAAGAAGAGAAAGACGAATTGAGACAAATTATGGAAGACCTGAAGATACGACATCAAGAGGAGAAAGAAGAACAGGAAAGACAACATCAAGAGGAAAAAGACGAACTCAGAAAAATAATGGAAGACTTGGAAGAAAGACGTCAGGAGGAATTAAGGAAAATCCTGAGCGATCAAATAAAAATACAACAGGACGCAATCATTTCTGTCAAGGAAGAGGTTAAAGAGGAGATAAACAAGGTCGAAGACAAAGTAGGTGTGGTCGAGACAGAAATTAGTCAAATCAAAGGAAAAATGAGTGAGGTCGAAGGAGAGGTAGAGCGCCTTAAACGTCAGTTGAGAGAAAAAGGAGGCCAGTTAGTAACATCATCGGGTCCTCGGTTAAAACTTCCCTCCTTTGACGGCCAAAGCTCATGGACGACGTACAAAAGACAATTCGAGGCGGCGGCATCTGCAAATAACTGGGATAATGAGGAGAAGGCCATGGCATTAGTTCTAGCGCTAAAGGGCCAAGATTCAGAGTTACTCCAAACCATCCCAGTTGAGAAACAAAGGGACTTCAAAGTCTTGGAAGCTGCATTAGACTTGAGGTATGGCGATCAACACCTTGCCCAATTATACCAGGCTCAGCTGAAATCCCGGATGCAAAAAGCTGGGGAAAGTTTACAAGAATTCGAAGCTGCGATAGAGAGACTGGCACACCTGGCGTATCCGAGTGCACCTAAAGAATTCCAGGAAAAATTAGCCGTGGGGGCCTTTTTAGATGGTATAAGGGACGAAGAGGTCAGGCGAGTTCTGAGGCTGACGAGACACCAAAGTAGTAGCGAAGCTTTGGTGCGTGCACTTGAAGTAGAAGCCGCCTATAGAGATACTTCAAGGTCGAGAGTGCGAGCTATGACTCTCGAAGAATCACAACCAGAAATGAACCAGAACCCCATGTTGACCGAGATGCAGAAAATGTTTACCAAATTATTCGATGTCCTCGGAAAGCAGGAAAAACAACAAAATAAAGGAAAGCCGAGTGGAGGTATTAAATGTTACAACTGCGGCAAGGTGGGACATATGAAACGAGACTGTCGACAGCAGAACTCGGAGAGTCGAGTAAATGCTGTGAATGTTGAAGAGAAGTAGGAAAACTAGAGATAGCCAGCACCAAGGGGGGCTGTGCTGACTAGGGAATGCGGTGCCCCCAGAGAAGTAAAGATTTCCCAGCTCCAAAGAATTCCAAGTAGTCTGTTGTTGCAAGGATATGTGAATGGAAGAAAATGGTGTTTACTATTGACACCGGTGCTACGTCATCAATAGTGCGGCCAGGGTTTATATCAGGCTTGCAGATTGACAAGAAGCAAAATGGAGTAATCATTCGGACAGCCACGGGGGACAGGCTGCGGTCCATGGAGAGGTCAACTTGGAAGTGCAGGTTGGACGGTTAAGGTTCAATTACAAAGTCATTGTGGCTGACATTATGGATGATTTCATTTTGGGTCTGGACATCATGGGAGAACAGGGATTTATTGTTGACGTAGGGGAGCAAGTCTTAAAAATTGGAAATGAGGAATTTATTCTGGCAACTGCAGACGACCAATTCCATAAAGCGAGGTTGTTAACAACACAGACAATCAAGATTCCTGCTCATTCAGAACAAATGATTGATGTTGCCTTAGAAGGAAATCCTGGAGGGTACCGTGTTGGCCTAGTTGAAGATGACGAATCGATTAAGTCCCTACCCAATATTATTGTGGCGAGAACTTTAACCCGGATTAAAGACAAAATCCCAATTAGAGTCGTTAATTTAAATTCCCACTCAGTGACAATTAAGGAAGGCAAACCGATTGGCTCCTATGAACCGGTCACATGGGTAGCGAGGTGCGAGGAACAAACAGAGGGAAGTTCGTCTACGAAAATAGACCAGGAAGTTTTGACCTTGCTGAGTACCCAGTTGAAGCATTTATCTGAGGATGAACGAAGGGAGGCAATCAAGTTCCTAGAAAAGGAAAGTTCAGTATTTGCCAAGAATACAGAGGCCCTTACAAAAACAGACATAGTCCGGCATCGTATAAATACTGGCGACTCACCCGCTATTCGACAACCACCTAGGAGGCTTCCATTAGCAAAACAAGAAGATGCCTCGGCAATGATAGACAAGATGCTACAAGATGGAGTCATTGAGGAGTCAATGAGTCCCTGGTCATCGCCAGTAGTTTTGGTTGCCAAGAAGGATGAAACGTTAAGATTTTGTGTCGATTATCGAAAATTAAACGATGTCATGAAGAAAGACAGTTACCCATTACTACGAATTGACGACACATTAAGCACGTTGGCAGGCTCACGATGGTTTTCTACGTTATACCTTAGGAGTGGATACTGGCAAGTGGGGCTACATCCTGATGATAAGGAAGAGACAGCGTTTTCAGCAGGCAGTGGTCTTTATCAATTTACCGTGATGCCTTTTGGACTTTGCAATGCGCCAGCTACCTTTGAAAGATTGATGGAATTCGTACTGCGAGGGCTAACCTGGAGGACGTGCCTGGTTTACCTTGACGACGTGCTTGTTATGGGACAGGACTTTACAGAACATTTGAAAAATCTTCAAGAAGTATTTGGGCGAGTCAGGAATGCCCATCTGAAGTTGAACCCGAAGAAGTGCCTGCTATTCCAGAAAGAAGTCAAATTTCTTGGTCACGTGGTGTCTTCGGATGGAATACAAACAGACCCCGACAAAATTTCTGCTGTACGAGATTGGTCAAGACCATCTAACGTTCATGAAGTGCGGAGCTTCCTTGGCCTCTGCACTTATTATAGGCGCTTTGTGGAAGGGTTTGCAGAAATTGCGAAGCCATTACACCGGCTGGCAGAAGAGAAAGTGCAGTACCAATGGACACCAGAATGTGAAACGGCATGGAAAAAATTGAAGGCAGCTCTATGCACTGGTCCTGTGCTAGCGTACCCACAACGGGAAGGACTTTTTATTTTAGACACAAATGCCAGCAATTCTTCGGTCGGTTCTGTACTGTCTCAAATCCAGAATGGGCAGGAAAGAGTGATCGAGTACTTCAGCAAGGTGCTGTCCAAACCGGAAAGAAATTATTGTGTAACCCGGAAAGAGTTACTGGCCATCGTTAAATCAGTGGACCATTTTCATAAATATCTTTATGGAAGACATTTCAAGATTCGGACCGACCATGCTGCATTAAAATGGTTGTTGCAGTTGATTACCCCTGAAGGTCAACTGGCTCGTTGGATAGAACGGCTGCAACAGTATGATTTCTAAATCGAACATCGACCTGGAAGATCTCATAAGAACGCAGACGCTTTATCTAGAAGACCGTGCAAGGAAGATTGCAAGCACTGCCGCCACGTTGAGAAATTGCAGGGTACGGTGGCCGTCAACACTATTAAAACAGAGGTTCCGGATGATTGGACAACCGAAGCCCCGAGACAAGAACAACTGAATGACACAGAGATTGGGGCTATATTGAGAGCAAAGGAGAAAGGAATTCGACCAACCTGGAAGGATGTTTTGGACAAGGCAGTTGGATTGAAGGCTTTGTGGGCCCAATGGGATTCACTTAACGTCATGAACGGGCTGCTAAAGAGAGCTTGGGAAAGCCCAGATGGCAGAGAAGTTGTTATGCGTCTAGTGATTCCCAGGTGTCGAGTACCGAAAGTACTTCAGGAAGTGCATAATGAAGCATCCGGTGGGCACTTCGGCGTTAATAAGACCCTGAATAAAGTACGAGAACGATTTTATTGGGTAAATAGTCGTCAAGATATGGAAGCTTGGTGTCGCCATTGCAAAATTTGTGCAGCCAGTAAGGGACCACAGACTAGAAATGGGGGTGCAATGAAGCAATATAACGTCGGAGCTCCTTTCCAGAGGATCGCGATCGATATAGCCGGCCCATTCCCAGTAACCAAGGATGGTAACAAGTATATACTGGTTGCCATGGACTATTTTAGTAAGTGGCCAGAGGCCTATGCGATTCCAAACCAAGAAGCAGTCACTGTCGCCAGAGTCTTGGTAGATAATTTGATATGTCGGTTTGGTGTACCCCTGGAGCTGCATTCATATCAAGGGAGGAACTTTCAAGGGAGCAAATCTGCAAGTTATTGGGGATACACAAAACACGGACAACAGCCCTTCACCCGCAATCAGATGGAATGGTGGAACGACATAACAAGACCATGAAAGAACATCTCTCTAAAGTGGTTCATAAGAATCAACGTGATTGGGATCTCCACATACCGTTCTTCCTCATGGCATACAGAGCTGCTATCCACGAGTCTACGAAACAAATACCAGCCCGTGCAGTATTTGGACATGAGATCAGACTGCCGTGTGATTTGATTTTCGGAACACCAGGCGGAGAACAGCTTCCTGTGAACAGCTATGTGGATGAAATGAGTGAACGGCTAAGAAATGTTCATAAACTGGTTAGAGACCAAATCACCATAGCCAGTGACCGAATGAAGGCTCGATACGACCGTAAGGGTAGTTTAGAAGGGTTCAAGGTACGAGATCTGGTTTGGCTGTACAACCCACAGCGAAAGAAAGGGAAGTCACCGAAACTTCAATCTCCTTGGGAAGGACCGTATACTGTTATTACCCGAATTAATGATGTCATCTATCGGATTCAACGAAACAAAAAGTTCAAGATGAAGATCGTACACTTGGATAGACTGGCGAAGTATGTGAAAGAGGCTGAATTGCCTGACCGAGACGTTCAGGCTTAAGGAGGGGGCAGTGTGATGTGTTGCAACCCCTAGAATGAATTCAAATAATTCAGATGTATTTGCACCTACTCGAGAAAGAACCTACCAGAGAAGTTCTAAAGTGACATCTGGAATTATCTAGAGAATGGTGGCGTTATCACAGAAAAATCGAGATCTGTCATTTATAGGTATAAAAGACCGCATTCTCGGCGGGTAGTTCAGAAAATATAGAAAGTAGAGAAGTTTTGAATTGACAAGTGACAAGTGAGGTTAAGAGTCCAAAGTGAAGACAAAGTGATAAACATTGTTATTTTTAGTCAGTAAAGTACATTTAAGTTATTAACAGTATTGTGAAGTATCCAGTAAGTTATTAAATAAAGTGTGTTAGTGGTTATCTCTTGTTATAATTTTTGGAACCCACGGAAGTTGCAAGGGTGGTTTCCTAGGGGTGGAAACACGTTACAATAACCAGTTTAAATTTTAAGAAAAATCGATTTGCTTATTTATAAGTAACTGAGACGCAAAAACTGACGTATCTCGGTCCCAAATGCAATTAGATCATTATTACTTCCACATCCAGTGGAAGTATAGTAACGACAAAAAAATTTTGAAAATGTTTATTGTTCAAATTGGCTTAAAATGTCATAAAACGTCGAGATTTTAAGTTTGAGCAAAAAAAATTCTGTCTGTCCTGTCTGTAACTTATTTTGTGCGCACGATTACTCTGGAACCGTTTGAGATATTGACTTGAAATTTGGTACTCGTGTGTATTTTATCGTGATCGGGAACTAGATTATACTTTCATCTATTCCGTTGAAGGGTTAGGGAAGAGTTAGAGAGTAAATTGATAAATCAAGCAGGTAAGAGTCCATAAAATTGGTATTTTATTATATACAAGACAAGCCATAAATTCTTAAAAAGTTTCTGTCATTAGCCACCCCCCCCCCTCTCTATTCTCTGTTTTCTATCTATATGTTCAGAGAACGAATCACATCTCGGGATAATTCTCCTATATTTTTGAGAAGGTCTTTCTCTTGAAGTAAATGTGTTGAGGTCGTCCCATCTTGGTTTGTAATTTTGGTTGTCCATGCTTAAAATTTTGTCACTTCTAAGAGTATTGCAATGAAAACGTGTTGTGAATAATCAGTATATGTCATACTAGTTTCTGATTCTTACCTGGATTGCATTTTAGATATTGGGATGCGAAAGATTGTGGTTGACTGGATAAAATTCGTATCAAATGTGTATGAGAAATCCTTTACCTCTCTGGGTTGCTCATCATAAATAGGTCATAAGAATATAATATAAGTGGTTCAAATTTATCTAGCCGTTTCCATTATGGCGGAGTCCTGGGCGCCTTATACGCTCGTGGAGGCGAAGGTGATAGCTAGGCACGTATATATATATATATATACATATATGTATATATATTATAATATATTTTATTATAATTATTAGTTAATTTTCCGCGCGTTTCAGAGTTGCAATGGCACGCATCCTGGCGTGCGAAGAATAAATGAGACATATTCGCTGCAAAGTCGCTACTGAGAACACGTGTATTATTGGTGTTAATTTTATTTTATTCGCTTTCGCTTTTTCATTATACAAGTGCTTTTGCTCACCCCCACAGCACACAGTCCAATCGAGGGTCAACGTTGGACGCTGCACAACATTACAAAAGTAAGTGCAATGGCAACTCACGTTGTTTTTTGGTATTTTTTTTTTTTTTTTGTTTATTCGCAACACACAGCAAACCACTGAACATATTAATATATTAATATATTCAGTGCAGCAAAGAGAGGAAAATTAGGACGTGCATTGTTGTGTTATGATAAATATAATGGAATAATCGATAAGTGTATACTATTAGAACTAAGCGAAAGGTCAAGTACTTTTGAGATTTGAGAATTTTGTGCTTGTTTGCGTTTGGGCATGCGTCATAACTAAGATCATACGTAATTCTAAGAAACAATACGATATTTGTTTGTTTAGATTTTATATTCTTGTTTTGTTACAAAATTTGTTTACTAAGTGAATATTTATATATGCATATATATATATAACCTGGCCCGAAAAATACTATAATTTTTTTTATTTTCTCATCAATTGAAAATATTTTGCATCTTAAAAGAACAGCAAAGATGTATCATAACTCAAAAAATAATGTAGCGTACCTATATAATTTTATACT
The DNA here is from genome assembly GCA_936432065.2 of Rutpela maculata. Lineage (NCBI taxonomy): Eukaryota > Metazoa > Arthropoda > Insecta > Coleoptera > Cerambycidae > Rutpela > Rutpela maculata. Next base: position 85,316,752 of record OW386290.2, read on the forward strand.
AAATAAAAAGTTACATTTTGTTACCTTGTCATTTGCATTTGCGGTTTATCTAACTTATCTAGCATTTCCAGACTTCTAGATCTCGGCAATGGACACTCTACTTCCCTATTACTCATCGCCAGCACTCTTTCTGATCTTCGTCCTTGCTGTCCCCTGTACAACTTTTGTTCTAATCCTGCTACTCTCTGTCCCAATTTAATTTGTGCTCGTTGAAGTTCTCGTTTATCTCTCTCCATACGCGCTTCCAGGTGTCTAAATAAAGGTGCACAATAACATGTGTAACTCACTCCAACAGGGCCTTTGCATATATTCCCTGAAAACATTACGCGTTATTTTATTTCTCAATAATATTGTTATGTTATTGTACCTATTTTATTGAATCATTGTTCATTACTTTATTTCTTAATCACATATTTATCTTATTATACCCATTTGATTCAATCAAATAGGTATATTACAACCGGACAAACACTTTTTTATGATCATCGTAGAAAAAAGCATATAAAAATCCCATTCATAATACTTTAACATCAGTAAAAAAATGTCTGTGGGTGTATGTATGTTTATATGTCTGTAGACCTTCTTCTGCAAAGACGCTATCTTCTGTTAGTCTTAACATTTTTGTTTCTTTACTAGGTACATAATGCAACCGTGCAGATTTTATATATATATATATATATATATATATATATATATATATATATATATATATATATATATATATATATATATATATGTATATTAGGGTGGCCCATCTTTTTAGAAATCGAAATTTTTTATTTCTCACCCCTGCAAATGGTTCCATTTGAAGAAAAAACAGTCCCCTCAAAATATTATTGAGGCAAATTGAAGGCAAGGGGTGCCGCAGAATGCATTATTATGCAATAATAAAAGTAAATGGAATTATTTACATTCTTTGGTTAATGCATTGTTTTTTTTTTTAATCAGCAACATTTATCTTTAGAATGACTAATCAAGTCATACAAATATCAAAGACATCTGTTGTGACTATGACATGTGTCATACTACTGTAAATTCGTAGTCTAAGAAAACTAGACTAGAAGTTTTTGAAATAAAACTCTCGTTTTATCTTTGTGTATTTTATTATGAAACGTTTTTTTCATACATAGTACCAAATATTATCCTAAATCTACAAGACATATAGTAATAAAAACAATATTTTTTGCACTAGGCCAAAGCATGCGACAGGGTTTCTTTTTTTACATTTGGAAACTGTGATTTATAATCATTTACAACTTGGAGTAAAAACTGTTTTTGGTCTTCATTTTTTGTTAAAATGTCATTATAGTCGATTTTGATTCCGCTCTCAGCGGCATCATTTACAGCTTTAATTTTGTTTACAATATTGAAACATCGGGTATAACTTTCATTTTCCCTCCATGCTGTTGGATCATTTTCCAAAAATTCCATAGACAAACCTAATTTTTGAAAAAACTGTTTAGTGTTCTCGCATATGAAGTCCTGAATTTCCTTGTTTTCAACGTCAGTAATGTTACTAATCATAAGTCGTTTAATGCCCTCTTGATTTGGTGCTTTCCTATTCAAAGCTTTAACCATTTCTCTTTTAGTGGTAACTGAAATATCGTCATCAAAGAAAGATAAGCCAACATTTACTGAATTAAGGTACCACAAATGGTTCACTATTTTCCTACTTGCGGCTTGAGATATTTCTTTGTCAATATTTTAATAATTAATGAGTTCTTTACAAAAGTCTAAGTCATGAAGCGGTGCTTTACTAGCAAATGACGCTGTAAACCAGGCCTTTACATAAACCTTTACAATAAAGAGACATATATCTTCAATACCTATTTTTTCTTTTTTAGTTAGTTGGAACTGATCTTGGAAAAAAAAAATTTTTAGACAGTAAATGGCTTTGGCCATCCAACGTGCATGATGAAATGCCCCTGGTTGATAGAATGTCGTGTGAGTGGGCTCTTCTTCAACAAAAAGTTTAGAAAGCATTAAAAATTCTTTATAATCATCACGAGGCTGTTGCAAAGTTAAAGCTACATTTAGAAACTTTACAATTTCGGCTTTAACTGGTTGTAAAATGTGTTTAATTTTTGATACCTGAAATCCAGTTTTTAGTTTGAGGTGAGGTATTTATAGTAGGATTGGTGAGTGTGGTGAGCACTGATGCGGAACGGTTGCGCGTGGTAGGAGGGTCGCTGTGTGGTGTTAGTGAGGGTTGTGTAGTTAGTGGAGATATTAGTGATTTCCAAGCAGTTGGAAGTCGGAGACTGTCGTCCCTTTTGTTTAAACAGTTAGCACGCTTCTCGATTTCAATTGCTTCGCGGATCGTTCGTGTTTTTCGGGAATATACAGGTGCTATTGTTTTTGTGTTGTCAAAGTCTATGTTATGTCCAGTCTGGAGACGGTGTTGTGCTAGGGATGAAGTAAGGTCAGTATTTCTAACTGCTAGGCGATGTTCGTATACCCTGTTGTTAATGCGTCTGTTTGTTTGTCCAATGTAAGTTTGGGGACAGTCGGAGCAAGGTATTTCGTAAACGCCATGGGAGTCATTAGGGACTTAGTCTTTTGGGGACTTGATAAGGTTGGAAATAGTCTGTTGTGTTGTGAATATTGTTTTTATGTTGTTTGTTTTTAGGACTTTGGAGATTCGGTCTGTGACACCTTTGATGTAAGGTAGGAAGGCTTTGTGTTGTTCAGGTGGGGATGTATCCGGATGTTGTGTTTGGGTGGGTACTGTGCTTTATTTATGGTCCGTCTTATATATATATATATATATATATATATATATATATATATATATATATATATATATATATATATATATATATATATATATATATATATACGTACCCGGCTACCAATACCAAGCCCGGTACAGGCACTCAGAAGCCCGAGTCGTTTATTGTAGTTAGACGCGTGTATATTACCAAATATATCATGGAAACATTTATATACACCGCACAAAAATATATATTTCTCAGGTTATCCGAAGCCCAACACACACTACTATCTATACGAAGCCCGTTTGTATGTATGTATGTAGTTGGTGCATTTTACGAAGCCCGGCATCGTTGCCAGCGCTTCTATTAGAATATTCAACATTTTAAAAGAACCGTGCAGGCGTTCAACTAGAATCGAAAAAATTCGATAAGATAACAATATTTTTTAATGAGTAATACTTTTAAAAATCAAAAAAATCAAGGCATTTTGGGTTTATTTTCTTTTAATCTGTTCTAATGATACTTTATTCATAATAGGCCAATTTAGTACAGTACCTAGAGGTAAAAAATATGCAAAACTTCGGAATAATGTCATATTGAACGGATTTAGTTCATTTTTGGAAGTATAATAGAAAATGCTGTACAAAAAAGTTTCTATATTGTGCGGAGGCTTGCTAATTTATAGGGGGTGGATGCCACCCCCTGACGGGGGGTGGCATCTTTAATCTGAAGTAAAATCAAATTTTAAGAAGAAAAGGTTCTATGCAATTTTTCACATAAATTGATAGTTTTTAAGTTATAACGACTCAAATTTGCGATTTTAGCATTAAAAAAGGTATTTCCAAACGGCTTTCGTCAAGTATCTCGAAAAGTATTACTTTATCGAGAAAATGTTACAAACCAATTACAGAAAGTACAAACTGGGAATTAATTATATTTTTTGTTTATTGATGTAGGATTAATAATTTCGAAGATATTTAAGTTTACAATTGGCATTCAAATGTTCATAATATAATTATTTAGAGTGAGAGCTAAATATCTCGGAAACTGTGACACCTACGCCAAGGATGCTAATAGGTAGAATAACAGGTTATTAATTAAGCTTTCAATTATTTTTTTATTTGTTTCTGTAGCATAAAAAAAAAAGAAGTTATGACCGAAACAATGTGCGTCTACACATTTTTTTAATAACAACGTCGCCATTTTGTTACTGTAATTAGCCAGTAATTAAAAAAAAGGAATTTAAAACACTGTTTCTCATTAATATATAGCATGACGTCGATGCTCAATTTTTTTGGTTTGTATACAGCACTTACTTTAGAAAAAAAGGAATTTTCGATAAAACGTAATTATTTTTTCCTTTTCCAAATACCTCAATAAATATTAGTTTTATTGAAAAATGGGTAGAGACCAAAAATAAAGCTCATAAACTGATAATGAATTTCGTTTGTTTATTTATTTACATAGATTTAATAGTTTCTAAGATATGAAAGTTTGCAAATGGCGTCCGAACGTTTATAAGATGAAAAATGCAGTTTAAATATTAAATATCTCAGAAATTGTGACACCTACGTCACGCATGCTAAGAAATGAAATTAAAGACAATTAATTGCGCTTAGAAATTATTTTTTACTCTTTCCTGTAGCATAACAAATAAAGAAATTATAGGGGGTGGATGCCACTCCCTTTAAGGGGGTGGCACTTAAAAATATATATATTTATTGGAGCTGAAGTAGAATCAAATTTTAAGAAGAAATGATTCTATTCAATTTTTCACATAAATTGATAGTTTTTAAGTTATAACGACTTCAAAATTGCGATTTTAGCTTAAAAAAAGGTATTTCCAAACTGCTTTCGTCAAGTATCTCGAAAAGTATTACTTTATCGAAAAAATGTTACAGACCAATTAGAGAAAGTACAAACTGGGAATTCACTATATTATTGATGTAGGATTAATAATTTCAGAGACATTTACGTTTACATTAGGCATCCAAGTGTTCATAAGATAATTGTTTAGAGTGAGAGTTAAATATCTCGAAAACTGTGACACCTACGTCAAGGATGCTAATAGGAATAATAGGTTATTAATTATGCTTTCAATTGTTTTTTTATTTGTTTCTGTAGCATAAAAGACAAAGAAGTTATGACCGAAGCAATGTGCGTCTACACATTTTTTTAATAGCAATGTCGCCATTTTGTTACTGTAATTAGCCAGTAATTAAAAAAAAGGAATTTCAAACACTGCTTCTCATTAATATATAGAATGACGTAGATGCTCAAATTTTTTGGTTTGTATACAACACTTGCTTTAGAAAAAGATACAGTTTAAACTATAAAGGTATTTTCGATAAAACGTAATTTTGTTTCCTTTTCCAAATATCTCGATAAATATTAGTTTTATTGAAAAAGGGTACAGACCAAAAATAAAGCTCATAAACTTGAATTTTGCTTGTTTATTTATTTACATAGCTTTAATAGTTTCGGAGATATGAAAGTTTACAAATGGCGTCCGAACGTTTATAAGACGAAAAATGCAGTTTAAATGTTAAATATCTCAGAAATTGTGATACCTACGTCAAGGATGCTAATAGGAAAAATAATAGGTTATTAATTAAGCTTTCAATTATTTTTTTATTTGTTTCTGTAGCATAAAAAACAAAGAAGTTATGACCGAAGCAATGTGCGTCTACACATTTTTTTAATAACAACGTCGCCATTTTGTTACTGTAATTAGCCAGTAATTAAAAAAAAGGAATTTCAAACACTGTTTCTCATTCATATATAGAATGACGTAGATGTTCAAATTTTTTGGTTTGTATATAACACTTGCTTTAGAAAAAGGTACAGTTTAAACTAGGTATTTTCGATAAAACGTAATTTTTTTTCCTTTTCCAAATATCTCGATAAATATTAGTTTTATTGAAAAAGGGTACAGACCAAAAATAAAGTTCATAAACTTGAATTTTGCTTGTTTATTTATTTACATAGCTTTAATAGTTTCGGAGACCAAAAATAAAGTTCATAAACTTGAATTTTGCTTGTTTATTTATTTACATAGCTTTAATAGTTTCGGAGATATGAAAGTTTACAAATGGCGTACGAACGTTTATAAGACGAAAAATTCAGTTTAAACGTTAAATATCTCAGAAATTGTGATAACCTAAGTCCTCATGCTAAGAAATGAAATTAAAGACAATTAATTGCGCTTTCAAATTGTTTTTTACTTGTTCCTGTAGCATAAGAAATAAAGAAGTTATGACGGAAAAATGTGCATTTTTTTATATAAAAAGGTCGCCATTTTGTTACTCTAATGAGCCAGTAATTTAAAAAAAATTATCTCAAATACAGTTTTTCGTTAAGATGTAGCATTACCTAGATGCTCAATTTCTTTTGCTTATTTAAAGCACTTGCTTTAAAAAAAAATGCATTTTGAACTTTAAAGGTAATTTCGAAATATTTGGATACCAAATATAAACTTAAATATCTCCGAAATTATTAATCCTACATCAATAAACAACAAATATAATTAATTCCCGGTTTGTAGTTTCTGTAATTGGTCTGTAACATTTTTTTCGAAAAAGTAATACTTTTCGAGATACTTGACGAAAGCCGTTTGGAAATACCTTTTTTTTAAGTTTAAATCGTAATTTTGAAGTCGTTATAACTTAAAAACTATCAATTTATGTGAAAAATTGCATAGAACCTTTTCTTCTTAAAATTTGATTCTATTTCAGCTCCAATAAATATATATATATATATATATATATATATATATATATATATATATATATATATATATATTTTTTTTTAAGTGCCAACCCCTGAGACGGGGTGGCATCCACCCCCTATAAATTAGCAAGCCCCCGCACAATATAGAAACTTTTCTGTCAACCATTTACTATTATACTGCCAAAAATGAACGAAATCTGTTCAATATGACATTATTCCGAAGTTAAAACATCTAGATACTGTACTATGCGTCTAATGTGTTTCTTTTTACTATTTTCATTTAGACGAAATGTATTGTAATTGTTTCAAACAGAAGAAATAATTAAATGTCTTTGATTACTATTTGAATTATTTTTCTTTTATTCTCCACAATTTTTTCAAATGAACAAAAAAATAGCAAAACTGTAGACGTTTATTTGTTGATCCCGTAGTTGAAAGTGTCACTGACACCGATGGAAATTTGAAGTGGATTTTTAAAGTACAATTGGGGCTTTGTTGTTTCCAATATGTTTTTTTTCAATATTTTGGCTTTAATTGTAATTGTTTGAATTAGATGAAATAATTGTATTTGATTATTAGTTAAAATTAACTTAAATTTAATTTAATTATTTCACTTTGACTTTAATAAAAGCGAATTTAAGAGCACCTTCGATTTCTTTCATTACAAGTTCCTCAAATATCATATTATACCATGATCTTTGAGTTCCTTTATCAGATACACTGTTGTCAAGTTTACGGGCCACGTATAGTGCGACTAAAATACTGGGCTTCCGATAATCGGGCTTACATCCACAGTGTATATACAGCTCTCGTAGGCGCCCTTAGTGCGGAATTTCTTTGAACTAAAACTGTATCTTTTGAGGGACACAACGACTTTAACGGGCCCTTCTAAATATCAGTAAAAACGCTAAATTACTTGTACTGTAATTTATTTGAACTGAAATTATTTGTGGAAAGGTAAGCAATGACTTCAATAACCCCCCCTAAGAAGCGAGATAAACTGTCAATGACCCATACTATATTTTATCGCTGAGTATACACGTAAGTTTTACTAAGCCCGAAGTCGGGCCGCGTAAGTCGGTCACGGGCTTCCTATCAACTGGAAAACATACAATTTCGGGCTTCCTAATGCCGGTAAATACGTGTATATATATATATATATATATATATATATATATATATATATATATATATATATATATATATATATATATATATATATATATATATATATATATATATATATATATATATATATATATATATATATATATATATATATATATATATATATATATATATATATATATATATATATATATATTTGTCCAGCAAATAATGCTGCGTCCGTACATGTGCACGATACCATACACTGCTGCGTCCTGTACAATACTGCGTCTGTATACCGGACGCAGTATTGTTTTCCCGTGTTATCTTCAACAAATCTCTGATATGGTCGATTTTCAGCACCTCAGAATGTTCTTCGTCTCCTGGGTTATAAACATAGAAATAAGTTCTATTTTGTTTCAATTAAGCAAAATATCGACCCAAGTTTTTTTTTAATTCGGACGCAGTATCATATGTTCCGTAAAACTAAAAGTATATTTTTAGTTCCATCAAATTATGTTTGGGGGCGCATAGATTTGCGAACAGAAATATTCTTCAAATATTTTCTATTCAAAAATCGTATAATGTTGCGTCCGACATTTGACAACACCGGCACTAATACATATCTAGTCATTCTTTCATTCTTAATTGGAAAGCCGGTGAGTTCGGACAAATGTAAAATTCTTGTGAAAATTTATATAAGTTTACAAGTAAATATGTTTCATATTTAAACAGTTATCTTCTTACTTATAATCCGAATGTTTTTATCACAGAAATTTATTTTTAGGAAATGAAATTAATTTCAACGAAAAATAATTTACAAATATTTAGTTCATCAAATATTGTCAAATTGTGTGGTTTATTATAAGTCTAATAACTATAAATAGAACCATTATCAGTCCTTTTTCTTTGGTAAAAAGGGAGGTTGAAATTTTAGGTTTTTCCGGTTAGATCTAGATGCATGAAATTTGGCAGAAATATTTTTTGTTGAAATCTATTAGATCGTGAGTAAGACAAAATTTCGATTTTCACTTTTTGAAGGGGTGAAAAGGGGGTGGTAGATGGTTTAAAGCGTACCTGTATCTCTGAAATCGCGAAAGTCAGAAACGTTATTATTCGAGCGATGGATGGATTTCTGAGGAAATAAGAAGACACGCACGTATTCGATGGTTTTGAAAAAGAGACCCCCGAACGGGTGAACGGGGAGGTTTTTAAGCCTTTCGGCAACGGTGAGACCCAGAATCATGAAATTTTACAGAAATACCCTTTATTAGAATCTATTAGACACGAGTAGGGCGAAATTTCGATTTTAACTTTTTAAAGTGGTGAAAACGGGGGTGGTAGATGGTCTGGAGGGTACCCGTATTTCTGAAATCGCGTAAGTCAGAAACGCGATATTCCAGCGATAGACTTTCCTGAGGAAATAAGGAGACACGTATTCGAATACGTCTCCGGTTTCTAAAAAAAGACACCGCGAACGGATGAACAGGGAGAGGGATGTTTTTAAGCATGAAATTTGACACATACCCGACCATGTGCTCTATTGTGGATTATAATAATTATTTTTTCATTTAACTTGCTTTAACAGAAAAATAGAATAATGGATTGTAATCAAATTGCGATGAGCAGTGGATTTCTCCGATTACTATAGATGTGCAGTGGGTTTCCTCGAGTACAATGGATATGCAGCGGGTTTCCTCGAGTGCAATGGCTGCGTAGAAGGTTTCCTTGAGTGCAATGAATACACATTAGGTTTCTCCGGGTACCATGGATGCGCAGTGGGTTTCCACAAATTCTATAGATGTGCAGTGGGTTTCCTTGAGTACAATGGATACGTAGTGGGTTTCCCCGAGTACAATGCGTACCATGATCCTCAATCTTAACCAAACTTTTATTTAAGAATGTTGGGTTATTCCTTTTGATGTGTTAAATTTTGATTCGTTTAGAGTCGTTTGATTAAGATTGTTGGGTTGTAGGGAACATGATTTCAAATTCATGTCACCTTAAAATGGCTATAACTTTGGGAGAAAACGTCGTAGATGACCATTCAAAAGCTTATTTTAAAGAGGAAGAATGTTACTAAATGATGTATTTATTAGAAATAAGCTGAAAAATTTTTTGAGTTCTAGATATAACTTCAAAAGTTGCTAAAAAAAGCTATCTTTTAAGTACTTAACCTCAAATATTTCAAAATCCTGACATGGTGGGTCAATTCTGAGGCCATATTCGGATTCACTTCGAAAAATTACTTCGGAAATAACCCTCGGCTGCTCAACAACATTCATGACCTGTGTTATTGAACTGTCAAACTGGTTGTCATAAGTTAAAAGATCCCTAAGGGATCTTATCAGTGTAATTTTGTTCTGATTGGTTGTTTCAGCACACATGATTAGAAATTGGCGAATTTAATAGGATGTTGCTATTTGAGCTAAAAATTTTCAACACAAGTTTTTATTTCCTAATCAGTACCACTAAAAAGTGTTAGGCTCTCGGAATTATTTTTCAATGAAAATTGTATTGAAACTGTCTTTGTTTTATTTAGAATTAGGTTATTATTTTGAGACCAATGTATGATTTCTTGATAAACTCTTTCAGTGTTTTTTTGGCTTCAATAAGATTGTTGTCTGTAACTAGAATGTTTGTATCATCAGCATAACAAATCACATGAACATTTGGTATATTTTGTAGATGACTGACCACATACTAAATATTATATATAAAAGTGGTCCCAAAATTGACCCCTGTGGAACTCCTTGTGTAATATCACAAATATTACTTTCAACTCCACCGGCCATTTTTACAATTTGTGTCCTGTTGTCTAAATAAGAGGAAAATATTTGTAAACTCGAATATCGTATAGTGCTAGTTTGGTCTTAAGCAGCTGATGGTCTACCAAACCAAAAGCTTGTGAGAAATCTTCGAAAAGACCCACAACTGATTTCTTGTTGTCTAAAGCTTTAATGATTTTGTGATGAAAATCACACAACGCAGACTTGTTGCTTTTGTTTGTAGTGAAACCATGTTCAGCAGGAAACAGTAACATATTCTGATGTAAAAAATCTGATAATTGCTCCTTGAGATGAAGTTCTAAAATTTTAGAGAAACTACATAGTAGACTAATGACTTCATAATTATTATTATAGTCATTTGCATTTCTCCCCTCTTGTATAATGGAGAGACTATGGCTCTTTTAAATTTACTGGGAAATATACCTTTCTCTATAGAAAGGTATATTATATGACATAATGGACCGCTTATCGCATATTTGCATTTTTTATCCAAATTATTAGAAATATTATCATGACCACTAGAAGTTGAAGACTTTATTTACAAGGAGTTCAACATCCTTAGTTGAAACTGGAGATAGATAGATAGAAAATAAATCCCCTCTTTTTCCAATAACATTTGGTTTCTGGTTTAGAAAAGAATTAAATTAAATTGATATTAAATATGAATTGTCCTTAATTTCGGAAAAGTCTTTGGCACTGGCTTGTATTCGAGTAATGCCTGCATAGGCGTAACATCCTGGTTGTAGTTTGATGATGGAATTTTTGTTGATTAACTCTGTTGTGGATTCTCTCTTTGGACAGTTGATGGTAATGTGAAGTGGTTCGGAATTAATTACTAGCCATGTGTTGTCTTCAAGTTCTTGGACGTTATATCCCTGACTAATAATGAAGGAAGTTTGACAGTTCTCTGGAAGTTTTGGCAATGGTTTTAGTATTCTGGCTTCACATACGGCATTTCGGTCGATAGGATATGCAAACAGGTTCGAACATAGTTTGGTTCCAAGATAAAGAGGTTTGCATTCTTTCAAATTTTGTATAGGTATATACATTAAAGAATCATCGTCTCTCGCGATAAACTTTTCTGAGATAGATAAAATGTAATGTAGACCAGTTCTGTTATCAAGTATCGGGATAGGGTATAGGCGATAGGTGTTATAATTTTGGGGTTCAACAAGTGGTCTTGTTAAAACAAATACTAAGTTAGAATCCATTTGAAACGCTTGTAATTCAATAATATCCAAATACTTAGCAACTGCCGATAATTTAATGGGGAGAGGTAAATTGTTCCTTCGTAAGCTCTGTGAAACTTCTTGTAGTGCTGTCACTAAGTTATTAGTGATTAGATTGACGTGTCAATGATTCCTAGTCTGGCAAATGTTATTGAATTAAGAATGTCGTTTAAATTATCTTCGATATACAAATAGCTTGCCATTAGTTGTTCGGAAATGTATAAGAATTTTAGTTTTATGTGAGCAGCCTCAATAGCTTGAGTCATGGTTTGAATTGTGCGTTCGATTTCTTCGAGATCTTTGTTAAACGTTTCCTCGTCAATTTGTAATTTTTGTATAGTCGAGTTTTTAATAACAGAAGTTGTAACTGAAATTTGATTTTTGATTAAGTTTTCCAATTGATGTTCGTCGTTATTTAGTTTATTTATACAATTAGTATAGTACTGGCCATCTTCAGCATCTAAGTTTCCAGTTATGGATTTGAATATTGTACCGATACCGTTAAGTATTCCTCGTTTATATCTTTTTGTATCTGAAAAGATTTCGTCAAATTTCATTTTTATAGAGTTGGATATTTGTGTTAAAAGGTTAAAGCCTGTTTTAATTTCACTCGTAAAAATAATTGACTTATGATCACCATTATTGAGAGTGTACAAGATTTTGTCTAAGATATTTTGATTTTTGTCAAAAGCTAGTTTGAGGGATGAAATATTTTTAAGCACTAGCAGTGTCCATTTGTCATTTGTCACCGCGATGTCCGTGTGTTGGTGGTAGTATACACCAACAGTATTATTGATCGGGGTAATTTTGTATTGACAGAGTGCTGATCCGAACAGCAGGAGAAACCTGAAAATAAATTTAATTTTCAGTCTATGGTTTCATTCTATCAAAATTTACTTTAGTTTCTTGTTTCGTTTCGAGATTTAATAAGGTAGCAGAATTTTGGAAAATTTCTTTTATTTATAAGGGACCGTTAAATTTGTTTTGCAATTTGTTTTTGATTTGTGATTCTTTTACGTAAACTAAGTCACCTATTTTGTATTCGGGTGGTTTTAGGGGAACATTTCTGTCGAAACGAACTTTCGCTTTCTCCTTTTGAGCTTGTGTTCGATTGCGGGCGATTTCATAATAGTGAGACATTCTGTTGTTTAAATCTCTAACGTATTTAGTTATTAAATCTTTTTGGTTATATAAAGTTACGGGTGGTCTGTTGGACGTATGTCCAAATAAAAGTTCGTATGGGTTGAAACCGTGTGTTTTATTTACCAAATTGTTATAGCATATTACCGCATATGGTAAAATTGTGAAAGGATGTTCGTTCAGATTCTCAGTTTTATGAATTCTTATCATTTCGGCTAAAGTAGCATGAAATCTTTCTATGGATCCGTTCGATTGGGGAAGTCCTACGCTTGAATAAGTTAATTTTATGTCGTAGAGGGTGCAGAGATCTTTGAGCAAACGGTTGTCAAATTCGCCACCGTCATCGCAATGGATTCTTAGCGGGGTACCGTAATGTTTAAAGTATAACAACAAGGTATTTACGACGGATTTTGCGGATTTGTTCGGGACTGCATAGGCTTGTGTGAATTTAGTTAACTCATCGCGAATAGTTAACGCGTAATTTCGAGTTGGGAATTCAAACAAATCAATATTAATTCTTTCGAATGGTGTTCTTGGGGTTTCTGTGACTACTTGAGGGTTATTAAGGTTTTTCCGGCATACTTTAGTCTTTTGGCAAGTTTTGCAATTTTTTATAAAATTTTCAACGTCTTTAGTTAGACTTTGCCAAGTGTATTTTTCTCTAATTCTTCGAATCGTTTCATTTATTCCGCGGTGTAGATTATTTTTACCAAAATGATTTTGCTCCAATATAGTTGGAATTTCATCTTCGTCGGCGGTTCTGACGATATCTTGACAAATTACTACTTTTAAGTCTCTTTCCGCAAAAATGAATGATAGGATTTCAAGTATGGGGAGGTCTAAATTATTTTCGACAAAGCATGTTTTAGAGAGATCTAGGACATCTTGATTTTTAAATAATACCAAAAATAGATGTTCAATTACAGATTCGATATCAAAAGGTAGAGGGATGATAAAATATCTCCTATGTCTGACTGTTTTGCTCGATACAATATTGATTTTATCGTTATGAAATTCGGGGTTTTCTTCAAATATGTCCTCGATAATTTTGTGATGTAGGTCTTGTAAGTTATTTTGTTGGAAGAAGGTTATAATATCTTTATGTTCTCAGTATAAGAGTTGTTTGTTTGAGGCTTTGATTTTTGAATAGTCTATTAAAGATGTTGTTTTATATAGGTTGGTGAAAGTTTCAAATTCTTGGGAAATTTGTTCGTTAGTGATTTCGTTGTTATCGTCTGGGTTTTCGTCGTCGTCTGACTCTTCGTCATTCGCGGCTAGAACCTTTGAATAGAATTTGGAACATTCGAAAAAATGATTAATTTTGATTCTGGAAAGTGCGTCCGCGTTCTTATTGATTTTGCCAGGTTTATAAATTATTTCGTAGTCATACTCTTCTAATTTGAGTCGCCAACGGGCAAGTCTACTTCCTGGGTCTTTTATAGAGAATAGCCAGGTGAGTGGTCTGTGGTCGATGACAAGCTTGAATTTTCTACCGTACAGATATGGTCTAAAGTGCTTTACACTCCATACTATGGATAAAAGCTCGCGTTCAATCGTTGAATACTTAGTTTCTGCACTGCACAAGGAACTAGAAGCATAGGCAATGGGTAAATCTTTGCCAATAGGCCCCTGGCTCAGCACTGAGCTGACGGCAAATGCGCTCGCATCAGTGGTTAGAATGAATGGTTCATCAAAATTAGGATAAATTAATATCGGAGTTGTTGTTAATGTTTGTTTCAAATTTTGAAAAGAATTTGTACAATCATTGTCAAAGAGAAATGGTATATCTTTCTGTAGGAGTTTTATTAGGGGCTTGGTTATCTTGGAGAAATTAGGAATAAAGCGCCTATAATATCCGGCTAAGCCTAGAAATGATTTAATTTCTTTTGGATTTTTCGGTTGGGGAAAATTTAAAATAGCGTCAACTTTCGAAGGGTTCGATTTTACGCCGTCTTTTGTAATGAGATGTCCTAAATAAGCTACTCCCTTGCGGAGAAACTCGCATTTGTCTGGTTGAATTTTGAGGTTGGCTTTTTGAAGGCGTTTAAAGACTTCAGTTAGACGGGAAATGTGTTCGTGAATTGTAGGAGAGTAAATAATAATATTGTCCATGTAGACAAGACATCGTTCATTTTGAATACCTAACAGGATGTTATCCATAACTCTTTGAAAAGTAGATGGAGCGTTTTTGAGTCCAAATGGCATTCGCACGAATTCATAATGACCGTTCTCAACTGTGAAAGCAGTCTTTTGAATATCTGCGGGATTAATTTCGATTTGGTGAAAACCAGAAGCCAAATCTGAAGTTGTAAAATATTGGCATTTGCCAAGTTGGTCTAAAAGATCGGAAATGTTGGGCAGAGGATATTTGTCACCGATTATAACCTCGTTGAGTTTGCGGTAGTCGACTACAACGCGCCATTTCTGTTTACCAGAAGCGTCCAGTTTTTTGGGATCTACCCAGACAGGAGAGGACCAAGGTGAGATTGAGGGTTGAATAATACCTTGACTTAACATTTTCGATACTTGGGACTTAACTTCTTCTTTATAGACCTGAGGATAGCGATATGATTTCGTAAATATCGGTCGGGAATTGTCGGTGTTAATAGGGTGTTTGATTTCGTTGGAAAAGGTAAAATTGTCTCCTAAATAGAATAGAATAGAATAGAATAGAATAGAATATTTATTTTTCAGTTTAGTACAATATAATACAATAATTCTAAGGCAATTTAATTGAAAAATAAATGTAGATAATCTACAAGAAGCCCAAGGCTTGACAGTAGATAGTAGGTATCGGCTAGTGAAAACAAATATTATCCTCTGAAACACGGTGTTTTTATAAACATAATCATAAAGCTCAACTGCAAAAGTCTAATGACTTGCTCGCAAGAATGAATTTCATTAAATGTTTATCTGATGTTTAAACAAAAAATATATATATACATATACACATATATATATATATATATATATATATATATATATATATATATATATATATATATATATATATATATATATATATATATATATATATATATATATATATATATACACATATATACACACACACATACTCATTTTTAGGATAAACCGTGTTTTATGGAAAATATGTAGATGTACACATATATACATACATATAATCACACACACACACACACACACACACACACCGACACATAATAATTTATATAATTATATTATACCTATATAGGGTATACAAGGAACAATTTACAATAATATGATTATGTTAAGGTTATATGAATATAACTTATTTTTAACATATATAGAAACGCATTTAAATTAACTTAAATAGATTTTAAAAGAATACTACTTATTATGAATAAACAGAAAAAAAATTTTTTTAATAAATTAGAATTAAAATGGATGCTTATTCTATAAATTAATATACTATTTGTTCATATTATTACTCTTATGGATTTACGTAATAGTAAATGTTTTTGAGATCTACTATTTGATGAATTTTTAAACGTGACTGAAGACTGATCCATTGTTTTATTTTTTTTTTAAATAAATTTTCAGAGTTTATTGCTTTAATCTCTATTGGAATTAAATTATAAAGTTTCGGGCCAAGATATGTGAAACATCGTTGCGACTTGGTTTTATGAATTTGTGGTATTACTGTGGCGTTAGCTTTATGACGTGTGTTGTAGTTATGGCTAATATTAATTAATTCTCTTCTGTATTTATATTGCCATACTAATATGGTTTGGCAATATAGTTGGCGTATATCAAATATTTTAGTTTCTACAAATAAATTGTGTGTTGGGTAAGTCCATTTTAAGTTGTATACCTTCTTTATTATTAATTTTTGTATATTTTGCAGATTTACGATTACATTATTTGTAGCGCTACCCCAAGCCAAAAATCCATAGACTAGATGTGATTCAACAAGTGAGTAGTATAGTATCCTCATTTGGTCCACCTTGAGTAGTTGAGACAACCATTTAAATTTATATAACAAGTATCTTAGTTTTTTTGTGATGTATTTAATGTGTGTGTCCCATTTCAAATTACTATCTAAGTAAATTCCCAAGTACTTCACATGTTCGACAGATGACAACTCTATATTTAGATTGTTTATTTTAAAAGTAAGTTTGACAAAATTCGGTAGATGAGTTTTATATGAAGCAAACGGTATGAAATTAGTTTTAGTATAGTTAATGGTTAATAGCCTATCGTTGAACCAGTCAAATATTCTGGGTAAGTCAAGCTCTACGGTTTTTTTTAATGTTGGCCAGTCCTTATCCCTATAAAAAATGGCCGTGTCATAGGCAAAACTTAATACAGTTCCTCTTGTTTGCACCTTAAATAGGTCATTTAGGTAAATATTAAACAATAAAGGTCCAAGTACCGTACCTTGAGGAACTCCATATTGTACTATCTTTGTATCACTAAAGGTATCTGAGATGTTGGTGCACTGTCTTCTATTTGTTAAGTAACTTTCCATTAGTTTATATGGAGTTCCCCTAAAACCAATGTTTTCCAATACATTGAGTAACTGGATGTGGCTGACTGTATCAAAGGCTTTAGTTAAATCTAAAAATACACATAGAGCTGGACTCTTTTCGTCTATTGCACTGTTTATGTTAGAAATTAACTTTGCGATTGCGTCATTTGTTGATCGATGTGCTCTGAAACCAAATTGATTGTCAGACATTATGTTATATTTTGCTAGGTAATTTTGAATTCTATGTTTAAGGATTTTTTCAAATATTTTAGCTAAATTCGATATTAAGGAGATAGGCCTATAGTTAGCCACATCCAATTTATCCCCTTTTTTATATAATGGTTTGATTTCGGCTACCTTAAAAGCGGTGGGGCATATACCTGTTTGAAATGACCTATTAAATAGAATATATCTTGAAAGTCTAAACAAAGCTGCATAACTATTTAGGCCTCTTCTTCGTTTAGATGATCCAAGCACAATTCGTTCCTGATTTTAAAGGATCTGTCCGTCGTTAGGTGTTGGTCAGAATTTTGCGTGTTTAAGTTAAAAATTGACTTAAATTTTTGTAAAGGTTTTAAATTTAAATTGGCAAAATCGACAGTCTTCGGGATGACATTAGCATTGATTATTGTTGTTAAAAATTCTCCGTTTTCGTTTACTTTAACAAGAGCATTAGGTAAACGGACTTTTTCATTCTCTTGCGCTTGCAAAATAGCGTCAGTGTTTCTAAGGTTACATTTTAGTTTATAAATTTTTTCGGTACGGCCGTCAATTTGGATCTTATTTTGATTAGGGTTGTGGTTTGATTGGATTTTGTCGCATTCGGGTTTCGGCGAATCGTCGGTTACTTTGAAAAGTGGGACCGTTTTGAAATTGGTTATTAATCGTTTATTTCTTATGTCGACGATACAATGATAGTGCTCTAGGAAATCAGCTCCTATCAGTCCATCAAAATTGATATCTAGGTCGTAGATGTAAACCTTATGTGGGTCGTTATCCGTAAAGGGTATAAGAACAGATTCACTAATAGTAATTTTCTGATCGGTTATACCTTGTTTAATTACATTTTCTGAAAATCTCCGTTTGTAATTTTCCGCTGTTTTTGGTTTAAAGATGGAAATACCTGCACCAGTATCGATTAGAATTTTGAATTTGTTTGTGACGTCTTTAATGTAGTATAGATTCTTTGAATTTACGGTCAACAATGAGTGTGATAGCGTTTCTACATGAACCCTTGTTCCGGTTCATGTATTATCGAAACTGTCGTTGAGATTCATCGTTCGTATTTCATTTGTTATTTGGTCGAATCGGTCTATTTGCTGTGGTGGAGTATCCATGGGGTACTCCGGGTCTAAACAAAAATCCTAAGGATTAACAGTATAATCCTCCTGTGGCGTTTGAGAATTAGCAGTATAATTCTCGTACTGTTCATATTGGGAATTAGCTGTATAATTCTCTGAAAAGCTTTGAGCGTTTCCTAAATCGTAATTTTCATAGCTGTCACTTACATTTTGATAATCGGGTGAATGGTCATTGTATTGATTATTATAATCACATTGATCATCATAAGGTTCATAGTTCAAATGATGCGTTTTTTGCTGATTAAAGCGATTACAATTTGGGTTAGGTTGGATAGCAGAGGGTCTTTTTTGATTGAAATTCGGGTTTGGCCTTATGGCTGAGGGCCTGCTTTGCTGCGATTGATTTGGCTGATTGTTTTGAGAGAATGTCCTCTGGCTAAATTGATTGTTTTGAGAGAAATTTTGGAAATTTGGGTTTCCCTGATAATTCGTTCTTTGAAAATTTTGTGACGTTGTTGGCATTGTTTGCGATTGTTGCCTCGTGCAGCATTCACTTATTACATGTCCATTGCGCTTGCAAAATGAACAGAATTTTTGTTGGAAGTTTGGAGTTGGTCGTTTTTGTTGTAAAGAGGGATTTTTGACCGGACTATTTTTCGGAAATTTCTGTTGCTCGAAATAAGAGAGTTGTAGCTCTCTACGAAATCTACTAACAGCTTTTAATATGCTAGGAGGACTACTAGCACGTATAATTCTACCTAGATTCTGTTCTAAACCTGTTAGTAAATTATTAAGCGTCATGGTTTCTATAAGGTCTGACTGTGTAGCTTTTTGTGTTGTCGTGAGAGTTTGTTTTTGCACTGCAGCGTGCATCTTCGAATTGTGCGTTTGTAAACGCGAAACGAATGTTAGGGCGGATTCGCCGGGTAATTGGTGAATTCGTTGTAGGTCCTGAATTAGGGCCGTTAGATGACAGGAGTTTAAAAATGTTTATAAATTAATGGCATTGCTATCAAATTTAGGTATTAAAGAAAATATTTCAGAGAGCTTGTAAGGCTCAATTTGCTCTGGTTATTGTTGTTGTTGTTGTTGTTGTCGTTGTCGTTGTTGTTGTTGTTGTTGTTGTTGTTGTTGTTGTTGTTGTTGTTGTTTTTGTCGTCGTCGTCGTCGTCGTCGTCGTCGTAGTTGTTGTTGTTGTTGTTGCTGCTGCTGCTGCTGCTGCTGCTGCTGCTGCTGCTGCTGCTGCTGCGTATCAGCAGTATGATACGAACTTAAATTAAATTAGCTTGTTACGTTGCGTGCGTAAATGGATTGTATATTAGCTGTATAATACACAATGTTTCGTAAATACGAAAATAAATAAACTTAAAATTAAATGAACTTGTTTCGTTGCGTTTGTAAAGGAATGGATTTCACTTTGACAATAGAACTGGCTTTGTGCGCCGAGTGTATTAGCAGTATAATACACTTTTAATAAAATAAGTTGCGAAAAATAATAAAATAGTAAAATGGTACGAGATGATTCTTAAAATGACTTACATTAATTTCATCTCCATGGGTAGGTTTTTCGCCCGTCAAGGGATTGCGATCCGCCACCGCCAGTGAGGAAGGTCTCCTTGTTCTCGTAGATGTACACGCACTAGTTAGGCACCTTCTGCAGATGTTCTCCTTGTTCTCTTACGCTTCACTACCAGTTAAGCTTCTTGTTCTGATGATGTTTACGGATCCTACCGACTGCGCCAATGTTAGATCACGGTTCACACGAATGACTTTTTAAAAAGATTTATTTACTTAAATGGAGCCAACGTTAGCTCTTGGAGAAGGAATATAATAATAATTAGAAGTGTTTCATTCTAAGTGAGTTTAATAACTGACTTTACAAAGCATGTCTACTCGTATTTATAACCTACAGAACCTGCGTAAGCAAAATATAGAACAAAGGAAATGCAATTCGACATTCAGCATATAATGTGAGAAACAAAGGTGAAACATAATATCTCTAAGATAAGCGATTAATAAGAGAAGTCGTTATCATGTAATATGATATACCTGTGAAGGTTTGTTATGACTAAGTCTTGGTAATAAGCGTATAATTTTATATAACTTATATATATATATATATATATATATATATATATATATATATATATATATATATATATATATATATACATATGAAATAGGATTTGAAGGAACCAACTACTCAGCGGGCAAATACCCCGACCTGCATTGGATTATAACTTCAAATCGTGATCGGTAGCCAAATATCACTTGTCTGTTCCTAACCAGACGTAGACCGGTTTCGAACTTATTATGTTCTCCTCAGTATGCCATAGGTTATAGAACAGACAAATGATAGTGGCCAACCTGGTAGTCTTATACATACTAATGCAAATGAAGTAATGGTGAGAGGTAAACTCTCATTTGGTCAGATGCTACTATACGTCGGACATAATGTCTCTGGCGTATAGCGACTTGCCTAGCAGACCGAATCCCGCGAGGACTCTAAATCGGACATGGTGGTAGATATAACACCAGAAATGAAATAAATAGGAACACAGACTGGCCCTGTGCAAACGGATATCCCCATTCCGAGAGTAAGAAGTGCTAAACTAGCCGAGGAAGTAAGTAAGGCCATCAAAGAAGGGAAGAGCTTTGATGACTACATGGAACTGGTGGAAAAGATCTGCCCACCTCAGGTGTTCGAGAGGGTCGAGGAGGTAGAAAGTAACCCAGTATGGGAGCCAAAGGAAAATGATCTTGCGCTCTGCATCCAAGGAAGTGAAGAGCTGAATAAGGGAATAGGAAGGCAATTTAAGATGAGGTTCCCCGAGTTAGCTGAATTGGACAATGACTCGCCGGAGAAGGAAGGGGTCATGCATATTAAGTATGAGACCAGCTCAACAGTGGCCACCAAGAAGAGGGAGGTTAAGGAACGCTTCCTTTATAGGATAATGATGGACAGCAGTGAGGAAAACACCCACGGCAATATAATAAAATGGAAAGAATGGCTGGTGGACAACGGCCGGACAAGGGTAGCTTTACCTCGTACGGAATGTAACTGGAGTAGGGTAAAGAAAATGATGGAGTTTATAATGTCCGACACTGACATCAAAGTAGTTGGCTACTATCCACCAGGGAAAAAGGGAGAGAAGCAAGACGGAGACACTGTTCACAAGGAAGCCACTGTGACCAAGAAGGTGAAAGGAAGAGAGCGTATTAGGCGGAACAAGGAAAGGCAGGTACTGTCCTCTGAAACTACAAGAGGTAGAGGAGCAGGGGGAGATAAGGGCGTCCTGTTCGTCAGCGAGGAAGGAGCGACTTACAAGGATCTCCTGAACAAAATTAAAAGAGTAGAGACAGACATCACAGCCTTGAGGAGGATGAAGAGGGGCGAAATGCTTATAGAAGTCAACGGAGGGAGAGGGGCCGCAGAGCCGCTAAAGAACGCCATTGAGAAAGTGGAAGGGGTGGCGGTAAGGATGAAAAAGGCGGGAACGGTAATAACAATAAAGGATCTGGATGCAACCGTAATCAAGAAAGAGATCGTAAAGGCGATAGCAGAGGAGACTAAAACAAAGGAGGAGGATTTAGTAGTGGAAAGCCTGAGGTTGGCATTCGGAGAAAACCAGGTGGCTACGGTTACAAGAGAGCTCATACTGAAACGAAGCCTGAGAGTTGGATGGCTTAGATGCAGGGTGCGCGAGCGAGCTGAGATCCAAATTTGCTACAGATGTTGGAGACACGGGCACACAAGGGAGAATTGCAAAGGCCCAGATAGATCAAAGGCCTGTCTCAGGTGTGCAGAGGAAGGGCACCAAGCGAAGGAATGTAGAAACACGGCAGTCTGCCCCATCTGTAACAAGGAAGGGCATCGGGCCGTTTCAGCGGCATGCCCGCTAAATAGAGAAGAGTCAAGGGGGGGCAAGACGAATGGAAGATGATAGCGGGGCATCTTCAAAGTAAGGCAGATAAATCTTAATAGATGTCGGGCCGCCCAAGATCTTGTATGGGCGGTAGGGAGGAGGAAAGGGGAGGACGTACTGATTATCAGTGAACCGAACAAAATGATGTCGAGCAGATCACGACCCAACTGGTTTACAGATGAGAACCTGGACGCAGCCATCGGGCTGACTAATAACAAGATCAGCATCTACAGGAGCGGGAAGGGCCGAGGGTTTGTATGGTTAGAGCTGAAGGAGGTGTATGTGGTTAGCTGTTACTTCTTCCCAAAAAGCACGATAGAAGAATTCGAGGAATCATTATCGAATCTGGAAGAAGTAGTAAGAGAAATGAGGAACACCCGGAAGGAAGTCATCGTGGCAGGAGACTTCAACGCCAGGGCCCCAGAATGGGGAATGAGGGAAACGAACGCAAGAGGCAGGCTTGTGACCCAATGGATCTCTCAGCTTGATCTCCTCATGATGAACGAAGGAGACGAACACACCTTCGTTAGAGGGGACAGGGGAAGGGGGCACTCGAGAGATTAAAGAGCGGCCGATCCCCGAGTCCGGATAACAGGTGATCAAGATAGTCGTCGAAGAATCCCCCGAAGCGGTTTTAGAGGTCATGAATCGAGCGTTGGAGAGAGGAAACTTTCCATCCAGATGGAGGAAAGTAAGGCTCGTCCTCATTATTAAAGGGAACGGAAAACCTGAAGAACCATCCTCCTACAGGCCCATCTGCTTGTTGAATGTCTTGGGAATGGTGCTGGAATACTTAATCCTGGGAAGGCTAGAGCTAGAAATTGACCGGAGGGATGGCTTGTCGAACTACCAGTTCAGATTCCGCAGAGGAATGTCGACGGTGGATGCCGTGACCCGCATTACGAGCAAGGCAAGAGAGGCCATGGAGGCAAAGAGAATGTGCTTAATCTTCGCCCTTGATATTAGGAACGCATTTAACACTGCAGGATGGGGAGCGACAATAAGCAAACTAGAGAGATTGGAAGTGGCACCTTATATCATTAATATCATTAAGAGTTACTTCAGGGATAGGCAAATAGGGATGGACGCAAATAACACCTTTGAATGGAGAAATAACACCTTTGAATGGAGAAACGTGACCTGCGGTGTCCCATGGGGTTGGGTACTCGGGCCAACACTGTGGAACATTATGTTCGACGACGTCCTACGGATTCCCCTCGCAAATGGGGTCACCCTTACGGGCTATGCCGACGATCTTGCCATAACTGTGACTGGAAACTGGACAGGGCTAATCGAGGAGAAGGCGAATGCCACTATTGAGAGAATAAAGGAATGGCTGCGGAGCGTAAAATTAAAACTTGCTCCGGAAAAAACCGAAGCAGTGATGATCACAAGGAAAAGAACTGTCCAGCCTGTTACCATCAGGGTTGGACAGATGGAAATTAGACCGGGGAATGGACTTAAATACCTCGGAATCTGGCTGGACCCAAAACTAACATTCAGGTGTCACATAACAAAAACGGCGGAAAAAGCGGGGAAATCAGCAACCGCTCTGGGAAGAGTAATGTGCAACACGAAGGGGCCAAAGGCCAGCAAAAGAAGAGTGCTTTGTGGCGTGGTGCATTCAGTCATATTATATGCCGCCCCGGTCTGGGGATACGCCTTAGAAGAAAGGGCTAATGCCAAAGTAAGCCTGGCAAGGATTCAACGGCAGATGGCACTGAGGGTATGTAGCGCCTATCAGTCAATCTCGTACGAGGCAGTGCTGGTGGTAGCAGGGATTCCTCCAGTGGATTTATTGGTCAAGGAAAGGGTAGAAGTGTACGAAGGAGTCGAGAGAGGAACCGCCAGGGAAAGGCTGTTCTAAAGATGGCAGAACAGATGGGAGAACGCCCATAAAGGAAGATGGGACTCACCGCATGATCCCTACAGTCAAAGAGTGGGTGGAAAGGAAACACGGAGAAGTAGGTCACGGCTGTTTTGCCGACTACCTATTGAGAATAGGAAAGCTGGACTCTCGAGAGTACGCATATTGTGGCGAAATAGACGATGCAGAGCACACAGTCTTCCACTGCAACAGATGGGTGGAGGAGAGATGAGGCATAAATCGTCTAGGGCTGGATGAGCTTGTGGAATTCATGCTGCAATCTGAAGACAATTGGGCAAAGGCCGAAACAGCTATTACACGGATCGTCGTGCATAAAGGAGAAGATGAGAGGAATCCCGACCTATACCCTTTGCACAACTAGAGGGAATACAGGGAACAAAGACACGAAAAAAAAAACAACATCTCTATATTGAATAACGATTGACGTGTATCCTGAAGAGAAGCGAGAGCGGTTCCAGGATACATCATACACTGCCGTTCAGGTGTCCATGAAGGATTTCCACCCCGAAAAAAAAAGGCAAGTCGCAATACGCCAGAGACATTATGTCCGACGTATAGTAGCATCTGACCACAGAGTTTACCTCTCACCATCACTTCATTTGCATTAGTATGTATAAGACTAGCAGGTTGGCCACTATCATTTGTCTGTTCTATAACCTATGGCATACTGAGGAGAACATAATAAGTTCGAAACCTATCTATGTCTGGTTAGGAACAGACAAGTGATATTTGGCTATCGACCACGATTTGAAGGTATAATTCAATGCAGGTCGGGGTATTTGCCCGCTGAGTAGTTGTTTCCTTCAAATCCTATTTCATTAACAGTGATTATAGCCCACTATGGCTAGAGGTCGCCGCTCTTTGGTACTTGCTAGGCAAGTCGCTATACGCCAGAGACATTATGTCCGACGTATAGTAGCATCTGACCACATGAGAGTTTACCTCTCACCATCACTTCATATCTATATCTATATATATATATATATATATATATGTTGTTTCTTAGGTTTTCGCGGGTGTAAAATGAAGTGTTGTTGTGCTTCCGGGTGTTTTCCCGCGTAGTTGACAGGCTCCTGCTGGGGCCACGGTTGTCTAGACAACACCCGGAAGCACAACAACACTTCATATATATATATATATATATATATATATATATATATATATATATATATATATATATATATATATATATATATATACATATATATATATATATATATAGCGATGTCTATTGAGTTCTGGTGTAAATAGAAATTTTAGTGCAAAACAAAATTTGTAAAATTATTGCAGATAGAAATTTATTTATGGCGCCACCATCTACAAATATTTCATACCAGATATCACCCTTTTAACATGAGTCACATACCATGTGAAAAACCCCTCTCAGGCTGAGTTCAGTAAGCTAGCTCGTCAAGTAATGATGAATATTTAAATTGAAATAATCGAAATAAATAAACAGTAACAAAGGACCCCGGAACAAAACCCATGAAAATGTTGATTCGGTGGAATCGGCTGAAATTTTGGTATTTTATAGTTCAAGTCATGCTGATCAAAAGTTCTTATCACATCATGCCAATCCTATGGACAGTTTTTGAGATACAGCTTGTCAAAGTTAGGTAATTTGCGCCATTTTAGACATTCAAGAACTTTTTACTCCTAAACTATTAACTTTAACAAAAAATTGCAGAGGTCGAAATATTTTTGTTCTAGTCCAATAAAGCTCAATAATTTTTTACATAATTTTTTTATCAATTTTTAGGTTAGGTGAAATATACAGGGTGTCCCGAAACTCCCGCCTTCCCCTTTAGGTGCTAATTGTCCATGCAAAAATAGTAAGAAAAGTTCCTATAAACATGTGTCCGGAAATGCTCCCTAAGGGAGCTACGGCCCTCTAAGAATGGCGCAAAAATGGGTGTTTTTACTAATTATCTCGGAAATGATTTGGGACAAATTTATGAAACTTGGTTAACTTTTTTCGATTATTAAAGGTTATTGTTTCACAGTATTAGCCAAAATTAATTTTATCCAGGGGCGGAGAAACGAGGGGTCGGTATTCTTTGTTCCTACATATTAATTTTTCCATTTGACATTTTTAGTATTTTAATCCCTGATTATGATTCCCTGGTTAATTCTGCATAAAAAGGGCCTGTTTACAATTAGCCATACGGCAAGCCGTTTTCGAGTAAAAGCGGTCTAAACGAAATATTGCGTATTCGTTTGCTAAATGCGCATTATTTATTTTTCAAAGTAGGCGTAAAACAATAACCTTTATTAATCGAAAAAAGTTAACCAAGTTTCATAAAGTTGTCCCAAATCATTTCCGAGATAATTAGTAAAAACACCTATTTTTGCGCCATCCTTAGAGGTCCGTAGCTCCCTTAGGAAGCATTTCCGGACACATGTTTATAGGAACTTTTCTCACTATTTTTGCATGGAGAATTAGCACCTAAAGGGAAAGGCGGGAGTTTCGGGACACCCTGTATATATGATATATTTCGGCATGCTTCGGTGGGATTTGCTGAAACTGTGCTATTTTGTAGTTAAAGTCATGCTGAAAAATTCCTATTGCACTGAATCTATCCTATGAGTGGTTTTCGCTCCAGGAGTGCCTGAAAGTCTAACAACGAGGTAACGGGTAATCTATATGTACGTGTTTATGAATGGCTTCCAGCGTGTTTGTGTACGTGCGTGCATGTGTGTGTGATTATTTTTATCAAAGAACCTGCTCTTACCGGCACTATGTTTCTTATAAGTACGTAATAAGAACGCTCTCATAAGAGGTTTCACTTTCTATCTGTTTATTTTTACTTTTTGTTGTTTTTTAATATTTTCTTTTTAGTTTTTAAATATTGAGAACATCCATAGGATTTTCAGGAACAAGTGCTCTGTTTCCAGCATCATGTATCGTTCGAAGAAGAATCATTGATGGATATTTTATGTGATTTTCATGCAGTGCGTACCCCAAAAACCATAATTCGCTTGTGTTTTCCGGTTCCGCATCAAACTCATTAGAACGATTTTTCTCACACTAGTCCTACGACTGAAATGAGAGAGGACATTTTTTGTGTATTTTTAATTAGTGAATGAAATTCTTGTACCAAAGTGAAAAAAAAATAAAAGACAAGAAATTAATGCAAAATATCGACAGCCCCCTCAATATCACCCACTTACGGTAAAAAAATATTTTTAAAAAATACTATAAAAATAAGCTTGTATTATTGTTCAATATGCGCATAAAGTCGCGTTCCTGTAAATCAAGAAGTTTCTGAAATATAATAATAATAATAAATATAATAATCAATTTTTGGGTGCCATTTTCAAAGGGCCGTCGCTCAAGGTATTTGCGAACATATTTTTACATGTAGAATCTGCACCAGAAGTTTGTCATCGATATTTCTCGAGAACTCTGTATATACTGGCACATACATACACACAAACGCATACACACAGTACACAAACACGCTGGAAGCCATTCATAAACACGTACATATAGATTACCCGTTACCTCGTTGTTAAGACTTTCAGGCACTCCTGGAGCGAAAACCACTCATAGGATAGACTCAGTGCAATGGGAATTTTTGATCAGAATGACTTTAACTACAAAATAGCAAAGCTTCAGCCAATCCCACCGAAGCATGCCGGAATATGACATATATATTTTACCTAAATTGATTAAAAAATTCTGAAAAAAATTCTTGACCTCAATTGGAGTTGAACAAAAATATTTCGACCCTTGCAACTTTTTGCTAAAGTTAATAGTTTAAGAGTAAAAAGTTCTTGAATGTATGAAATGACGCAAATTACTTAGCTTTGACAAGCTGTATCTCAAGAACTGTCCATAGGATTGGCTCGATCTGATAAGAACGTTTGATCAGCATAACTTGAACTACAAAATATCAATATTTCAGCGGATTTCACCTAATCAACATTTTAATGGGTTTTGTTCCGGGGTCCTTTATTAAGTGGTAAACCATCTATCATATTTAACAATTTTCATATACTTAAAATTATCTTTTAAACTACTTTGGCCTTTAATTTATTATCTTTGTAATTTATTTAATGAAAATTTGTTTGAAATTAAATGAAATAAATCTTAAATTCTAGAGATCTCAGTTTTATTTATGCATAATAAAAGGTACCTGGAGTTTCGGACATTGCCAGACGTTATGCGTCACGGATTCCACTTCCGCACAGATCACTGAGTGACCGAACACTAAAACGTCGTTGAAAACGTCCTCTGCAACTGCATACCAACCTTGCTCCTGGTTTGTGATAAAATCTTGATTAATTCCAAGATCGCTAAAGATTAATTCCTGTACTGGCTTTGTTGTTTTGATATTTTATATTGATAATTGGATGCTAAAAGTTATGGTTAATAATATAGGATTACTTGGTTTTACTTGAGGTAAGAACTTTTGACAATTTCATTGACATCTTTGGTTATGTATTTTGTGCTTGTCAAATGTAAATAAACTATTACAAATTTCACAATTTTTGGAACTTAATTCCCATTTGAGCGTTTGTCATTACTTTATACTACTTTTCTTTGAGTTTCTTCTGTTTTCCTTGATTTATATTTTAATTTATACCATTTTTTATCGAGATAATTTCAAATTCTTCATTTCTTTCAACCAATTTTCTTTGTTTGCTTTTAAAATATTTAATTTGATGTAACTATCCATAATAATTCATTTTTTTTTACCTCCTTTCAAAAAAATCCTTTTTCTGACATCCTTTTTGGATATCTTGACATTTTTTACACTAAATAAACTTTTTGAAATATATTTTAATCTCTATTTTACTCTATGCAACGTTTTTATTAATAGAAAACTATTTCTCAGGTTCCTACATAAATTTCAATTGATTTATGCCTGTATTCGCGCTGCTTCAAAAGTTGTGACCTTTTAAACAATACACTCTTAAATTACATACAATACTTAATATTAAGATGGTTACCTTTCTGACAAACTCTATTTTAGCTATTCTTATAATCCTATTAACAATTTTACATTCTTGCATAGATTTAACATTAATTTTATATGTTTTCTTTTTAGGGATTGACACTTGGGTTCTTCGACTTGTACTGTTTATACCCTTGTACTTATGCTCCTGAAAACTACTGAAAAACCTTCAGTGAAGTCTTTTCCATCTATATAATGCAAAATATGTGCCATAACAAATTTCCTTATTATCTAAAATACAAAGGAACCAGTGGCTCAACAGATTTGATACCTGCCAGTGGTTTTTACATGAGGAAAACTAAACTAGAATCTAAATTTACGGTATAGTTATATTTGAATTAACATAAGATAAATTTTCATAATTTCCCTTATTAAAATCTAATAACCGAGCAGTGATTTTTGAAGAAACTTGTACTTTTTATTTTATCATTGAGTTCTTTTTCTTTTAGGTTCATTTACATCTTCTGATTATTCTGATATACTTTTATTATATCTTTTCTTAATTATTGATAACATTAGTTCATCCTTTTAGTTAAAATTATCATCTTTACTCGCCTCAATGAAATCACACTGTTTATGCTCTTCACATAATATACGACTCAAAAACATGGGGTTAACCTAGATTTAAAATTCTAAAATACAAAATTATGTCAACAGTGGCGTACTTTTTTCTTTATACATTATATAATTGTTGCTCTACTTTTATATGAGACCCAAATATCACATCATTTACACCCCCCCCCCACCCCCTAACTAATAAAATTTGAAAACTTTGAAAACTTCATTAGATTGAAAAATTTGATGGGATATTCACATTGTCACTGGTCATTTGAAGTTTTATTTTTTTCAATTACGTAGGGATAAATCATTTCTATATGAAAATTTCCACGAATTTCTTCATCTTCTGGATACATCAGCTCATAAGTGTTCTGGTTTAACACTTTATTTACTATGTATGGCACTTCAGAAAGATATAACAATTTACGAAGATTGTTGTTTTATTTGTTTCTTTTTTCTTCTTACCTTTGAATATTCTAAACAATATAATGACGATGATAGTCAATGGCAAGTCAAATTGCAATTTTTTAAATGTAATTTGAATGTGTACGACTAAACAAATTACTATTGAATTATATTTTTGTTTTATAATTATTAAAAGCTTACTTTTGTAGTTTGTCTTTTCCAATTTTGACTATATTAAATTGTAACATGATTTTTGTTTCATTTTGCACTTGTTTCCTATTTTTGTAAAGATTGTGATAATTTTTTCTTTTAAATGATTCTGATTTCACAATTTGTAAGTTGTGAAAATAGCTTGACGCTACTAACGATTTCGACACCCAAAAGTCTCTTTTTAAAAAATTATTAAATTCAAAAATTTATTTTTTATAAAAATGTTTTAAGTACAATGTATGTATTTAATCTAAGAAAGCTAGTTACAGGCTGAATCTAAAACAATGCAAAATAGGAAAGAAGGCACAGCGCCTTATCTTCTAAGTATCAGGTTACAACTGCTGATGCTGGGAAACATAGTCGTCCCCTTATAATTTAAATGGGGGGTCGATACATAATTCCTCCCCTCGAAGATTCAACTACGGAGTGCAGCGAGGAAGTTGAACGTTTGGTGGGATGGCTTCTGGTCGATTTCCCTCGATGTCTTCATTATGTTTACTTCGTCTGGCTAATATACATTTTTTATATGAAAAATATGAGATGATTAAAATAACCATAACATAGAGGAGTACTGTCCATGTACTGGGAATATTGGAGATTCCAATTTCGTCATAAGATATTTGGGGTTGATTTTCAATTATTTGTTTTTGAATATCCTGTAGTTCGTCTAGGTTGATATTCTCTAAGTGGATGGTAAAGTTTTGGTTTGGTGTAGGATTTTCCTCTTGGTCTAGTTCTGGGAGAAATATCGGCTCGTTTTGATTTATGGCTTGCTGTTTATTGCTGATCTTCTCTCGGGTGCTAATTATTTCGCACCCTATTGGGATGTTGATTAAATAGGTACCAATTAACTTTTGGACCTCTTCTTGTTGTTTGCATTTCATGGTGATTGCCTGCTTGCTGGGAAATATACCAATCCATTGTGTCGATTCTTCTAGTTGCTTGATTACGGCTCTTGTAGTTTTGATCTGGGTTCTTTGACAGCTTGCGGTGTTCTTCATATCCAGGAGTTGTATTTCACAAGGGCTGTCTTCGTCGATTTCTTTTATGTCAAGTTTCTTACAAGCATAATATTGTGGTGCCATTTTGGTGCATATGTCACTTTCGAATGTAAAGTACAATTTGTCTTTTAGCAAATATCTATTATTTGGAATTATTGCCTTGAATTGACTCTGACTATACACAGGAATTGGGTACAGGTGATAATAATTAAAGGTTTCAGGGTACATGATTGGTAAACGAAGTAAGTAGGTGATTTTATTATTAAGGATATAACATTCAATTTCTATTAATTTCTCTATTAGTAGGGTATTTTCTAGTGTTATTTCAAAGGGCAATTGTCCCGGTTGTATATTTTTTTCCAATTTTAATAGTTCTTTGAACAGATCGACAGTTTTTATTATACTTGGGTGCATGATATTTAATCTGGTGAACGTAATTGAATTTTCTATATCTTGGAGAATAGAGTTAATTATTTCATACATATTTATAATTTGATTTAAAATGTCTTTCATGAAGTTAGTAGTTTTGCGTTTTAAGTCTCGTTCAGCAATGGCGGCAATCCGTTCGATTTCTGATTGTAATACTTTTTCATTATGAGATATTTGTTGAATGGTTAAATTAAATTTATTAATTATGTCTATAGAGATTGAGTTTTGTTTTGTAATGCTTGCAGCCAATTTATTTTGATTATTTTGAATTTGCCTAATGAGATTGTCATACCGTTCTCCGTCGGTGGCATCCAAATTACCAGATATTGATTTAAAAATAGAACCTAGACCGTTTATTAAACCTCTTTTGGTTCTTTGGGGATGCGGAAGAATTTCTTTTAACTTGATTTCGACCTTTTCTTCCGTCAACTTTAATATTTTAACATAGTTTGATGTATCTTGGGAGTAATTTTTATTCAAATTAATGCTATGCATAAGATTTTCTGATTGTTCATGTAGCTTATTAATTTCGGTGATAATTGGGTTTAAATCATAGTAATGGATCAAGGTGTGACTATATTCTTGTACCTTTGCCAGTCCTAGTTTAAGTGGTATTAATCCGGGGTTGTTTTCTAAGCTTTTGATTGTTATTCTCTCTTGTAATCCGAGTACAAGGGGAAATCTGAAATATAACAGTTTAGTTATTTAAAATCGTAAGTTTTCTTTAGTGGTCTTTTTAAGTTATCCATGTGGATTTTGTTTTCGGTCGATACGGTTTTTGAATTTTTGTCTACCGTTTTTATTACCGTTGGTTTATGAAATTTATTCGCGGTCTTTTGCCTTTTATGTTTTTTAATATAAGTGGTTGATTTAGACTGAAATAATTTTGGATCATCGCGATTTTGATTTAGTTTCTCTATAGTTTTTTCTTTATTTTCTATAAGGTTTTCATTTATTTTTGAGTACATTAATTTAGTCCTTTCTTTATGTTCGTTAATATAATCGTTAACGAGTATCTTTTCAATGTCCATATCGAATGGATTTTCATTATTTATGTGTCCTTTAATGATGTCTATTGGTTTTAACTTTGTTGTCGAATGAATCGAGTGGTTATACGCTAGTATTGCATAAATCATTTTCATGTGTACTGGAGTTTTTAAAAATCCTCTAGTATTTAGTAACCGTACATGCTCTATTAATGTTGAGTGTAATCTCTCTATGGGACCATTAGATTGAGGGTGATTGGGTGAACAAAAATGCAATTTTATTTTGTGCAAGTTAAGAAGTTCGGTAATAACTGAATTTTTAAATTCTGAACCGTTATCAACGATAATTTGTTTTGGAACGCCATGATGAGAGAAAAATGTTATTAAATTGTTTACGATTTCGGTAGAACATAGTGACATTAATTTGTATGCCTGTGCATATTTCGAAAATGTATCTATGATAGTCAAAAATTTGGTTTGTTCTAAGGTAAAAGCGTCTATATGAATAATTTCAAAAGGTTGAACCGGGGTTGGGGTAATATTCATTTTCATTCTTACGGGATGCCTTTCGTATTTTCCTTGTTGACAAATTTCACAGTCGTTTATATATGTTTGAATTGAATTTTTCATTTCGGGCCAATAATATCGCTTCCTGATTTGTTGCTCGGTTTCATTTATACCACGATGGTTGCTTTTGCTTTCGTGATAATTTTTTATTATTTCCTGAACATCGTCCTTATTACTGACATCGATTAATTTTAGTTTACAATTTTTTAATTTTAGGTACGGCCATTTAAAGTTCTTACGTATAACTTCACAAAATGGTTCATACACATCAGGGTCTTCAAAATATAAATGATAAGGTGTTTTTGGCACTACATAGTTTTTGAAAAAGTTGATTATATCTTGCTCGAATTGATTTTGAGATATTTGACAATCTAGGCGTTGCTTTTTATTGAATAATATCGTCAGTTTTGGTCTAGCAGGGGAATGTAGAACCGATTTAATAATTATTTGATTTTGTCCGTAATTAACGGGTGTTTCCACGATGGGAATTTCTGCTATGGGATGGTGCTCGGCATTTGTGTGTACAGTAATATTATCATTATCGTTATCGTCCTCGGGGTTATCAGTCTCTAATCTGTGTTCATCTGGTAGTACCCGAGTGGAAATATTGTCGATTTCCGGATCTGGAGGTTCCGCGGGTTCTGGGGATTCTGAGGGTTGAGCTGAAGTGCTAGCGCCGATTTGCTCATTAAACTTGTCAATATATTCAAATATATCACTCGTCTCTTTTGCGTGTAATTCTATGCGGGATAACGCGTCTGCGTTCGTATTTAATTTACCCTTTTTATATATGATATTGTAGTCGAATTCTTCCAACTTGAAACGCCATCTTATTAATTTAGAATTTGGCTCTTTTAACGAGAATAGCCACTGTAGGGGTTTATGGTCAGTTATTATGTTAAATTTCCGTCCAAAAAGGTATGGCCGGAAGTATTTAGTAGCCCAAACGATAGCCAAAAGTTCCCTTTCTATCACGCTATAATTTTGTTCGGAATCATTCAAAGTTCGAGACGCGTACGCGACGGGTAAGTCTTTCCCAATTTGGCCCTGGGACAAAATGGCGCCAACGGCCACATTGCTCGCATCAGTGGTTAAATTGAACGGTTTTGTGAAATCGGGGTATTGCAGGATAGGCTCGTTAATCAACAAATTTTTACAAACTTCAAAACAAGATAAGAATTCTTCGTCGTGGGTGATTTTTGCATTTTTCTTTAAGCATTTCGTCATCGGTTTGGTAATTTTGGCGAAATTATTTATAAATCTCCTATAATAACCCAATAGTCCCAAAAAGCCTTTAATTTGTTTAGTTGTCTTAGGGACTGGGTAATTTTTTATAGCTTTTATTTTATCAGGGTTTGGCTTAACCCCGTTCGGTGTAACAATGTGGCCTAGGTAGGCCACTTCCTTGCGTAAAAATTCTGACTTGTCTAACTGAATTTTGAAATTTGATTGTCTAAGTCTATCAAAAACTGATCTTAACCTTTCTATATGTTCCTGAAGTGACGTAGAAAAAATTATTATGTCGTCTAAGTAAACTAAGCATTTTTCGTTTTGTATACCACGAAGAATATTGTCCATAATTCGCTGAAACGTCGCGGGCGCGTTTTTTAGGCCAAAAGGCATTCTTAAATACTCGTAATGCCCGTTTTCTGTGTTAAAAGCTGTTTTGGCTATGTCGCTTTCGTTCATCTCTATCTGATGAAAACCACTAGCCAAATCCAAGGTGGTAAAGTATTGACATTTACCTAACTTGTCCAATAAATCGGTAATATTGGGAAGTGGGTATCTGTCGTCGACCGTCTTTTCATTCAGTTTGCGGTAGTCCACCACTACACGCCACTTCTGTATTCCCGAAGCATCGGGTTTTTTGGGCACCACCCAAATAGGTGATGACCACGGTGAATTGCTAGGCCTTATTATATTTTGATCTAACATTTTTTTCATTTGGTTTTCTACTTCCTTTTTGTGGATGAACGGGTAACGATATGTTTTCGTATATATCGGTACTTCGTCCGTCGTATTAATTTTATGTTTAATTTGATTAGAAAAAGTTAATTTAGTGTTTTCTTGATAGAAAATGTCTGAATATTCTTTACATAAATTTTCAATTTTACTTTTTTCTTCCGGGTTTAGATGGTCGGTACGAATGTTAGATAGGCTTAAGTATGATTTTGGTGTTTCATCAAAATTGTTTAAGTTTATTTCATGAATTGATTTTTTTTCGAATCTCTCAACTACTATAGGTTCGGAAAAGTCTAGAGTGATGGGATTGACCGTATTATTTAATATTGTAGTAATAGCTTCGCCATTGTTGGCGGTGGCTAAACATTCTGGTATCTCACAATTGTGAATTTTTTGATAAGGAATTATTATTTCCCCATTTTCTAGAGACGTTTTTATTTTTATTACTTGTTCGCTGCGAGGTGCGATTGATATTAAATTTAATTCGTTTTTTGTTTTATAGTAAGATAAGGTAATTTTTGTATACGGCGTTATCAATAATCCTTTGTCGAAGTTTAAGCTAGCCTGAAGTATTTTTAAATTATCCAATCCGATTAATCCGTGAAAACTATTATGAAATCTAAATAAAAAGAATTTTAAACTTGTTGGTTGTGGTAAATTAAATAGTTTTGAAGATGGTATTAATGCACTTTCTTTGTGAGCGGATTTTTGAAAAACGGTAGAGACTATAAATGGATCATTTTGAATACAGTTAGGGTATAATTTATGAGCAAGATTAGGGTCGATAAATGATTTCGTTGAACCCGAGTCGATTAAAAATTTTAGGTTATGTTCAGGTAGTATAATATAGGGTAATTCATTAGAATTGGTGGCATTGATTGAGATAATTTCAGGGTTTACGTTTGATCGTCGACCGGTGGGTCTTGCTGAAAATTTACATTTTCTTGCTGAAGATTTATATTATCTTGCTGAAAATTTATATTATCTTGCTGAAAATTTATATTATCTTGCTGAAAATTAATATTATCTTGGTAATATGCCTCGTTTACGTCTCCGTAAGTTTCAGGAAGGTTTTGGTCGTCGTACTCGTAAACACCGCTAGAGGTTGGTTCAATTTCGTTTACTTCAGTGTTATGAAGTTCATGGGAAGCGAAATTTCTTTGAGGGGGGCGATATTGATTTGAGGTCGATGGTCCCGGTTGAGGTCGGAAATTATTCGAAGTTTGCCTCGTTGATATACTCATAGGAGTGGGGTTAGGCAGATTTTTGTATGGATTTGGCCTGAAAACGTTTTGGTTTTGGTTCCTGAATATTTGCGAATTTGTGAAAAATCTCTGCTGTGGATTGTTCACTCTAGGGTGAAATTGAATCGGTTGAGATGGAAAACTATTTTGTTGACGAAATTGATTACTCTGAGTTTGATAATTGAATGAGGGCATTTGGCCATTGAAAGGGTTTCTGGGGAAGTGGTTCATTGGTCTGCTGAAATTATTTACTGGTCTGTTAAAGTTATGCATTGAATTTTGTTGATGAATGGTTGGGAATATTGGTCTTGGTTGTACAGGAGCCTGTTGTACGAAATTTTTGTTAGTCAAATTTTGATAATAGTGCGTATTATCTTCTTGAGTAATAAATTGCATCGCCTCTTTCATGTCTTTGGGGCGCATGCAACGAATAGTTGTGCCTAGAGGTTCTTTTAGCCCTGACAAGAATGTTTTTAGAGTAAGATTGTTATAGAGAGCTCGTTTTAATACTTTGGCTTCTGCTTCTTTTTCATGAATGTCTACATATGAACATATTAAATTTAATAATTGTAAGCAACGGTCGTAAAATTGTTGCGGTTTTTCGCTTGGAAGCTGTTTTAGCAAAACTAAATCTCTATTTAGACAAGCTTCGTCGCGTTGATCTGCAAAGTTTCTATATAAAGTGTCTTTTAGTTCTTGCCAAGTAGTAACACTCTGTATATTAACAACTAATTTAGCGTTATCTGTTAATTTGCCTATTAGCGAGTTTAATAAAAACACGTTATGAAAACTATCAGGGTGAGCTGTGTCGTAAAATTCTGATATAATGCTATCACAAATACTTAAATATCTATTTAATTCGTTCGGATTTCCGTCAAATTGCGGAACGCATTTTAAATACTCTGGTTTGAACTGAGTCATTTTCGTATTATTTAAGGTTAAATTAACTTCTAAATTACTTATTTCACTAGAATATTGAATGTTATTTTCTGGTTTATGTGAGGAACTAGAAGGCAAAAGAGAATTGTTATCTTCTACGTCTGAGTCAGTTAAAGGTGATAAGCTTAAGTTTTCAAAAAGTTTTTCGAGTGACATCAAATTGTACTTACATTAATATTATTGTGACTTTGAGCATCGTTTTTCACTAACTATAAGGAGCCCTCAAATGGATGAGCGATTTTGTCTTCTCCAAATTACGAGTTCCTTGCAGAATGGGACGATGTAGTTCCAATTCTCGTGAATTATTGTTGAAAGAGTCTTGCACAGGTTTGCGATAAACTGGGTTTCCTAATGTTCGAGGAGCCACTCTGTTTTAGGCACTTTCGCGAATTTTTCACTTTTTTGTCCGATAATCGATTAATCGTTGAAACGAAAATTATCTGTTCGATACACGATAATTTCGATAATCCTTAGACCGACTGCGCCACTAACGATTTCGACACCCAAAAGTCTCTTTTTAAAAAATTATTAAATTCAAAAATTTATTTTTTATAAAAATGTTTTAAGTACAATGTATGTATTTAATCTAAGAAAGCTAGTTACAGGCTGAATCTAAAACAATGCAAAATAGGAAAGAAGGCACAGCGCCTTATCTTCTAAGTATCAGGTTACAACTGCTGATGCTGGGAAACATAGTCGTCCCCTTATAATTTAAATGGGGGGTCGATACATAATTCGCTACCCCAGTTTCATATTTAATAAGTAAAATATAATTTTGTAATAATTCATAAATGATTCTATCATATTTAAGTAAATATTTTAATTCCATATTTTTGGGCATCATAACATTATTATTCACTTTATTTATGACATATATGGACCTCATTCTCACTATACATCCCTCATTATTATTTATCACCGTTTTATTATTTATTACCGTATTATTATTTATTACCGTATTATTATTTATTACCGCATTATTATTTATTACCGCATTATTATTTATTAGTGTGGACCTCATTCCCACTATATATCCTTCATTGGCTCGTTTGCCATTTATATCAATATCTATAATTGCATTATTATTATTAACCGCATTACTATTTAACCTAGGTAGCGCTCTACCTTCAAAATTAAGGAAACGTTTCCTCAAATCATTATTAGCCCTCAATAGGAGTATAATGTCTTTACTCAAAATATTATTTAAATTCAACTCAAGTGCTGTAAATAATTCACATTTAAAAGATTGATTTTCTACTTTAAAAGTTGTTTTCAAAATTCTGTTACTTCTCGCATTTAAATTGACAATAGGTAGATTACTTCCTTTTGCTTTTTGATTATTTCCGTTTTCATTGTTCATTGAAATAAACCAGCGCACATGACTATATTTCGTAACTAAAACTTCTTTGATTAAAAATCCTGAGGACGAGAGTTAATTTGAACTTCCGTTTCAATTCTGTTCATTTCCCGTTGTATTGGTTGTGCATTGCTTCTTTGTATATTGGCGTTCGCTACATGTGCATAAGTCCTTGTCTCTCTTCTGGTATCTTCATTTGTTTGTGGTCTTCTTTCTTGGTTTTGGTCCTTATTTTGATTATCATTGTTGTTTTGGTAGCTATTGTAATTCCTGTTTTCATAATTTCTATTTTGTCCGGTTTCGTAATTCCTCCTTCTGTCTTCAAAATTTCTATTATTATAATTCCATTTATGTTCGTTGTCAGACCTCTTGCTTTTATTGTCAAAAATACATTTTCTTGTTGTGAGTAATTTTTTCTCCAACCAGTTCGGTGGTCATCAATTTCTCTTAGATAATCAATCAGTGCATCCAATGTCACAATTCTTTGCGTAATTATGACACTGTTGATATCATCTGGAAAGTGCCGTGCTAGGTGACGAACCATCTCCGTTTCTGTAAATTTAGGTTCTCGGTGTTTCATGTTATATACTTTCCTTAGAACATAATTTTCTCTGGATATGCCGTTGTATTCGTTATATTTTCCATTGAACAAGTTGTGCCTGACTTTTTGTCGATTATATTCTCCCCAATACTGCTTCATAACCAGTTCTTTAAATTCATCAAGCGTTTGGAAATTTTGTTCAACTACGTTATACCATATTTCTGAATCTCCTCTTAACATGGTCTGAATAACTTGTTTAAGATTCGTGTTAGGGTGAAGAGTTTGCATATGTTGTCGTAGTCTAGTTGCAAAGATTTTCGGATGTGTCCTATTATCTCCATAGAAATAAAATAAATTTTTACCACACGCATGAGTGATTGTGTGTGACTGATTACCATTCATAGCGTAAGCTCCTTGTTTTTCCTTTAATAACTCCGTATTCATTTCATTTAACTTCCCTACCTGTTCGCTTAATTTTTCTGTAAGTGCTGCATCTTGTTTCATTATATGTTCTTCAATTTCTGTGAAACCTTCCATGATGAGGACTTCAACATGTTTTTGCAGTTTCGTTTTCATACCATTCATTGCTGCTTTTATTTTATTGTCTATTTCTTCCGCTATGTCATCTGTCATTCTCTCCAGTCTAATTTCCAACTTTTCCACTCTTCCTTTCATTTCCTCTATGCAATCTTCAAGTTTCTTGTTACTTTCACTAAATTTCCTGTCCTTATTTTCATTTATTTCCTGCTTGTTTTCATCCAGTTTCTTGTTGTTTTCACTAAATTTCCTGTCCATATTTTCATTGTTTTCGTTTATTTTTGTATTTATGCCAGACATCATCGCCATAATTTGTTGCAATATATTGGGATCTACATCTGGTGTTTGCATGGTGTCTCCTATACGTATCTGTTCCATTTGTCCTTCCATTTGTTGTTCTGATGTCTCAGTTACTAGATTCATTTCAGTGCCTTCTGTGAATTATGACGTTGATGTTTGTGCTGTTTGTTGATCCGTAGCTTTCATCTTCTTACCTCATCTTAATTTCATAAATTCTTACCAATGACAATGAAATCATCACGCAATCAACAACAAATAATAGTGTTCAAAGATAAATCCAAACTTTAAGTTAAGTAAACTTAATAAATTATTAAATTTATCTCTATTTTTACCTGGCCCTACGTTGGATCGACATAAATGTGATGTCTATTTAGTTCTGGTGTAAATAGAAATTTTAGTGCAAAATATAATTTGTAAAATTATTGCAGACAGAAATTTATTTATGGCACCACCATCTACAAATATTTCATACCAGATATCACACCCTTTTAACATGAGTCACATACCATGTGTGTCTCAGGCTGAGTTCAGTAAGCTAACTCGTCAAGTAATGATGAATATTTAAATTGAAATAATCAGAATAAATAAACAGTAACAAATTTATTCAGTGGTAAACCATCTATAATATTTAACAATTTTCA
Organism: Rutpela maculata; assembly: GCA_936432065.2. NCBI lineage: Eukaryota > Metazoa > Arthropoda > Insecta > Coleoptera > Cerambycidae > Rutpela > Rutpela maculata. The sequence goes on from OW386290.2 coordinate 85,357,684, forward strand.
TATACTTAAAATTATCTTTTAAACTACTTTGGCCTTTGATTTATTATCCTTATAATTTATTTAATGAAAATTTGTATGAAATGAAATGAAATAAATATTAAATTCTAGAGATTTCAGTTTTATTTATGCATAATAAAAGGTACCTGGAGTTTCGGATATTGCCAGACGTTATGCGTCACGGATTCCACTTCCGCACAGATCACTGAGTGACTGAACACTAAAACGTCGTTGAAAACGCCCTCTGCAACTGCATACCAACCTTGCTCCTGGTTTGTGATAAAATCTTGATTAATTCCAAGATCGCTAAAGATTAATTTCTGTACTGTTTTTGTTGTTTTGATATTTTATATTGATAATTGGATGCTAAAAGTTATGGTTAATAATATAGGATTACTTGGTTTTACTTGAGGTAAGTCAGTTTGACAATTTCATTGACATTTTTCGTTATGTATTTTGTACTTGTCAAATGTAATTAAACTGTTATAAATTTCACAATTTTTGGAACTTAATTCCCGTTTGAGTCTTTGTCATTACTTTATACTACTTTTCTTTGAGTTTCTTATGTTTTTCTTGATTTTGATTTTAATTTATACCATTTTTTATCGAGATAACTTCAAATTCTTCATTTCTTTCAACCAATTTTCTTTGTTTGCTTTTAAAATATTTATTTCACCTGTTTTCATACAAGATACATTTTTGTCTCTTCTATTTTAGCAATTTGATGTAACTATCCATAATAATTCAAATTTTTTTACCTCCTTTCAAAAAGTCCTTTTTCTGACATCTTTTTTTGGATATCTTGACATTTTTTACACTAAATAAACTTTTTGAAATATATTTTAATCTCTATTTTACTCTATGCAACGTTTTTATTAATAGAAAACTATTTCTCAGGTTCCTACATAAATTTCAATTGATTTATGCCTGTATTCGCTCTGCCTCAAAAGTTGTGACCTTTTAAACAATACACTCTTTAATTACATACAATACTTAATATTAAGATGGTTACCTTTTTGGCAAAATCTATCTTAGCTATTCTTATAATCCTATTAACAATTTTACATTCTTGCATAGATTTAACATTAATTTTATATGTTTTCTTTTTAGGGATTGACACTTGGGTTCTTCGACTTGTACTGTTTATATCCCAGCACTTATGCTCCAGAAAACTATTGAAAAACCTTCAGTGAAGTCTTTTCCATCTATATAATGCAAAACATGTGCCATAACAAATTTCTTTATTATCTAAAACTCAAAGGAACCAGTGGCTCAACAGATTTGATACCTGCCAGTGGTTTTTACCTGAGGAAAACTAAACTAGAATCTAAATTTAAGGGATAGTTATATTTGAATTAACATAAGATAAATGTCCATAATTTCCCTTGTACTTTTTACTTCCACATCCAGTGGAAGTATAGTAACGACAAAAAATTTTTTAAAAATTTTTATTGTTCAAATGGGCTTAGAATGTCATGAAACGTCGAGATTCTAAGTTTGAGCGAAAAAAAATTTTTTGTCTGTCGGTCTGTCTAACTTTTTTGTGCGCACGTTTACTCTTGAACCGTTTGAGATTTTGACTTGAAATTTGGTACACGTATGTACTTTAATGAGATCTAGAACTAGATTATATTTTCATCTTGTTCCGTCGAAGGGTTGGGGGGTAAATTGGGGTAAATCAAGCAGGTAAGAGTCCATAAAATTGGTATTTAGCATATACAAGAGAAGCTAAGGTCTCAAAAAAATTTTGGAATTAGCCACCCCCATTACCACCCCCACCTCATTATTAAAGGGGATGAAAACAAATTGTGATTTAGTGTGTGTACAAGAACCAGAAACCTCAAAATATTTTTTTACTTCATCCACTCCACTACCACCCCCTTATCACCACCCCCACGCCACTACCTATGTGGGGTATCGTTTTCTGGGTTTTATATTATTAAAGTTCCATAAGCAATTATTTCCACATACAAATTTTTTCGTTGTGAGTGACTTAGATAGAAAATCTGGATGTGGAAGTAGTGATTCCTTGAGCAGCGGTTTATTTTATTAGTGAGTTCTTTTTCTTTTAAGTTCATTTACATCTTCTGATTATTCTGATATACTTTTATTATATCTTTTCTTAATTATTAATAATATTAGTTCATCCTTTTAGTTAAAATTATCATTTTTACTCACCTCAATGAAATCACACTGTTTATGCTCTTCACATAATATACGACTCAAAAATTCTAAAATACAAAATTATGTCAACAGTGGCGTAGTTTTTTCTTTATACATTATATAATTGTTTATAATTGTTGCTCTACTTTTATATGAGACCCAAATATCATATCAATATATATATATATATATATATATATATATATATATATATATATATATATATATATATATATATATATATATATATATATATGAAAAATACTAGGTTCACGGGTTGAACCGCGTCTGAGATTATTGGAGTCTCGACGTTTCGGCTCCCACTTTGGAGCCATTTTTAAGAGAAAAAGAAAGAAGAATCGATAATGTAGTGGTATATAGGAAGTCTAGGAAGGGTAAGGAATGGTTCGAGTCCGGGGCCTCAATCTGCCTACTCCTCAGGTCGAACCTTGGTTCGTCTCTAAGATCTCAATCTCAGTTCTTAGAGAGAACTGTTCTTAGAGAGAACAGTTCTCTCTAAGAACTGAGATTGAGATCTTAGAGACGAACCAAGGTTCGACCTGGGGAGTAGGCAGATTGAGGCCCCGGACTCGAACCATTCCTTACCCTTCCTAGACTTCCTATATACCACTACATTATCGATTCTTCTTTCTTTTTCTCTCGAAAATGGCTCCAAAGTGGGAGCCGAAACGTCGAGACTCCAATAATCTCAGACGCGGTTCAACCCGTGAACCTAGTATTTTTCATAGAGACAACCGCGGAAACCTATCCGAGCATATATATATATATATATATATATATATATATATATATATATATATATAGGATATATATATATATATATATATATATATATATATATGTATATATATATATACGCGTAAAACTACGAAGTGGCACCGAAAATTAAATTGACGTTCCAGCACCCAATATTTTCCATGTTTTATGTGAGCAAGTGGCTCCCTATATATTCTTGATATGTATATGCGTTTTGGCACCGTATATATTGCGAAGGCCTTTTTCTATAGATATACACTATATTGTTAATATATTTAGGATTGCAAGCGCGCTCTGTAAAAACAAACAATTGTTTTGCTTGTCTTTTTAAAACGCATCACAATACGTGCTATATAATGTAGCGTAACTGTAGATATAGAGATGAGAAATACATTTCAAAGAGTGAGCTAAATAATTGTTATTGATGTCAACTCATATGATATTGTGTTTACTTCCAATTTAGGTCTAAAAAAAATTATTTGCAAAAAAAACAAGTAGATGCAGAGGTTGATAAAAAAAACAAACGAATTATGTATTATTCAGTGGTGATGAATCAATCATTTATGAAAACATTTTATTAGTATATCAATTTTAGTGACTGTAAAATGCACTGTGTATTTGTGTATATGACATAGCAAATGCCATAAAAGGCTTGAAACATCCTGTAACTTTTGTGTTTTTAAAAATAAAATTTTTAAATTATGTTACATTCAGTCAGGTCCAATCGATTTTCTGATACTACATTTTTAGTGAACTCCACTATATGTTTTAACATTTTAACATATTTAAAAATTAAATTAAATAGCTAAAAAATCAGAATGTGAAAAATTCGTAACACTGTACATTATAGTAATTATAATCGTAAAAAAATCATCCTCCGAGAATTTCTGGATATCCGCGTTTATGTAGATTAGAGCCATTTAATTCCACCAGTTTGTTTGCCTGTCGGTTTGGTGTCAGTCTGTTGGCGCTAAATCTAAAAAACTATTTGATGGAGAAGAACAATATTTAGTCGTTTGTTGATGCTACTGCCAACGAAGAATATATTTCCAGTAAATAATAAACATGGTGGACACCTAAAAAAATAATGAAGAAAAAATGTGACGAATGACAGTAATATTTTTCATGTAGTTAATACAACTGTCAAGGAAGAAAAATATGAAAAATATACAGGGTGGTAACTCTACAAAAATTTACGGAGGGCAATAATATTTCGCACGTCAAAGAAAAATATGCAAAAAATATAATATTTCACATGCAGTTAGCACAACTACCAAAAAAGAGAAATATGAAAATATAGAAGATGGTCGCCCTAAAAAAAAAATAATTAAAAAAATTATGTCGGAGAACAATAATATTTCGCATGTAGTTAGTTAACAGATCAATGAGAAAAATGAAAATGAAAACGAAAAAGTGGTGGTGACCCTAAAAAATTATGAAAGAAAAATGTGGCGCAAATATTTCGCATGTTAACATAAATGTCAAAGTAGAAAAGTATGAAAAATATACAGGATGGTTACTCTAAAAAATAATTAGGACACTACAAAGGAAATAATATTAGGACTGTGGTTGACACGATTATCGAGGATGAAAACGGATATACTTTTAGTGAAAAAGATACAGACTGGTTACTTTGAAAATAAGACGAAACGACAGAGGGAAAGGATATTTGAAATGTAGTTGTCACTATTGTCAAGAAAAAAATCTAATATAGTTTTTATAAAAGTATAAATAATATGCAGTGTGGTTATCCAACAGAAAAAATAATTTGTGAATAAAGATTTCCAAACAGAAAAGGAAGGTTTGTGTAAATACCTTTACAAATTTATTTTTATAATTTAATAGGAAATCCATGAAGTAAACGTTTCTATATTGTGCAGGGACTTGCCATTTTATAAAATTTTGGAGGCCACTCATTTTCATGGTGTTGCACAAAAAATATAACTATTGTAACTGAAAGAGAATCGAATTTAAAAAAAAAAGAATCTGTACAATTTTTCATATAAATTGAATTGAAGTCATAACGACTTGAAAATTGCGATTTTAACTTGAGAAAACAGATATCATAAAACGATTGTCGCCGAGTAACTCGAAAAGTATTACATTTTGCGAGCAAATGCTCTTAGTCCAGTCAACAGAGCGCTAAAATGTCCAAAATTTCTAATTTGAGTGCTAATGAATAGATTTTAATAAAACCGTGTGCAATGTGTTTGTAATGACGCTAATAAAAAAGTTAAAAAAAAAGATTAGAGTGGGAAATGATCGGACAGGTTAGAAAATATCCCTTTAATAACGAGTTCCGTAACTTGTAAAATTAGGTCAAAAATGAAAAAAAATTTTTATGAAACCTATATAGTTATACCATTTTATTTACCTTTTTTGGCCCAAAATAAGATGTTTCTGCTCTTGTGAATTTTTTCGAAAAATGCATCTTTTTCGAGATATAGCCACTCGAAAATTCCTAAAAGTGGGGGAAGGGAAATGCAAAACTTGAAAAAAAAATCTGAAAAATTCAGGTGAATACAAGACTTTTTTAAAGTGCGTTTTCACTGAGTTTTTTCCGGAAAAATATGAAAAACTACCGTTCTCTTGGAAATTGTAGCTCTTCAAAAATATGTAATTTAATAATTTTAGAAGGATGCATTGAGGTTTTCTAAACATTTTTTGTCTCTTGGTTTTTTTTTGTAACTTGCTAATTTTCCGAGTTACAGGCAGTTTTTCACGATAAATAATGTACTACATTTTTTACGCGAAAAGTCGAAAAATGATTTAGGTGATTTATATACTTACATTATCATAAATAAAAAAATATGAAACCTATATAGTTATACCATTTTTAAAGTTAAATATAATTTTTAAATTGAAAATGAGAAAAAAATGTAGTACATTGTTTATCGTGAAACTTGTAACGCGGAAAATTAGCAAGTTGCAAAAAAATTCCAAGAGACAAAAAATGTTTAGAAGGCTTCAATGCATACGTCTGAATTCTCTCAAATTTTTAAATTACATATTTTTAAAGCGCCACAACTGCAAAGAAGGGGGTAGTTTTTCATGTTTTTCCGTAAAAACTCGCTGAAAACGCACTTTAGAGAAAAGTTGCAAATAAAAAAATCCTGTATTTCGATGATACATTCACCTGAATTTTTTCAGATCTTTTTTTAAATTTTTACATTTCCCTTCCCCCACTTTTTTGGAATTTTAGAGTGGCCATATCTCGAAAAATATGCATTTTTCAAAAAAGTTCGCAACAGTAAAAACATCTTATTTTGGGCCAAAAAAAGTAAATATGTTTAGTAATATTATTTTTTTCTTCATTTTTGACCTAATTCTACAAGTTACGGAACTCGTGATAAAAAGTTTCGTGTTTTCATGTTTTCTACCCGTTTCGATCATTTTCTACTCAATTTTTTTTTTCAATTTTTTTGTTAACGTCATTATAAACACAATGCACAAGATTTCATCAAAATCCATTCATTAGCACTCAAATTAGAGGTTGAAACCCTCGTTGACTGGACTATTCAGAGACCAACAAAAGTGCCTATAAACTGAGGATGAATTTGGCTTTTACTTCCACATCCACGTAGTGAAGTAAGTACAGTAACGGAAAAAGAAAATTGATTTTGTTTTTGTTTTTGTTTTAATGGGTTTAGAATGTTATAAAACATTGCGATTTTAAGTTTGAGTAAAAAACAAATTTGTCTAAAGGTCTGTCTGTATTTTTACCTTCACATCCACGTAGTAGAGTGGAAGTAGTAATGGTAAAAAAATACATTTTTTTTTGCTCAAATAGGCTTAAAATGTTCGAGATTTTAAGTTTGAGCAAAACAAAGATTCTGTCTGTCTTTCTGTCGGTCTGTCTGGAACCGTTTATGATATTGATTTGAAATTTGGTACAACTGTGTATTATAACGAGATCTAGAACTAGATTTATATTTTTATTCCGTTGAAGGGATAAGTGGGAGTAAATGTGTGTAAATAAGTAAAGCAAACAAGTTCATAAAATTGTGATAGTGTATGTATGAGACGCCAAGATCTCAACATTTTTTGATATTTATCCACCACCGACCGCGACGTGGCATATCGTTTTATGGGTTTTTGGAGTAGATGATTTCAAATATTATATTTTGAAAGTTATATAAACAATTACTTCTACATAGTGGAGTGCAAATATAGTTCAGAATCTGTTTTCGATGTAAGAGACTTGGATAGGAAATCTGGATGTGGAAGTAGTGACTCCTTAGGCAGTGGTTTAGTGATATAGATCTTGTACAACGAACGCTGATTTTTTAATTAAGCAAAAAGTAATAGCATATGCGATCGATGCAAGAAATGCGTGTTTTACCAGAAAATTAATTTTGCATTATAGATAAGGTTTTTTATATACGATGTACGCAATTAATTAATTGATTGATATCGGATTCGTCTTTAACAATTTTGTTTGTACAAATTACATATTTGTATGCCAGATAAGAGAAGTGCATAGATACATTTTGTAGTTTTATACACAAATATCAAAATTAAAAATATCTTCAATTATTCTAGTTTCTCTTAAACAAACAATAATGGGTCGATTGTACTTTTAAAACAACCAAATTTCATCGAAGTGAGCTGGCTATATACCTGTCACAATTTAAGTACGATATATTAGCTTCTACGCAATTTAACAATAAAACATTCCTCTATTTCGCTTGATATTTTGGCGCGCGTTCTGCCACATGTTACAATATCCGGTCTTAGTTTTTACAATAGTCCCTTTTACTTGTTGTATGGTCGGTTGTTTAGGAAACTATTTGTAAGTGGTTACGCGAGAACGGACCTACCTGAAGGGCTAAAAATAGATTTTTTGCTTTCTTGATTTTTAAATGCATTGGACATTTCTATACAAATTAATCCAAGCACAACATAAGTATGTATTTCTAAATTTTTTACTGTATTCCTTTTTCTAGAAGCTCACAAATATATTACTCGCACTAATTTGTTCACATTCGTATTTACGCGAACGTGTATTTATTGTTAATTAAGGTATAGAATTAATGTACTACTTTTGACATGGTGCACTTTTGGTAGGTAACTATTTTTTATAATTCCGATGGGAAATTCAATTTTCTTTACAGTCTTTTTTTTCAAATTTAAGATCGGCTGAGAAAAAATAGAATTACAACCATGTCTCAATAGACCGAAGGCAATGGAAAAGATATTTAAGCTACAAAATTTTAACTATGCTATGGAGCATTCATAGAACAATGCATAAAAAATTTGGAACTGCAATACCACTGCGTTTTCTTTTCTTTAATGTACCAATTTTAATCTTTTATGATTAATCTCATTGGCACCACGTAAAAGTAATTTGAAGTCCATAATATCGAGCAAAATATTAATCAAATAAGTATTCGTAGTCAACTACCGATTGCAACTTCTACACATCTTTATAGTATCATTGGGCTATTATTGCTTGAAAAGTCACAATTTTTAACTGATATCAGAATTTTATAAATGAATATGTGTAAAACAAATTCATTAATATATCATTCATTATTAATATAACCCCAAAACTTAGTGCAAAGGATGTTTGAAAGGTTATAACTTTCATGTCTGTTGGTGTGGTTATTTGAGAAATATCCGATGGGATTTCAAAACATTTATGATCTTAAGGAAGTGATATATTATACTTCAGATATTGGAATACCTCATACAATATTTTGAAATTACAATTTTTGTCCTAATTTATTCCTTTAAACCTTTATATCTTTAAATTAAATCTTCTAAACTGAGATTTGGCAGCAGTGTTTGTCAAAGTATTTTTTAAATATTTTAGACTATGAAACCACCTAATAAAGATGATGTATATTAAATGGAAGTAGGTTTAAGATTAAAGATAATGAAAACAAATATATGCTTATTATATTACAGATATTTAATATTAAAAATATTGGAAGTTGGATGAGTTGGTATAACACTTTTAAAAAACTTTCTAACATGAAATACGAACAAAATTATCGAACCACCGAAAATTTGCCTTAAGTTTGAAGCTGTTTTTTTTTTCTAAACCTCTTGTTTGATTTTAATATATTTTTTTTGTTTTGTACGTTCACTTCTCTGAAATATAACATAACAAGATTTTTCAAAGATAAATAAATCATTGTTCAGAAAAAATTTTGCTTATCTTTAAAAGCAAGTTAATATAGTCAGCAGTCTAGAAATATGTTGCAGGTCTTTAAAAACATGAAAAATGTAAAAGTAAGTCAAAAGATAACTAAACTATGCTTATATTTCACTTTCGAGCAATACCTACGTTATTAGAAAATGTAATTTCAGATGTTAAAAAAGTCTATCAAATTATATATATATTTTTTTGAATAAAAGTTTTATTTCTTTTTAATTAAATTTGATTTTTATCTATATTATTTTCTAATTTTTGTTTAATCTAGGAATTAAAAATTAACTTCAGCAAGATATCTTTTTATAAAAAACGTTTAAAAAAATAAATGAAATTAGTATCAAGGCTTACTTAAATATTTTAAATAATTTTTCCTAGTAACGTTTTGTTCTAAAATGAAAAATAAGAGACACATCGCACAATGGGACGAAACCATATTATGCCACCCAAATCACTCTACAGGTCGTCAAGTTAAAGTTATCAGAAACTTTATTTTTAATGTTCTTTTTGAAATTCTCTATCAATCTGTCGAGCTGGATTTTTTATTTGTAGCTATTATTTTTATAATGTTGATCTAAAATTTCATTTGTACTAGAAGATATCGTTTTTTCCGATTAAAATCAGTCTACAGGTCATAAATATATAAAGATTGGCAAAATTTTAGGTTTACTTTGCTTTACAAATACATAATCGATCTGCCAACTAGATTTTTTATTTCCTTTTTTTTTTTCTTGACAGTTGCCAAAATCGCTGTCAAGTTTAAAAATTTACAAGTGTTTCTTTCGTAATTTTGAAAATAATGTGAGTTTTCTTAGAAACAGATATATAAAGTGTTTTACAATGTTCTAGTTCCATAATTGATATTAACATAAAGTTTTCACTTTTGGCAGCTGCCAAAATGTCTGTCAACTTAATGAATATGCCGTTTAATGACACAGGTCTAAAAAAAAAAAAAAAGTCTTGTCCTAAGGTGATCTAACTTCCCTGAAATATTTTGAGACGCTGAAGCTCATAATGGACAAAAAAATTTTTTCAGTCAGTTCCCTCTACCACCCCAATTATTCCCTAGAAAGGGCAAGATAAGCTCCTCACCTAACTAGTATTTGGACGCGCTGAAACCAATTTTGCACCAAAAAAAAAAAAAAATTAGGGGATAAACGTGTTATAGGGAAACTGACCTGACGGAAAAAAAAATGAGTGTCCAAAATTGGCTTCAACTCGTCAAAATATTTCAGAAGAAGTTGAATAAGAACCTTTCTTTTGTCCTTTTTGTCCTTTTTATCGGATGAACGGGATGGTACAGGAAAACTGGCACGATAAAAAAAAATTGTCTAAAATTTCACTTCAGCGCGTCAAAATACTTCAGAAAAGTTGAATAAGAACCTTAGAACAAGACCTTTTTTTTGTAGACTGTGTTATTAAATGGCATTTTTATTAAGTTCAGAGAAATTTTGACAGTCGCCAAAAGTGAAAACTTTATTTTAATATCAATTGTGGAACTAGAAAGTTTTTAAATACTGTATATGTCTTCTTCTATGAAAACTCTCATTATTTTCAAAAATAATGAGACGCAATTGTACATTTTTAAATTTGACAGCGATTTTTATCAGCTGTCAACAATAAAAGAAGGAAATGAAAAATCTGCTTTGGCAGATCGATTATATATTTGTAAAAATTTAAAATTAAAATTGTGCGAATCTTTATATATTTGAAAAAAAAACGATATTTTTTAGTAAAAATTCAATTTTAGGTCAAAATTGTAAGAAATTATAGCTAAAAATAAAAAGTCAGGCTCGACAAATTGATAGGATCTTCAAAACGAACGTTAAAAGAAAAGTTTCTGATAACTTTAACTTGATGACCAGTAGAGAGATTTGGGTGGCACAATAGTCCCACTGCGCACTGGTGCGCGGCGAGTGCTTCCACGAATGAACGCAAGAAGAGGAAAAATTTCTTTATTTTAAAATTAAGTCCTTATAAGAAATTTTACTCTCTAAAAGCAATAAAACGATAAAAAATCACAAAATATGTAACAGATGCTTAAAAAAAAAAACGGAAATAGTAAAAAGTAGCTCAGAAGAAAAGTATCCCTATATTCTTCATTTTGCAGCAAAATGTTATTAGGTTAAATGACTTGAAATATTACTCGATATACTTACAACATTATATTGTTTTTTTTAATGTAATTTTTTCATATAAAAACGTCAATTTCAGCCGAAATACATTTTTTATTTTAAGTAAAAACCCGAAAATAAAATTATCAATTTAAAAATTTTATTTGATTAAAAACCGACATATTTTTAAAAATTACATTTTTTTTAAATTCATTGAAATTTAGCATCGAGGTTTGTTTTAACCATTCAAACAACTGTTTGCAATAAGTTTTGCTTTAAAGTGAAAAATCTCTTGACATAATTTTACATTTCCCATGTGTTTAAGCACCTGATATATATTTGTAGACTTTTGATTATATTAGCTCGCTTTTAAAGAGAAGCAAAATTTCGTAGTAGAATTACCTATTTTCGATTAATAAATAAGTATTTCCTCTTGTTGCGTCAATACGTGGACACACGTATAGGTATATTTTAGTGCTGAAATAATAAATCAGAATAATTATTAAAAAAATTTATTTAAAAAATTTCAGGTGGAATGTTGTCTCCGAAAAATATCAATTCAACTGCACTATCAGAATTAGTTCAATAACAATTTTTCTATTTTTAGTGTTAATCATAGAAGGCCGCGACTTGGTTAAAATTGTTAAAAACTGGTCTGAAGGCACATGTAAAATATTATCTCTGAACATACTAAGATTAATCACGATTTATTTTTCATTAAGACCAACGATATTAGCTTTTCAACGAAAATTTTTTTTAAAATGAAACCCCAATGGGACAATCTACTACATAATTAGACCTTTAAATTTCGAAAGAAATGATGTGCATAATGTCTTATTTTTCTTTGAAATAAATTTGTAATTAAAAGAGAAAATAAAAGAATATATTTTTTTGAAAATAAACACAGGCAATAACTGAGAGTTGGATCATATGTTGTTTGGCTAGTAAGACCAGGTTGTCCCGTTTAAAAATGTAATTTGCATATAAACTGCATTGTCATTTACTAGCACTCACCAGATTCTTAAAATGCAATTAAATAAATAAGTACACCTTTCATGAGAAAAATTGCAGCAAGGAATTTTTTTTTGGCTTTTAAAACTAATTTTCCTGAACTAAAAGTGTTTTTTGATTAATATCAAACAATAAAATAACATTTTATGCTTGCATAAACTGAATTGTCTTGACCATTAATTTCCATGTCAATTGTTATCTCAATTTTTACTGTGTATACCACAAAAACCATAAAAATGTTTTATTACTTTGCAATTCATAAATAACAGAAACACCTATTTGGCTTAGAAGGGCAGGATACCTTGCCTCCCTGTAACATTAATTCTAAGCTCTAAATTGCATCAGCCGGCGATTATTGCCACCGAACTACAGGTGCGTACGCCAGTTATCAAACAAAACCTTTGCATCATTGTATTGCACTTTACTTCCTTTATCCTAAATATGTTGATCATTTCTCCCAGATAAATAGGTACAAAAATAGGGCTACTTCTTAACCAGGATAGAATAACATCATTTACTATTATAACTATCATAAAAACGTGGCACTCGACAATATTCTCGTACCTATGTCTCCTAATAATCGCTTTCCTAATACTTGTACCCACAAATTAACCAAAAAAATTCCCTTCCCTGCACGCAACATTTTGTAGATAGATGTTTACATTATTTCTCACTTTAAACCATACTTTATAATATAACTCCATGAATTGAAAATTGACAAAACATTGATGCACCGACTCATTTGAACCGTAACTAATTTAACTATTTATTACAGGGCACTTGTCCCTTTTATAGACTAGAGAATGGGATAACTTTGAAAACAACCTATTTAGCTGCATTAACAAATTTAAGAGCTAAAGGTCCATATGGGCAGGTAGGTATGTATATTTTTCTGAAAAGGTGTAAATAAAATCGAGTAGAATGGTATCGTAATAATTTAACCTTTTGTTATAATTAAAGTAATTGTACAAACTCAACCATATATATTAAAGTTAAGATTCAGGGTTACCGTATGTAATAGTAATAGTACAGTAAATAGAGGTTTTAATTTCGAAATAATGTCATATGACTTAGATTTCGTTCCTTTTTGGCAACTTAGTGGTAAATGCATCAAGTGAGAGTTTCAATATTAAGAGGGGACTTGCTAATTTATCGGGGGGGTGGATGCCATGCCAATTTCAGAGAAGAAAATGCTCTATGCAACTTTTCATATAAATCGATAGCCTTTAAGTTTTAACAACTTGAAAATTGGGATTTTAGCTTGGAAAATAAGGTATTTAAAAATGGTTTTCGTCAAATAACTCGAAAAGTATCACATTGAGAGAAAACATGCTAGGAACAAATAGGAAAGCTACTAAAATGAAGATGAATTTTGTTTTTTTATAATTTTTTAGAATAAAGATGGCATCCGAACGTTTATAAGACGAAGAATTTAGTTTAAACGTTAAATATCTCAGAGACTATGGCATCTATGTCAAAAATAGTAAGCGTCAAAATGAAAGACTATTAATTAGGCTTCCAAATGATTAACGCTACAGCATAAGAAATAAAGAAGTTATGACCAATACAATATGCTTCTTCAAATTTGTTTATAAACTCGTCACGTAATTTTGTTAATGTAAGCAGTCAATAATTAAAAAAATATATTCGTCAATATATAGTATGACCTAGATGCTCATTTTTTTCGTCCGTCTAGACCACTTGCTTCAGAAAAAAATTGCACTTTAAACTATATAGGGATTTTCGATATTTCAATATTAAATTTAGTGAAAAAATTGTCCATTTAAAACACTTTCTTTAGAAAAAAGATTTTTTCTTCATATTGGGACGAAATAATTAATTTTAACTCTAGTTTTCTTCGCCACTTGCAGCCTTCAACACGCAATGAGGAAATAAACTGGAGTGTCAGTCGAGGAAGCGTATATACGTATTCTGAACACGACACGATTTCACAGTATACATCTTTTAAAAATATTTTTTACGAGGAAATCACATTAACAAAAATGTAAAAATCCAAACATATGGCCCGAGATAATAAACTTCGAAAGATTTCTTTATAGTAGGGCCTCACCCAAAGGAAATGGCAATAAAATAAAATGCAACAAAGATGTTTAAAAATAATACACTGTACTTTAATTTGACAGTTATATTGCTCCTCATGTTGCTCGATTTCGATGGGGTTTTAGGCATTTTAAAAAATACAACATTATTGTTTGTTTAAGTGCCTTAAAACTGTATATGGCGAAAGGTGAAATTCCTCATGTTTTACGAAATTCCAAAAATTTATTACGGTCATATCTCGGTAGTAGCTACCCATTTCTTAAAATTTTCATTCTATGGCCCTAAACCTTTCATTAAAAAAATTACAAAACACTAATTATCTCTCCTCTTCGTTATTTCTAAAGCTAAAAGAGTAAGGAAAATACATTTTAGAATGAATTTCAAAATCGTTAGTTTCTATCATATTAATTAGTAGACAAATTACCACTATAATCATTATAGAATGGAAAAAATTACGATATTAGGGAAACCTTATTTACAATGAAAAATAATTTATCTTGGATAATTCAATGAGTCCGGAGCTGAAAGGTGAATGATTCGAGAGATATGGTCACTTTTATATATGCATTTATTGGAACGGACAAAGGAAGTATTTCTTCCACATCCGGTGGAGGTATAGTAACGACAAAAAAATTTTTAAAAATTTTTATTGTTCAAATAGGCTTAAAATGCCATGAAACGTCGAGATTTTAAGTTCGAACGAAAAAAAAAATTCTGTCTGTCTGTCAGACTGTGTAACTTTTTTTGTGCGCACGTTTACTCTGGAACCGTTTGAGATATTGACTTGAAATTTGGTACACATATGTACTTTAACGAGATCTGGAACTAGATTATATTTTCATCTTGTTCCGTCAAGCAGGTAAAAGTCCATAAAAATAGGAATTTAATATATACAAGAGAAGCTAAGGTCTCAAAAAATTTAGCCACC